>CM072894.1:23629651-24055428 GCA_037013685.1 Acridotheres tristis | reverse complement strand
CATGTGCAATCGATCGCCGATCTAATCGATCGGCAGGCATGTGCAATCGATCGCCGATCTAATCGATCGGCAGGCATGTGCAATCGATCGCCGATCTAATCGATCGGCAGGCATGTGCAATCGATCGCCGATCTAATCGATCGGCAGGCATGTGCAATCGATCGCCGATCTAATCGATCGGCAGGCATGTGCAATCGATCGCCGATCTAATCGATCGGCAGGCATGTGCAATCGATCGCCGATCTAATCGATCGGCAGGCATGTGCAATCGATCGCCGATCTAATCGATCGGCAGGCATGTGCAATCGATCGCCGATGTAATCGATCGGCAGGCATGTGCAATCGATCGCCGATCTAATCGATCGGCAGGCATGTGCAATCGATCGCCGATGTAATCGATCGGCAGGCATTAGCAATCGATCGCCGATGTAATCGATCGGCAGGCATTAGCAATCGATCGCCGATCTAATCGATCGGCAGGCATTAGCAATCGATCGCCGATCTAATCGATCGGCAGGCATGTGCAATCGATCGCCGATGTAATCGATCGGCAGGCATGTGCAATCGATCGCCGATGTAATCGATCGGCAGGCATGTGCAATCGATCGCCGATGTAATCGATCGGCAGGCATTAGCAATCGATCGCCGATGTAATCGATCGGCAGGCATGTGCAATCGATCGCCGATCTAATCGATCGGCAGGCATGTGCAATCGATCGTCGATCTAATCGATCGGCAGGCATGTGCAATCGATCGCCGATCTAATCGATCGGCAGGCATGTGCAATCGATCGCCGATCTGATCGATCGGCAGGCATGTGCAATCGATCGCCGATCTAATCGATCGGCAGGCATGTGCAATCGATCGCCGATCTAATCGATCGGCAGGCATTAGCAATCGATCGCCGATCTAATCGATCGGCAGGCATGTGCAATCGATCGCCGATCTAATCGATCGGCAGGCATTAGCAATCGATCGCCGATCTTCTTTCCTGAAACTGGTCATCTTTCCAAAAGCATGAAGACATTATTGTCTGTTGTTAAGTCCAGATTTTAAATCATTGGTGCTTGTGAAGCTTGCCTGGCCTGAGGTTCAGTCCTTTGCTCTGTGTTTGATGGACTTAGTTAGAAATGCATCTTATGATCTCAGCTTGTGTATTCTACAGCTGGAGCAACACGTTTTTCACAGCTTCTCTCCCCGCCACCCTCAAGCCAGTGATGTAAGTTGTTCAAAGGCTTAACAGGAAATCAGTCTTATTACTTGCAGTTCATTACTGAGCTCAAGGTAGTGTTCTGCATCTTTTCATATAAACATGTCAGGTGGTTTATGCTGAGCACAGCCCCAAGTTGAGTCAGTGCAGGCAAATGTGTTTGTAGATGAGCTTTGGATGGAGCCCAGCTCCCACCATGGAACTCAGAACTGCTCCAAGCTTTGGGCATTTGAAAGATGTGAGACTTTTAAATGTAGGGATTTGTCTCAGCTTATCAGAAAAGAATGAAAAGCCACCTGCAAGATTTAGATCTATATCCCCATAACAGCCTGTTGAATTTCCCCAAAAGTGCTTTGATCTGCACATTTTTGATTCTGGCTCACTTGCATTTGCTTATCAGGTTTGGTTTCCTTCATATTTAGAGTATGCATATCACAGACTGAACTCCTTGGCCTTGCTTTCTAAAGCTGTAGGGTGAATTACAACCCCTCCTAAGTTAAAAGAAGAAGAAACACTGAGTAAATCTGTTTCTAATTTTGCTAAAACTTTCCAAGAAAGTGGGCCTTAAAATGGCAGTGTTCTCCATCTAACAAGGTGGCTGTCTGTTTGGATGTGGAGTGAAAGGTTAAGGTAACCTTCAAAAAGATTGGGGTTTATGAAATGATTTGAAAAACACAGACTTCAGCCATGAGGTCTGCACATGCAGAACCCCAGGCACTCCAGGTGAGTAGGGCCGTGTTTTGAAGAGAGAGAGGGTTGATCCTCTAGGCAACTCAATTTTTTTTTTCTAGTAAAATAGAGTAGGAAGCAGGCTGATGGCCCATCAGAGAGGAATCCAGGTTTCCTGGTTAGCAACCTTGAACACCTTGTGACTTCATCAGTTAATGGAAGAGCAGAAAACAAAACTAAGCTCAAACTTTTGCCTCAGGGACCATCACAATTATCTGTTCTACCTTTCCCAGAAGCTGGTATTTGAAGTAAGACACTTATTTTTCACTTTGCTGGTAAAACGGCAGCAGGTCATTTCTATCCCTCAGTGTTTCAGCTCTCACACAGACAGGACACTGGCAAAAGCAGGAATTGTGGAAGACTGACCTTAGGATTGATCCTGATGAGACTTTGATTTATCAGACTAGTACCCATCACCCATCCATCTCTTCCTGTGTAGCTGCTGTAACACAGCCCTCTGGAAGCAAACAGGAATGCTATCATCACCTCAGCACTTTGAGGTTTGTTAGTGGTAGGGATATTTCTGCCTTTACAATCCCCATGTAAGCTCAAATTCGGGTTACAAAGAAGTGTTTGACTTTGCCTTAATTTAGCGCAGAGGAGCAGCGCTGCTATCCCCCGCAGCCCCATCAGGACTTTTCCTGCACCTGGTTCTGAGAAGGAAACTCTTTGAGGATTTTACACAGCCCAGTAAACAAAAGGAACAACTGTAGCAGCTCTGCATGAAAAAGCCCTGAGGCTCAGAGAGAACAAAAGGAAGAGGATCCGTTTAAAGTCCTTACATTTAAGAGAATTGCAAATAACCTGTGACTGCTAATGTCTTGACTGAAAGTCATTTTCTGAGCACACTGAAGGGAGTGATTCTGGACCTTTTGGGAATCCAGACTTACAGTGATCAGGGACAGTACAGGAACAAAGTTTAGTAGTTTAGCTCACAACTCCAACAACGGATTCACTAAACCTCAACAGAACAGCAGCATCTGTACAGTTTCCTAAGGTGTCCAGCTCAATTTTTGGATAAATCTTGTTCAGAGGAGCACCACAGTCCAGCGCAGCTGTGTCTGACAACACATCAGTGGGAGGACCAAGAAGGATTCCTAGTAGCCATTAAACTACTTATTCATTCATCCCAGATTAAATCAGCAAAGAACTGATCTGAATCAGAAGCCAAATCTAGAAATTTTGAGAAATTTCCCTGCAGGGCCTCGGGAACTCCCTCCACAGGGCTCAGGATCATACAAATTTCTGTGGGGATGTTCAGAGTCTGCATCCTCCCAGCCTGGCTCCTGCTGGGAGCTTTACATCAGGGCCCCAGTCTCAGCCTCTGGCCTCTCACAGGCTATAAGCTGTCCTGCTTTTTAAAGGTAATGAGGCATTTTGTGGCCAGTCAGAGCACTGATGTGTTTGCAAAACTGCACATTGCACAGATATAAATCTGTGGGCTCAAGTATTAAATGAGAAGTAAAACCAAAACAGTTGCCTGTGTTAGTGCTTCAGTGACTGAGGAGCTGCAGAGTCAGCCCCTGCTCTGAGCAGTGAGACAAAGGCCAGGTAGTCAGGCTGGCCCAGCAGGATGAGCAGGGCCATGGCTGATTCCCAGATACCACAGGATATCTGGAACACCACTGGGTACCAAGTTGTTCCCTCCTAGTGTGCACCAGTGCTGTCCAGCACTGCAAACACAGGCAGCTGTGCTGGGAACTGCACGTGCTTCTGGGGTCACACTCATTTCTGGAGTGGAGCAGATATTTTTGTTGGCTTTGGAAATTCCCTTGGTCAAAAGAGAGAGAATTGCCACATAGGGGATTCGATGCAGGCTGGAAAGTGTATGACTTTGACATATTAATCTTCTATATTTTTCTTCTTCTGTTCAGGTTAAAGTCTTGGTGGACTTCCCGAGGAAATTTGCTTTAATGGGTCAAAAATGCAGCTGTTGCATTTTAAGTGGCATAGTCTGTAGCTGGCACCCTTTAGAGGTAGGAAAGCACAAAGCTATGAGGTATGCAGTTCCTTCATCAGTGCCAACAAGGATGCAGAGTCAAGCTGTGACCACTGGTTAGAAATCATGCCCTCAGGTTAACCTGAATATTTTAATCAGTCAGTTACTTGAAGGGAAAGGAAAGTTAGCAGCAAGAGGAGTAGAAATGCATTTAGTGAGGGAGAGAAGATTATGGAGGTGAGAGAGAAGATAACACCTGTGAAACAGATAAAGGTTATCAGACAGCAAGGTGAGAAGGAGTGTGTCACAAGAAATAAAATCAACCTTTTTGTTTTTTGGGTTTCCATTGCATTTCTGCTGCTGGGTATCAGTGGTCTTTGATCCTGCCTAAGCAACACCCTGGCCTGGATGGAACCTCTGTCGAGAGGAGGACTTGCCTTGTCCCCACTCTGGGGAGCGCTGAGCCCATTCCACATGCCATGCACAGAGGCACAACAGCAAACTGATCTGCACTTCAGTCGAAATTTTGCAGTCCTTCCCCAGCTGTTCTGTTTCAGCCTTAGGACATCACACTGCGGGTGAATGGCAGCTTTCCACTCTGCTTGCTCTCCTCTGAAGAAAGTATTTGTTTCAGTGCTCACTACATCTGGCTTTCTTGTTTGTGCCTTTGGTTTGAGTAATTGCCTTAATCTGAATTTCAAGGCTGACAACCTGCCTGACCCTTTTCTACTCACTTCGGTATTGTTTATGGCATCCAGCCTTCTTACTTTTTGCTTTAATTAAAAACTACAGCAGCTTAACGAGCCACTTCTACATCAAATTTATTTCCAAAAACAATATGCATGCATTCATGTATGTTTATGTACCACAGGATTTAACTTTTGGCTTCCAGTACTCCCTCTCATGCATACACATTAGAAATGGATTTTTAGAAAATAGAAATCTATTTTCCATAGATTTATGGAAATAAATCCATAGATTTATGGCAAATAACTAAATTAAAATATTTATGTTTTAGTTGAAAGTGTGTCCCCTAAAAGCATTGCATCAGCTACTGCTTTTCTCACCAGTTCATCACTATTTTTACCTCAGCTGCTACCACTGAAGCAGACTGTCCTGGCCCTGGGTAACAGTGATTTGGCATCCAGGTGCACATACACGTGTGCAGATGCAGCAAGTTTAATTGCTGTTTGCTTTGCAGTGTAAGCCTCTTTAATTTTCAATTCGTTAAATAAGGAAGATGCAGCATTTACGTAATTAATTTGCTCAAATAGTTTAGCAATTGGGCTCATGATCTTTGTGCCTGTTTCAGAGGCCACTTCCCGGCTGCTGCAGCTCCCCTGCAGTGCATCACTGCTTCTGCAGCAAGAGCACCTTGACCTCCTTGCACTTTCTCTCACACCTACCCGCCAAGCTAGTTTGCAGCTGAACTCTCTGATCCTCTAATCTCATTATCCCTTCTTCCATGGCTCCCTCGTCCTGCCCTCTCAGTCTCCTTGCTGATCTCCTGGCTGCCTCCTCCCACATCCATCCATTCTCTATTTCAGCCTTCACCTGACCTACCTGCCCACTCCAGCAGCATCCCACACTGCTCGGATCATCCCTGTGCTGTTTAGCAGGCTGCAGTGCATCTGTCCCTCAGGCCCTTTGTTCCTAATACCATCTCAGGACCACAATGTCAACCAAATATTCAATGCAAGAATTACGAAGATCCTTTCAGGCATATGTAAGCAAGAGGACAGATGTAATAACAAAATATGAGGTCAAAGTCTGAAAATATCACTGAAAAAAGATGTTGCTAGACTGGAGAAATTGATAAGGCAAAATGTTTTATCCTGATGCAGTTTGGATTATCCAGAAGATAGCAATAGAAAGCAAGCAATTCCCTTCCTGATTGTGAATATCTGACTTATATTTTAATAGTATATGTATCAACATGTATAACAAGACTTCCAGAACAAATACTCAGCTGGCTATTTACATGTATCTCAAGTGCTGAGGGAAGCGTGTGTGTGATGTTAGTTACAGGGATGTCAGAAGGAGATGAGGATCACCTGGCATACAGGCATATAAAAACTTCAGTCAGTATGTCAGGCTTTCATATCAGTTAATGATTGCAATACTTGCAATCTTTCAACTCTTTCAAAACAAAATTTCGACTGGCTGGTTGCAAAAAAAAAAAAAAAAAAAAAAAAGGATATTTTTAACTGCAGCTGGTTTGAATTTCCTGTATATTTATAAAAATAAAATGTTTCTTTCATGCTTGAAGTAATTCTTTTTTTCTGTCAGCTGGTTGCATTTTTTTTCTTATGGAATCCAAATGAATCATAAATGTTCCCTGGCTGACAACACAAATAGTCCTTATAGCCTTTCATAATGTGATCAGAAATTTTCCTGGGATGCATTTGTTGGGTTGGTTTGTTGTTCTTCTTTTGTTTGTTTTCCTAAAAGCACCCATTCATTACCCTTAAGAAAGCAGTGTCATACAACACAGTTTCCACTGTGTAATTGGAGATCCAGACTTTACCTGCTCATCAGTGAAGCCCAGAACTGCCCCGACCACAGATATGGCAGAGCTGCCCACCAGTGCAAGCCCACAGTTTATATGTCATAAACCCATCAATGCAAGCAATATATTGCTGAGGAAGAAGAAAAAACCCAGCAAAACCCACCTCATGCATGTTCATTACCTGAGTTGATTTGCTGTAGGAAGTACCCAGTTGCTCTACTGCTGTAAATTTAAAAAGAGACGTATGAGTTATCACCATTTAAATTCAGCATGGATCACTTGAAAAATGAATATATCAAATAAAATGCCCTGGGTCCTGAACTGCTGCCTTGTGAAGCCTGGATGTTCTAGTTCTGCATTATGCATCCTTGAACTTCCGTCATATTTTAATTTCAAGCACAGATGTGTGTAGTCCTAGTGATTGATCCTTTCTGAACCTTCCTCACAAAAAGCAAAGCATTCTCAATCTTGTATTTGTACTGTGACACTTGCCAAGGGGTCATCCTTATATTTTCCATGCTTTTTTTCTAACTTCTTTGCTAATAGAGATGAGTCACTATTGATGAAACAGCTAATGATAAACACAATAAAATTACTTAGCAGTTCCAAGCTATTCCTGGAAGGGGGAGAAAAAAATAAACGAAGTTAATTTTAGCCTGGATTTTTTCCTTACAAAGTTTAGGAATAGCCACACAAATTTAAGTAGTGGTAGGGGTAAAGGAAAAAGCAGACAGCAGTTCTTGTCTCCTCATTGAGTGAGAATAACAAAGCTGATTTAACCATGTGCCAATATTCTGTGGTGACCTTGCACAAGAGTAGCTGCACCATGGCAAAGGAGACAGAGTTCCAGTTGCTGTACAGCTGTAACATTCAGACCCAAACAAGCAGAGGCATTTTCTTCAGTGGGATTTTGATAACAATAAGTTAAAACATTCCATTACTTATGAGAGCATTAAATATTCAGCCATGAAGCATAACAATGAAATAGATATGATCAAAACTTGTATGTTAGTAATAGCATTTTGACTGGATGTTTTTTGAGATAAAAGAATTCTATTTTGTGATCTTTGTTTAACAATATAATTTTATACATATGAATATATTTCTAAATAAAGTAATTGCTGAAAGCACTTTCGAAAGAACATTATTATTTGCAAATTTTCCACTGGCCTCAGCAGACATAAGTGGTCTCTGAACAGCTTTATAGACAGTCAGATTGACCAAACCTCTATCAGTTCTTAATGTCTTAGAGTCTAAAACCAGTTAAGGTTTATTTTCAAATCCCAAGTATAGAAAATATTTTGTTTTCCTTATAAGGACTTTCTCACAAAACAATGAACAAAATTCCATTGAGGATGTAGAAAAACATTTCAGATATCTCTGGAAATGCACCCTTTGCAGAGAAGCCAAATGTAATCTTGCCTTCCACCAGTGATCAACCAGTGATAGTTTTGACAGTGTGATGCCTGCACAATTATCCATTTATCTATTTGTGTGCCTTATGTTTAGAGCAGAACATAGCTTAACTTTGCAAATGGAATGGGAATAAATTATTCTAATTGCCATTAAAATGTTTCTATTTAAATATCAGCTTCTGCCAACTGCTACCCCACAGTGGTTTGTGAATGGTACCTAAAACAACACATGCAAGGGTAGCTTTTGTGATGAGACAAAAATGTGCTGCATGAATGGATGCTGTGAAAAGGGGAAAGTCCTAGAGAATTAAAGCAAGCAGAAGCTTATCCCTTTTGTAGGCTGTTTTGTAGTTTCACTTTGACTAAATTAATCACATCAGGAGAAAAAATATATAAACATCACTAGTTAATGTTTCCTTCCTCAGTAACTTCAGGGGGTTTGATCCTATTTTACTGTATGTAGTAGCCATGGTGGTTACTGCCTCTCTCTATAGCAGAGTGCATTTTTGGATGGTAATCAGATACTAGGAAAGTATTTTAAAATGAGAGCTGTGGAAGCTACGACACGGCTTTGGAATTGCAATATAACCCTGGGTCATCTGCCTCTCTGTTGTCCAGAACTCTCTATTATCCAAAACATGGCCCTGTTCCCTGATTTCTATTAATTATGCTGACAAGTCCCCTGAATTTCTGAAACCTCTGTTATCCAGGCTTATTTAGCTTTCCCTATGGCATCTGAATAATTAGGACTGGACTGTATTTCATTATTTTTCATAATGCTTTCTGCTTTTCAGAGGGCAAAAGCAGTCTCTCTCTCCCTATTTTGCAGAATGCATTAGACCAGCCAAACAAATGAACCTGGCCAGATGAGAAATGCAACATATCTGTCTCAAGTACTACTTCATACTGCTATGTAATGCCAGCAGTACAGATTTGGCTGCAGAACACATAGTCAACATATTCAGAAAGAATAAGATGAATATTTTCATTTCGATTTGCCTCATAACAAAAAAACCCAAACAAAAACAACACCAACAACAAAAACCAGGGGGTTGACAGTCAGAAAAGTCAAAACAATCATCATCAAAGCTGTATCACTAGAAAAATGTCTACAAACTGGGAATGCACAGAAGGGTAAACTCTCCCCAGCTGATCCAAGATTAGCAGAATTACATGAATTCTGCCTAGTTCAGGGTTCTATCCCATCTAATGGCTATCATTTGAAGCTTACAGATGGATTAAAAGGACAGGGCAATACATCCCTTGGGTGGTGCTCCCTGAAAATCAAAGACACTAGGAACCATCCCGTGTGCCTCAGGTTGTTTCTTTGTGTGTAAAAGCATTTGCAGATTTTTTTTGCCTAGAATTTGTTAAATCTCTTCTTGAACTGCTCTGTTTGAATACACCCTGAGTTCAACAGTTTAATGTTGCAGTGTGAGGAATTAAGTTCATCTTTTAATTTGCTTTCTGTCCACTGCCTCACAATTCCACAGCCTGCCTCCATTTCCTGTAGTGTGCACAGCTGCCTGTAATATTCTCAATGCAAGTCAGGATGTTACTGACCCCTGCCAGGTTATCATGTGGTCAAGGCAGATGAGATGAAGTAGATAAGCTTTAAACTAGATAATGGGAAGAGAGTTATATGTGCTGAGTCCACCCCTGCATTTACTGAAGAGTGAAAGGAAAATCAAGTATACAAGAAAAGATTGGAATAGAACTGAGCAGGAAAATGAACAGCAAAGAGAAAGGAAGCCTTCTGCTGGGACTGGCACAGTATAAGGATCACCTGTACTACAGCAAAGGGTCTCACTGCACAGTAGTCTCCATTGGCTCCATCAGAGTATAATAACAGAGGCATATTATATAGTATAATAACAGACAAACACATTGTGAGACGCCCCAATTGTCAGGAGGCTGATCCATTTGTTAAAATAACCTTGCCTGGTCTGGTCAAGACATTGAGAATTACCAGTGAAACTCTGTATGTTAATCCAAGGTACATTACATGGGCAATAAAGCTGGGGTCCTAGAACACTGATGCTATCTAGATGTCAAATCAGAAATAAATGGAGTAACATAAACATAACAAAATAGTGACCATAGTTCTAATGGGTTTGGAAATAGAAAGAAAGGAAAGGGTGGCCAAGTGGCCTTGCTTGATGCAGCACAGTGAAATGAGAAGGAGTAGGATGGCTAAAACAGACTACATTTGTGTGAAATTGCTTAGAGAAAAGTTAATGAGATTCTATTGAGTCGTGCTGGGAGTTTGTTATAGAGGCTTCCCCCTCCAGGTTCAGAGTTGGATATGAATAGCAATTTCTGTAATGTTACTAGAGGAAAAGACAGACTAGTGAGAATTGTGTCATTAAGGTAGACTGGCTCCCAGGCATATGTTGAAAAATAAATGCAACCAATAATCCTAAGGCTCAGATGCTCCTTCAGGTGACAGGCAACACATTGGGCCACTAAGCAATGAGGATAAAGTAGAGATTAAAGATGGGCTTGGCATGGTCCTTGCATACTTTGTCCTAGTGCTCAGTAAGGGCAGTGGAATCGGCTGTGGGGACAAATGTAGGGTGAGGGGACAAATGAAGGGTGAGGACAAGAGCACAGAGAAAGCACAGCTATATCTGACACAAAAGGAAAATTTGGAACTGAAGGAGGTAAGACTGAAGATGTCAGATTGTCTTCACCTTTGGAAATTTCAGGTACAAGGATTTTTAATAAATCTGTCAAGTTTTTATGAATTGGACTATATGCTTTGACAACAATGAATATACCACGTGCATGTAGTAAAGAGAGATAGGAGGAGAAGCAAAAAGGCAGCTTGGCAATTTCAAACCTCTGACTCTGATCTTTGTAACATGCAACAGTTGTGGCCTCTCCAGGAAAATGCTTAGGCTGCAAAATTAAAAATAAAAAAAATAATTTAAAAAAAATTAAAATCAATCTTTCCTGTCCAAGAGAGCAAAGAAGCTGGAAAGAACACTCACCCATAGGGAAGGCTAACTTCCTAACTGGTGCGGGAGGAAATATGATTCAGTCGATGAAAACATAATGTGAAACAGTTGCGTGAAGCACCAAAAAGCTGGACACAGTAACACCAGCTGCCCCTTCCATTGCTATCATCATAGGTATTTTCTGACACCTTCATTTTTGAAGACAATTAAGCATGTGTATTACTCTCAGATTAGAACTTTATCTACTGAAGTCAAAAAGAAGATTTTTAAAATCTACTCGTTAAATGATAATGTAGGGCTCTCCAATCTTGAAAATATCCTTGGGTGTTCCTTGAATATCTTGGTCTCAAATCTCTATCACATATATATTTACTTAAAATGAGACACATAATGTAACACCACCTTTAAATAAGAACTGAATCAACTTTGTATTTGCATTACCTACTCTTATTCCAGGTACTGCAGGATGGTACAGCAGGTCAGGAGAGCTTTCTCACTATATGGTCCCAGAGTTTCCTGTTGGCTCCAACCTTGGGATCTCATTTCTCTTGCCAACAGGCACTGAGGCACCGGCACAGTCTTAGATTTTAGTGATCATCAGACATAAAAGTCCCAACATTTATTTTTGAATGAATCTCCAAAGGGATATCAAATGGCTGTTCCTACCTCATGTACTTCACTTTGCCAGCAAGGCTTATAAAGAAGAAATTAATACAGAGAAGGTGCTGCTGGGATGCAATAGCCAAAGAATACATTTTGTTTTCAAGAGACTCTGTGTAATGAAACATGCAATTTTTAAATAATACAAATAGTGGCAGTCGTTTGGAAAACAAACAAACAAACAAAAACCCCACAGTTTTAGTTCTTCCTAATCAAGCAGGGAATGACACCAAAAAATCTGTATAAACATGGCTGGTGCCAAGAGCTCCATCAGCCTCGAGCCTGTGCATGTAACATCTCACAAACCACACCACAAACAAGAATTCACTTGTCCAATGGCTGATCACTGCTTTTCAGGAGAGAATATGTTTGCAAAGGGCTGGGAGTGGGGGTCTTCAGCAAATATGAAGTATTTTCCTTTTCCCTCCTTGAACTGCTTTCCTCACATGAAGCACTGTCCTCTGCACACTCCACCTGCATTACAGAGCTGGCAGCTCTTCAGTTCCCTGCCCTTCACACCTGGGGAAAGTGGCTGATTATACTTCCAGGTACACTCTGTAAAAAGGCCGTGGAGCTCCCGTTGTTTGAGAACGATATCTGCACATATTCCAACAGCTGACTTATTAAGAAGGTGTCAGTAGACAGATGTCAAAGTTACTGGGTTTCGTGAGACCAATTAAAATAGGGTGTCATTGTTCTGCATGACAAATGGCTTCCTCTGGATATTCTTTACCCCAGTTCTTGGCATATATTATCTTTAATTACATTTGTCTCAAGGGGAGTCTGAAGTACATTTTTTCTGTAAAGTGTGGCTTTTTTGCTTCATGTAAAACAAGCTTTTGCTTTATTTCTGAGGACTTCACGCTTCATCTCCCAGAACAACATGTGCTGTAAAGCTTCACCCTGCCCTCCTGACACTGTTTTTATAAAATAGAATATGTCTACACACAGCAGCTTTGGAGAGGACCTAGCAGAGGTGAAGAAGTGATTGAAGCCCTCACCCAAAGCCTCCCCTTGTGGATATTTACAGGCTCCTCTGATTCTTGCCTGAGAGGTCTATCAGTGACACCATTTAACGTGCCGCCAAAATATAGGTCCCTTGCTGGAGTCTTGGCTCTCAGACAAGGCAATTATAGGATTTTATCCCTTTAAATTATAGAGAGGGAACAGTATAAAAGGAGTTTGAGAGAACAACATCTTTAGGACGAGCAATTGTCACAGCAAAATGAAAATCTGAAAAAGAGAGCAAAGCAGAAGGTTGCCAAGAGGAGATATCTACTTGTGGCTGGCTAGAAATAAGATGGAAGTTAAAAGAGAGCACACTAAGGGTTCTGGTGAAAACTAAGCTGTCAATAAATGCTTCAGATTACAGGGTATGTCAGATTGCAAGAGGAAGAGGGATAAAATCAGCCAGCACTTCCCTCCTCCCTTCCTCCACAGACAGGTTAAAAGCATCTGCAGTTCTGCTGCAAATTATTATTGCCAGTAATTAATAAGCCTTTGCAGAAGCCCTCATGCTCTTAATCTGCAGGGCCAATTACGAAAAACAAAAGAAAGTGTCTAAATCACTGTAACTAAATGATTAAAGAAAGAGCATGGAACCTGCTTGTAAAATAAGATGAGGGTTTTGTTTTAAATTTTAATGGTATAAAGAGTGAGGGAAACAGAGACAAAAAATCTACTTTGCTCATTATAAAGAAAACCTAAAAACAAAGGTTACCTTTCGTGGTAGGGTAAAGACTTGGAAATGGGACCATCTGAGCTCCTAGGAGATCTGGGACATTTGAAGGTGGAAGGGTAATCCTCCAAAATGGGGAGGATCTCCCTATTAAGAGGTAGTGCCTCTCAGGTCACTTAAATATTTTTTGGCTTAAACTGTGTTCTTGATCTTGTTGACTTCAGCAAGCCTCTAGATATGCTGAGACATTTTCATGGCTGAAATTAAGGCTAAAAATATTTCCTAATACACATGCTGAGGCCTTATAGCAGTGTGGGACTGGCTAAGCTATGTGCCCTAACCCAAGTGGGAAGGCTGTGACAGAACCTGGGCTTTAAAACAATTCTATGAATTTTGGGTTTGAATTTACAGACTTTTAATTTTGATGAATATTTCTATTCTACCTTGCTAGTCATTCACTGGTGTTCAGCTCTTTCCTTGTGTCTCCCACAAGAAATACACTTTGATAGGGGAAAAGTGGCTTTGAAAACCTTCAAGAAACTACCAGCTCCAGGCTATGGATGCAAGCAGAGGAAAGAGGGAAAACAGAGGCATGTAAAGAAACACTGGTAGGAAACTCAGTTCAGGTTGAGAAAGTTTGTTACATTTTTCTGATCTTTTGGTTCCTTCCTTATAGATAACACCGTTAAAGAGAGCATTGTTATTTCTACAAACATCCATCAGAGCCCCAAGAAATTCAGAGTGATGGTTAACATATAAAAGAAAGAGCCCAAATTTCCAAAAATGTGGCAGCTCCCAACAAATGCACACACAGCTCTGCCAGGAGCCTAATTGACTTAGGAGTTGTTTTGTTGTAGCTAGGGAGGCATCAGGCAGCAGCACAGCTGGTGAGGTTTCAGGCAAACTGTGATTTTGCCTATTTATTTTCACTCACAGTATTGTCAGTTCTAGCAAAGGGGTAATATTTTTAAGGCAATTTCCATAAGGGAAAAGGGCAGAATATTTTTTTTCTTTTTAATGAAAAAGAAGGCTTTAAGTTATTATTTGAGATGTTTACACATCTCTCATAGTCTATGATGAGTCCTTTAGGGATCCAGATCACTGAAGAGCAGCTTGTCAAATGCTCCTTTTGGTGCTAGGACAGTAAACTCAATTTACTGATCAACAAAGTTGATTCCCTTCCTAGTGAATTTAATGCAACTCTTATGCAACTCCACAAGGAGTTTCTTGGGCAAGTTGCTTTCAAAATCAGACATGAAGCTGTGAAAGATATTCCCAAAATGTTCAGAGTCATAAGTACCTTTCTTCTTGTTCACACTCTTCTTAATTTTATTCCTAGGATTCACAATTCAAAAATAGCAGACCCAAAACAGTTTTGGTATGCAATACTCTGCTCAACGTGAGCCTTTTCCTTTAGACAGTGGGTCACTGTGAATTTTTTAAAGTGTATCTCCTGAAATGGAAAAGAGAAAATTAATTCTGCAATGGAGAGTTGGCAAGAAATTCACTCTGTTTGAATTAAAGGTACCCTTATAGGCATAGATCTTTTTTAACAACATTTAATGCATTATGAAAAGTTTACAGATGCTCTTGCACTGCACACAGTGTCCCAATGAAGCAGAATTCATCCAGGATCAGTTCACTGGATCTGTGATGCCCCAGGAGAAAGAAAATGAGTCCACAGTACTGCCATGATTTAGAGTGTGTTTTTATTTATTCCTAAATGTAATGTGCTTGTGTAGCAAACAATTCTTCTGTAGGGAAGAGATGTACAATCACTTGAAACTAACAACACATTAAGTTGACTATTACTGGAAACCTGCTGCCTCTTATTGCTCTGTGTATAATAACTAGGCAAATATATTCAGATCTGGTGTGGGTTTACACTCATTCCATGACTGTTCTATTTCTACCAGCACGGTCTAATCCACTTAAGAGAGCATAATGAAAAAAGGTCTGATAAATCTTTACCTAGAATTTGTAATTAGTTTGAGCTTTTTGCAGCCAGCAATCCAGTTAGTTTAAAGGTGAGTCAGGCATCCCTCCATGGGCTGCAGCCTGCTCTCCACATGGCTCCAGACACTATGGAGACAGAGTTAACATTCCATTAAGCAGGACAAATGCCAGCATAATCTTTGTACAAAGGGAGCAATGTCAATCCACCTCTCCCTGCTATGTCCACTAGGAGATGGCAGAAGGAAACATCCAACTGAAACCCAAAGCAGCTGAGCAGTGGCAGGAGCAGCATCAGAGTTCTTGAAAAAAGAAGTTTGATGGGTAAGCATAAAGTAAGAAAGTAAGCATATGCTTTATTCTAGTGGCCATGACCACCGAAATTAGACAGCCCTCGAATGTTGTCAGGCATTTCTTGGCAACTTTCATTTCCTCCTGAGTTGTTTGTTGCGTAAATTTTCCTTGTAGTGCCAGGAATTACCACAAGCTTCGTGTATTCCCTGGGCTCTGCCTCCAAGGCAGCCTCAAAATCCTGCTCAGCCAATCAGCCCAAAGCAAATCTTTTCTCCAGCTGGTTTAGCATCTGCTTTAGCACCACTAGAGAGGAAAATTCTCTTTTTCTAACCACAGTGCAGGGGGCTTCACATCAGTTTCAAGAACAGAAAGCATCTGATCCCTTCTCCTCTCTCCATCCTACATCCTTCCCACTTGTGCAGATGTGTCCCTTGGTGCCTTATCAGCCTGTCTTCACTGAAGCCCTGAACAGGGCAGCTGATCCTCCCAGCTCAGCACAGTGCTGCAGCCCCCAAACTGCTGCAGGCTACGCAATCAGTATGTGCTAAACATGAGTTGCCTCTCACCAAATACAGCCGAGATGAAACCCAGCCCTTGAAGAGAGGGGGGACTATCTCCTGGCACACGTGGGAAATCAAAAAACAGTCACTGCCAATTACAGCTTTATTAAGATGGAGCAGAAGAAAGGTTTATCATCACTGAGCCAGATTAGATACAATATTCCCTTCAATTTTTCTTTTCTGTCCTACCTGTTGTTTTTTAATACTGAAAAGTAAATTTCTCCAGACAGATTTCCCTCAGAGCTTGGTGCAGCCACAAAGTGAAAGCCTCCCTTGTACCCATGCTGGTGAATAGATGCTACAAAAGCCATGCTGGTGTGCAGGGGAGAAAAGGAAACCTTTTTTCCTTCCCCTCAGTAATTCCTGGCCTATGTCACTGTCGGTTTGCACAGCCCAAAGCACAACAGATCCTCTAAATGTGGATCTAGAAAAGAGGTGGGAAGTTTTTCCTCCTTGCAGACCCCATGCCAAGGAGGGGACTGTAAATGCTGAGGGGGACTGTGCTCCCACTGGAGTCCTTGCCTGTCACCAAAGCCAGTAAATGCTTCTTCCTCAAATACAGCAGGATTTGTGTTCACTGATGACAGCTTTCTTCCCCAGCAGCTCTACTGATGCAGACCCAAATTCAAAGCAGAAAGCAGAATCAGGCTGTTTAAATGAGACTAATGCTGGAAGGCAGTAAGGGTCTTAGGGGTGTTTTTCCATCATCCACCCATGCCTGATAGCCTTCCTGTACCCTCAGCTCTGTCCTAAGAAGCAGGTTTATTTCTTCAGAAGCAGAAAAGGAAGTAATCAGTTCCTTGGAGGTACCAGAGAAGCCCACCCATCCCTATCTTCCCATGCCCTCACCACCCTCTGGTGAAGGTCCCAGCAGTGAACAAGCACTGTCTCATTTCATATTTGTACAAATGTAACCTGAGAGTCCAGCTGGCTTCACTAGATTCTGAACAATGTCTTACTTCACATGTCTCTGTCCAGCTGGAAGAAACATCTGGCCAGCCTCATGCAGAAGGTCCCCAGCCAGCTGAGCAGGCTGTGCCATCACTCCAGTCACAGGGTCCAGAGAGGTAAAGACCTTCTGCTGACACCCCTGAGCTCAGCTGGTGGATTGTGACTGAAGCAAGCTACAGCCTTGCCCTGAGCTGATCAGATGGCAAATCTGAGGGGACATCAAAATC
This sequence comes from Acridotheres tristis, assembly GCA_037013685.1. NCBI lineage: Eukaryota > Metazoa > Chordata > Aves > Passeriformes > Sturnidae > Acridotheres > Acridotheres tristis. The sequence continues at coordinate 24,038,343 of CM072894.1, read as the reverse complement.
CAGCCCTTGTGACAAGAAGCTGGAGAAGGGCTGGGAGCCACAGCGTTTTCTGGAAACCTCTGTATAGAGAGCAGCTGTCAATCAACATCCTTAATTGGTAATAACAACTCTCATCACAGATTAGTGCTTCAAAAAGCCACCCTCCGTGTCAGGGAGAGCTGTTATGGAAGAGGCTGGGGAATGGATAACGTAAAGATCCTTTTGATGGGCTCAGGGTTAACCACCATTACCATCAATTATTCAGGGTTCCCATGCAGACGTAAGGCAAATAAGGTATTAAAAATTAACATCTCTCTTTCCCTCCACTCCTCCTTGGTATCATCACCTCTTAAGTAAGCTGGTGAATGTGAGCATTTACTGTTAATTAGCTGTAATGATAATTGCAAAGAAAGTACAAATGCCTTAACTGGGGAGATATGATATGCCTCTCATTAAACCCAGACTAACAGAAAATTCTTCAACTTCTCTTTTATTCCAGAATCTCTGATCCCACATTAATTTAAGATTTATTACAATTGAAGATACAGGGCTACATATTGGTCTGCTGAACATCTCTAAAAGCTGTGATGACCATGTGATTTATACCGTTTTAGGAGTGGAGTAAGTCTGGTATAATATATTTTTATTTTTTAGACATTTTGGTCTTTCAAAAAATTAATTAGCTATAAAAAAGGAATAAAAGTAATCTCTATACATTATTTCTATAAAATATATATACTGAATGAACAGTTTTCATCCTCTATATGACTTTCCATTTCACACTTGCTGAAGTTCAGGAGAGTACTATCAAACTAGTCTACCTCAGTATTCATTTATATGCATTTACCTTTCTGGCTACTAGTAGTGTAGGCTGCTCTGGTACATAATAGCTTACAGGCTTGGGAGTCTTCTGGACCCCCGTCAAGTTCAGGAAATCAGAAGTCTGTTACAGTTCAGAATAAATTTCTAACTTCTTTATCCCCTAGAAATGCTCAGTTCAGTGAGAGGTGTACTGTGCAAGGTGCTAGCACTCACAGTGCTGTTTCTTCTAATTCTCATTTCCTTACAAACTGTCACTTGTATTGCACGCATCTATAATAGAGATGATGAAAAATTTTCCACAATATTTCTTTCTTTGGGTTGCAAAAGGCTGACTGGATCAAAACCAAAATGCTTTATGGCAGTTCTAGCAAATCATACCCAGTATAGCCAACACACCTATGATAAAGCTATTCACCTAAACTTCTCATACTCAGTGGAGCCCCCCAGGCTACAGAGCCAGTATTTTTCTGTGGCTCACTGAATATTTCATTATTTATACTAAATGGAACAGCTTCAGGAGGAGAGATGGAAAATGCCTTCTATGCCAGGATGACAAATGGGTCAGTAATTCATTCAAGGCTTTGCTAAATTTTTTTAAGTGAAATTTAGGCTTTTGCATTTAAACAATTCAACTGTGTCCCAGTCGGGGTATCCCAGCAGTCAGAACAAAGAGAATAAAATATTCTTTTCAGTGTGCACCTGGCTGGCCACTGCTGTGTGCTGCAAAGTAACCCTGTAGGCATCACCAAGCTATTTCTTTTTGTTCAATTGCACCTAACTGACACATGAACAATGTAAAAGTTGGGAATTTTCAGAGAAATATGGGGAAATAGATTGGACTGAGCATATTTGCAGTTTACAGATGTTGCTGAGAAAAGGCTGTACTTACATTGCTTTGCATTTGTCCCTTGGAGAGAGAAAAGACCTTGAGACATTGCAAGGGATTGCTACTCTCTCCTGCTGACCTCCACACTGCACAGGCAAATTGCAAAAGCTGCCAGTCAGCTAAAACACAATTTCATTGGGAAAAGGGGTAAATCTGCCAGGTGGAAAATGGAAAGTATCAAAACATTAAAATAGCCATGATTGCCAAGAGGAGACAGCACATATAATCCACAAAAGCCTGTTTTTAAGTTTGGCATATGGCAGGTGACAATTGTCAAGAAATCCAAATGCCTTCTTATCACTTTCTTGTTTGTTGCACAAAATGCTGCAGTGATGCACCAAAATCAGTGAGGGCACGTCAAATGGATTCATCTTCCTCCTGAGAACACTGTACACAGCATTTGCTGCCTTTTTCAGCAGGGCTTGGAGAAAAGAAGAGCAGTCTATGCTTAAACTTGCAATTGCCTTTTGGTTCTCCCCTGGCTTGTCCTGAAAAGATCCTGTTAAGCAGCTTGTGGCTCCTGGACACTTCACCACGCAGAAGTTTGAGGTCCAGGGGAGGGTAAGGACCCCTTTGATTTGTATGTATTCAGCTGGGCAATTCAGCTTAGCTCTGCCTTCCAGCACACACAGAAAACACCCATGAACCTACACTCATGTTTAAACTGCTGCCTAAAACCCTAGTTCAAAGTGCTTAAGCACACGTGTACTTAAGCTGGACTGAAGGCTGCACTGGGATGCTGAGGAGGTAGAGTAACTCATTCCTTTCTCAAGGGTATTGCAAAGCCAGTGCTGTTGGGCTAGCACCAGCTGCCAGGAGCAAGGACCCTATTCAAACCCATCACCACCTTTTATAGCACTTTAGAGAGGCTCAGGCATTTACATTAGAGGAAGAGATGAATTAATTGCTAAGGCTGCCAAATCACAGCCCCACTTAGTGCTGTACTAGATCCCCTTCTTTAACCCCTGACAAGGTACACCAGCTTTTCTCTGTTGACTGTCCTGCAGCCCAGATGGTCTAAATCCATTGTGACTCTTGAATTTAAACCCTAGAGTCTGATATCCATCCTAGGCAAGTGTATGTCATGAGTTCATAGGAGCTACTATCCTTTTCCAGATCTCTCTATCACATATTTATTAGCCTAGGAAGGAAATGTGCTGTTCTCACATTGTCTCTGCAGCTTCCAGCTTCTCTTCCAGAACAAATAACTGGAAATAAGAATGATTGCAGCACTCAAGAAATGGTATTCAAGTGAGAAATCAAAATCTGTAAAATTATATTATGTAAATTGTACAGCCTCCAACCTCAGAGAGTACATTTTTGAAGACTGTACATGAAATAATTATCTATTAGAACTAATTAATCTTTCAATTTACTTTCCTTATCATCTGTTTAAAAGTCAAAGGTAGGTTTGCTTTACCACAGCAATATGTGACTCTTTTTTTTCAAAGCAAGCCCTGAGTCACCCTGCAATAATATATTACAAGGAACATAATAGGGGAGAAAGTGAAGAAGCAAAAAAGGATGCAGTGTATTTCTCCAGATAATGTATGTGTATACTACATATTCATAAACAATATGCAATGACATTAACTATGAAGTAAATATTCTCATGTGGAGTGTTCTTTAATGATGATGAAAGGGGAACCCAAGGCTTCCTCGGGGGTTGGTGTGTTCTCATTTGTAATCATATCTGTCTTCTCACCATGAAACATTTTAATCTTCAACTAGTTTTATGGTTTTCCAAAGGCTTAAAGAAAAAAAAATAAGGTCATAAAGGTGGTGAAAAGAGGGAAAACTTGTAAATTTGTTTGAACCCAGCGGTTAAAATGGAAATGCCGAGCCCCACATGAAACTTGTCCATTCGGCAGATCATGTCTGCAAAGGATCAGTATCTCTATTTGACATTTTTAGAGGTGTCACTGTAGTTATCCAGGCACATTATGACCATTGATTGTCCTCTGAAGACTCATTTATTTCAGCAGAGCTGTGTTGATCTGCCTGGCTTCAGGGCAGCCTTCAATTCTCAGGCATAACATAAAGCAAGGCAGGCTGTAAACAGCCCACCAACAAAAGAATATCTTTTGCTTAAGTGGGAAGTTTGTTAATTTAACTGGAAAACAAATGTGTACCACAAAGGAAAGAGTTGTACTTTAGTGCAAGAAATCTGCAAATAAGGTCTTCATACAGGCCATGGGGGGAACAATGAAAACCCCAGGGCATAATTCTGCCTAAAGCCCGCCCTGTTTGATAGCACAAACTGTAATTACTACCTGTGATTGTATCCTGCATTCACAATAGCATGCAATTAGAAATCCAAGCTTGTTTCAGCACCATTTTTCCTAAATATATAGAACATTCAAAAAGCAATGTGGTATCTTAAAAGCATTGTTCCCTGTCCTTACACATCATCCCAAAAGTCTTGGCAAACTCTGTTTCTAGTCCTGAGAGAATTTTCTGCCTGTGACATTAAGTTTTTCCTCAGTCTGTGTTGAAGAACAGGTATGAGAACATCACCATCAATATTCAGACCACAGTGGGGAAAAAGCCTCAGTCTAAGCTTGCCACTCAAGAGGGGTGCCAAGAAAAAACTCCATGCAGACAATTAGGTACAAGCTTCAGCTGGTGCCAGGTTACTCAGAGGTTGGCAGGGTGAAGGCACAGCACACCAGTTTGTAACACCAACAACATGCACCTGTCTGCATCACATCCAGCACCTTTGATTGCCATTCCTGAGCAAGCTGGTGTAGCTGGATCTACCAGGGAGACTGGTTTAAGTACAAGACAAGAGTAAACTCTGTGGATTTATAGTAAAAAAACTTTTACTGCTGTCTTGCTCAGTTATTCACCAGCCTAATTTGAAAGCCAAGTCCACGTTACAGCATTCAGGTAGACTGACAAGCTGCAGGAAACAAAATTGCAGCATATATAGACATCATTCTTCTGGCAAACCCCTTCTGTGTAAATGAAGTTACACTGGCAAAATAAACATTTTGATGGAAAAGTTCCTGTCCTTTAAACAAATAATTTATAAATGCATTTCTGGCTGAAATTACATTTCGTCAAAACATGAAAGAACAAAAGAAAAATGATGCCACTTTGAAAGCTTCAGGACCATGTTCCATGAAGTATGTGAGGGCTTTTTTAATTTTATGCAAGTAAATTATTTCCTTGAAAGTATCAGTCTTTAACTGCACACTTAACTACTTGTTACATAATATTTCCAAGAATCAGAAGTAGTAAAAGGATAAGTATGTAATAGAAAAACAGAATAGAAAAAGGAGCTTCCCAGACTAAAGACTGAATGAGTTGGAGAATATCTGCATGATATCAAGATGGCTTCATTCCCTCTCAGAGAAAGGCCCTCTCATCATGTGCTTTAAAATAATCAGGATTATTTTCCTCAGAAGAGGAAATATGTGTTCCCTTCAAGCAGAAATTAAGCCCCATACTCCTGGCAGGGCAGGGGAACAGAAGTGTCATCCCAAGAGTGTGGGTGATAGCAAGAGATCAGTCAGACGAAACAGAGAGGAGACATTAAACTGGCGAGCAAAAAGAGGCAAAGCAATAAAGATCCAGATTCTGAAAGGGATTTAGGCACCCAGTTCCTATTTCCTAGGGAAGACCTAAGAAAATTCTGCAAAGCCTGCAGAAGATCTGCCTCTGGTTTTTTATCACCTCTGGATCTAAAACCAAAAAAAGTCCAAGAAATCCAAGAGAGAAAATGACCTGTGATGAATTAAATTCCAAAATTCATTTGTAAATCTTATCCGAGTACCTTAGCAAGCCCCCAAATAGTCCCAAGTGTTCAGTGATAGCCCACAGGGATGTGACTCCTTACCTTGCACAAGCGGGCAGTTGTGATAAAAGACCATTTTTATTTCCATTGTAAAGAAAAGTCAATGTTCATTTGTTTGGGAAGCCTCCCTGACAGAAAGCTTTATCAGCCATGAAATTAGCCCTTCATGCTCTCTTAAGCCAATAGGCCAGGACAGAGTCACCAACTGCACCTGATGCTTGCAGTTAGTTCTGATTAGCAGCTCCTCATGGATTTCAAACAGCAGCCTCCTTAAATGCAGGCTGTAAAACTTCACTGGCTGCACTAAATCAATAGGGAGGCAAGAGACAGGTTTGGAGAAGAGATGGGAGAAATAAACAGACACTAAAACTACAACACTATTATCTTTTTTGGCAAATAGCCACCAAAATTGCTCAATATACTGTATAAACAAAAACATACAGTCACACACATACAGTCATACAGTCTGTCTGGCAGAGAAAAAAAAAGGAAAATATACTTTAAATAATATGTTTATTCTCTTGGGTAAATAAGAAGCATGCAGTTATATTTAGCAAGGTAATAAAACTGTATTGTAAAGCCCTGGAGACCCATTACAGCAATGCCCTCTGCACTCTCAGTGCTTGGGGAATTTTTATTTATTTGCCTATGAGAGCATTGCTGGAGGCTCATAAAGTGCCACCAGGAAGCCCAGGTGAGCCTACAATCTCTCTGTAGGATGTGACCATTAGCTACTGAGAACTTCACAGCAGTGCTATCACAAGGATCACATCCCTGCACTGTAGGAACTGTGAACCCTGAGGATACCACAGCAATTTATAAACTCAATAATACTGAAAAGGAAATACAAAACTGATCTTGGGAATGTTCCTGCATGGGAGCAGATCCTTTAAAAAAGCAGGAGAAAGTCTAGACCTATTGTGTTTTGGGGTTGTCAGGAGGATCCAAAGCACCTGGTGCAGAATCCGTGGAAGGATGAACACTGAACTGGGTCAATCCCTGCTGACATCACACAAGAAAATGACAAAACAGCCTAATACAGAGAGAAAAGGAGAGCTGAGGGTATAGGTTTCATATCATCTAATCTTCTACATCAGCTCTAGCTGAACTCATGTCCCTTTGCTGAAAGAGGAAAATAGGACTCTTTAATTGGAATTCACCCAAGTTATATTTGTACGGAATTATTTTGTTCTGAAAATATCTGTTTCTGTCTCTTGATTCTAACAGAAGCATAAGCCAAAATCCATTTGGAGTGACAGTGACAATGGGAAGGGCACAGAACAAGTTCTCTTAATGCACAGGGTTATTAGAAAATGTGCTATTTTTTATAGTTCTCTTTGGATAATCCTACAGAATAGAACAGAATTCATTTCTTTCTAACAATAATTTATTAAGTAGGCTTTAAAATTCCTCTCTCTCAATCATGTAGGAAGTGCCTTTAGAGCAAGTTTGCTTTGACTGAATTAATTTCTCTTCCATACCACAGAAATCTTCCTGTAGATTCAGATCAGAACCAGGGATTTTCCACAAAGGATCTGAATGAATTTTGGCCACACAATGATAGGATTGCATTTAAAAGAATAATGCAGTCACCTTAATGGAATGAAACAGGATGCACTAGGGATAGGCTGAAACTTGAAAAAAAAGACAGTTATTCTTGGACTGGATAAACGCTTCCACATTTGTGACTGCAACCAAGGCTTACAGCAAAGTCAGCATCCTGAAAACCCCATGGATAGCTCATTATATATATATACATCCATATCATGTACTAAAGAGTACAGCAGGGGCAGAGTCTGTGAGTGTGGGAGCTTGACACTTTTAGTACTAGCTCAGCATTCCCCTCTGCTTCTGTGCCCCCATGTGTAAAATTAGGATAATAATATTGCTTTCATCTTCCTCACCATGGTATTGTGAGTATTAATTAGTTTGCATGTGCAGAGACTTGGAAAAATGCTAAATTTTAATCAGATCTTGATGAGCTCAGGGTGGAAGAGCAAGTCATACTGATCCCATCTGCCTGGCACAGGGTGAAGCCAATGGCATTGCCTCACCACAGTCTACCTTCCTCACCCCCCTCCAGGTGATATCTCTGGCTGTCAGTGCAGGGATCCAGATTTTTTGAATCTGATTCACAATACCTCTGTCCTCCCCGATGTGACTTCTCTCTGGCAGACTGGTCCATATTTCTTCCACTAGGAAGGACACAGTTTGCAGCAACATTCACCAAAGTGCTCCTATTACCCCACAAACTTTCTAAATTTCTTGCTTCCAGATGTTCAGAGGGATTAAAATTAGGATTTTGTTCCACACAGCATTTTGAAAGTGTATGATTAAATCAGATGGGCAGCATCACTTCTGCATCAGCTAAAGTAAGTTAGTGGAATGGCATGAGTGGAACTGTGCCAAGGTTTTGCAACTTTGCACCACAATCTTTTGCTCCTCTCTTGGGACCAGTTGATTTCCTCCTTCCCCCAGTTGTTTAGTTGTGTGGTTTTTTGCTAGCAAGATTTTTTAATAATTCCGTGGTGATTAGTCCCTTTTGAACTGAACCAAATATTTGTTCTATTTTCTCCAGGACTGTTGCCTATTGTATAAACTACTGGAATGAGCCATCATTTTGCTGCTACCTCTTTGTCCAGGTCTGATATTCTGGGACCAGTATCACTGCAAAGGACAAAACTCTCTCAAACATAGTGTGATTCTTCACCAAGCACAGAACCGAATTCCACAGGAACCCAAGCACAATATTCAGAGGTGGAAACTTAGAAATACAGGTAAAACAAGTGCTTTTGTTTTGTTTGTGAGTGGAACAGGGAACTCAGGAAAGGCAGAAGCATAACCCCCTGAATTAATGATGAATCCCAGTACTCAGAGATGTGTCTTTTAAACAACCTTTGATAATTGGCCTCTTGGTAGCATGTAGTGAACATCTTGAAATAATGGAATGGAAATCAGCATCAATCAACACAGCATGAAGCTCCTCTTTCTCCAGCAAACGCATATCCCTGCTAAACACTGGTGGCTGTTTGTCCTAAATTTAACACCAATTAGGGCCTGATCCTCAGCTCTGCCTGAAGGGATGAATGTCCTCCATACTCATCCAAGCCCATCAAGAAACACAGAAATATCTCAACAGCACTGAGAAGACATTCTGCAGAGTCTGACCCTTAATAGCTTGATGGCTTGAATGCTAGCATTGCCCAGAGCATTTAAACTGATAGTCAGACATCCTTGCACATTTATATACAACAAAACAGAGGAAACAATAACAGAGGGGGAAAAGGATGCTATTGCTGTGTTCCTCCCGAGGATCTCAAGAGCCAGGAAATCTGCAGCAGAGTTAAGAGGGGTTAGAAAGAGGAAAAAGAAGAGGTGCCATTGATGCAGGGAAGCGTAAATAATTGGTGTGAAGATTCCCTTCATGTCAGAAAGACAAACTGGGCTAATTTTCCATAAGTATCCCAAGAGGAATAATGTCTCATTTTATTTCAGCTATGGAAGAGAGATTATTCTGCCATGTTACTCCTTTCCAGTGTAAAGGGGAAACAGTTTCTCATACCTCCATCAAGACATTTTTCTAGGCTGAGAATGCAGTAGGGAGGTTGAGGTTTACAAGAACATACACCACACCGTGCCTGCCTGTGTCCTAAGCAATCAGCAAATTATTGCCAGGTCTCTGCAGCGACTAGTGAAGACCCTTATATTCCATTTACATCCCTTCATTCAGCCCTTTCTCTCCAAAGCAATTGCAAATTACTTTGGTGAAAGTAAACGCATGCTGTAGGGACGGGCAGCACCTTTACCTGTGGACCCAGCTCACTTTTCCTGGGAACAGCCTACTACAAGATAAAAGAGGGCCATTCTCCAGCAGATCTAACTCACAAAGCCAAGGGAGCAGCCAAGCAAGTGCCATAAGGTGAGCAGCACACAGACAGTGAGACTGTCTTTGAGATGCAAAGTAAAATCAGGTCCACTGACCAGAGCTGGAATTTGTAAAAATACAGGGGCCTCAAGGGATGAAAAAGCCAGACCTCAGTGGTGCCATCAGATAGGGACATGCCATGGAGATTATGGACATATCTGCAAGGGCTTTACTGTCACAGAGGAGAATATCCTGCACCAGGCCCTGCTCTCCCCAGTCTGGGAACAAGCAAGAAGTTGTCATTATCTCTCATCCATCATTTTGGCAGCTGATAAGGGAGAGAGAGTATCATGCCAGCCTCTCATCTGCCCTCTTAGCTAGGACAGACCTGAGTGCAGCAAGTCTTGGTCTGTGCCTTCTGGCAGACACCAGCACAGGTCAAGTCTTGGAGGCTTTTGGAGGTGAAGAAGGCAGTAAGTTCACCACCTTTGAGAGACAGCCAAAGAAGCCCCACTGAGGTCACAAATGGGGTTTCTTCCACTGTCAAATCAAGACAACTCAGATGAAATGCACATAAATCAATGAATTATAACTGTTACTCCTGTGCATCAGGGAAAAAAAAACAAACAAAAAAAAACCCAAAAAACCACCAGACTATTTTTCCTAATTTCTTATCCTTTTCTGGGATGTAGAACGTGCACAATTGAAGTGCTTTCATTTTTTATTGAGAATTAGAATATTCAATGCAAATTAAGCACCGGATGAAAACTTCCCAGTAAAACAATAGGCTGCAGGAAAGTGCTGATCTGATGAAAAGTAAAGTTATTGCTATAAAACTTGATTGCAAAGTTGCAGTGGAAAAATTTTACCTAAGTGACATCAGATGTCTCATTTCCCATCCTTCTAAAAGTTAGAGTGATATTTGAAATAATACTATTGATGATAGGGGTCAAACATTATCTTTTTGCCATGGTCAAACTTTATGTAAATTAAACATTTGGACAAACTTGGAGTGAAACCTTTTGAGAATATGCTTTCAGAGCATGAGAAAAAATATCTATTATGACAATAACAAAACTTAAACATCTATGACACTACTATCAAAAGAGTAGTGGTAACATTACTTCCATTTTTACTGTTTGCTTAATAACTTCAGAGGATCTGGTCTTACTCTCACAGCTATTTTCTTTCTTCTTCCAAAGAATTTCCATATCATTGCCTCAACCTCTGCTTTTGCAGAACTGCCTGTTGAGTGACTGCACCAGACAAAAATAGACCCCATATTTAGGAACCTAGCCAGAGAAGCCCCCTGAGATAGTAATAACGAATAGCAAAAATTAACAAAAGTTAAAAAATAAAAATTTCTGTAGCTATGCATTAAACTCACTACATTCAGAGATCAAATATCTCAAAAACTCCATCTTCAAAGTGGCTAAAAGCAGGTTGAGACTCAGCTGCTTTTGTGTGCATCTAGTCCATGCTGAGCTAGCCCAGCCATGCTGGGTGTCACACGGGGGTACAAGGTCCTCGTGTCTGGAGGGTGCAGCCCAGCCTGTCTTTCTTAAAGGCACAAGTATCTTGTTCCAGAGGATTGTCCCATTGCTAACAGAGCAATGTCCTTAGTCAGAAACACGAACACCTCCCTCACTGTGTTTCTGGTTAAATGTATAGCTCAGGCACTTATAGAATAATAAATCACTTATAAAAGTCAATGAAGGAAAAAAAACCCAAAAAACCACCAACATGAACAGCTTGAATAGCAATTTACAAAGTTGCCCAGCACAGCAATATTTAAAGCTGTTCCTCACTATATGTCATTTTCAGATAAGTTAATAAAGAAATATAGGAGAGAATCAATTTTTAGTAATCATTGCCATGTACAGTAGTGAAACCTCCAGGCTATTCAATTAATTCTAGACCATAATTATGACCCAGGAACAAATTGTATAAATCAGCATTTTTTTATTTAACCATCAGACTCTGATCTTGAGTGAATATCAAGAGTTGTATATTTCACAGCTCTTGCTGTCTCAGAAAAGAGACTCTCCAAGGATTCAAGCCCCTTGAGGCATAAATTGTGCACACTTCAAATTCCACAGGGATCATGATAATTATAGTAATTTTCGACTCAACATGTCATCATGCCCCAAAGACACTCAAGTTCTTTAACAGAATTCAGAAAAGAAAAGGTGGCTGCATAATCTCATAAATTCTAAGTCTCAGGTGTAAAAGAAGATTTAAAAAATAACCAAACCCAAATCCCACGCCCTACAAAATAAAAACAAGCAAATGAAATAAAAAAGGGGGGGGGGGGCTGAAATCAAACCAAACCCAAAAAATCCAACCAACAAAAAATACCCACGAAATCTGAGACCCATTCCAGTCCAGGATCAAACTCACTTGGAGAAGGTTACAGCAAAGAGAGCAGCTGAGTTTCCTAACCCTTGTAACACTTTCCCTTACTAGTGCAGTCATCCTCTGTGGATTTCAAAGCACATTCTGGTTGCAGAATTACATTTATAGTTTTAGTCTTACAATGTATTTTAGCAGGCAACCCAAGGCTCAGCAGTGAAGCCACTTACCTAAGAACATCCAGTCAGTGAATTTCAAAAACCACAGGCTGAACTCCTCAGTTCAAGAGGTCCCCATACACTGTAGGAATGCACACACACCAAGGGATGCCAACAATCCTCCCCACAGAATTCACAAGATTCTTTTCTGAAATCAGTGCTAACTTGTCTGCTATCCCTTTGGCTCTCAAGGAGTGTTTAACACCAGCAATTTGGGCAGCTCACTGCTCCTGTCCAGGGCCTGGATCTCTGTTGTTCATGTTGCATATCTGTTATCTCACTCCCCTGCTTGAATCCAGATGGTTTAAACGTGGCCCTTGGGTGCTCATTCCAAGGATCAAGATGAGGATGTTGTACCCCAAAGACCCCTGTCCCTGCATCCTACAGGGCTCAGAGCTGCCACTCCAAACACCAGGTGTAAGCGTGGGAGCTCCATAGGTGAAGTCACTGCTGTCATTAACCAACAAAGAGACACAGAAAACAACCCAAGCCCATGTTTTTCTTCACTACCTTGAGTCCAGCTCCAATTTCACCAGTTTTAAGTAGGCAGGCAGGCTTAGTGATTAAAGTGATCATAAAAAGTGATGGTCTCCCTTCACCTTTATAATTATTGATTCAATTTAACATCAATATCGTGCTTTGGTTTCCAATTTTTCAGCAGAATGTTTGGATTTTTAAAAGTATTATTTGTTTGAAGATAACATGCTCATGGCTATTGCTGTTGACAGAAGGTCTATAACCTTTTCTACAAACAAATGTTTGAACTGTGTTGTCACTGCACACCAATCTTTCCAACTAGTGATGAAAGAAATGGGGCCCTGTCTTTGTGATAGACTTCTATTTCAGGAAAGTCTAGTGGTCTTTCAGCTACTAACACTTATCTGTGACATTAATTTTTTTATATATTCCCTTAAAATTAAGGGAAAACCATTAATGAGGAGCAATTAAATTTCAGCTGCAGTGTCCTAATCCTGCACAAATTGTCTGGGCAATATATGTTTCCACCCACAGCAAGGTAGATGATGGAAACACATAGACATAATAAGATTAATCATAATAGCTTTAAAAAATTGAAAAAATGATACCATTTGTAGCACATGTACAAGAAGAATTGGCCTTTTAAAAACATTCAAAGGTTAGGAAATATCATTGTTTTTTAATAGAGGGAACACTGTTACTACTACAAACAAGAAATAATTTGACCTAAAATGAGATTTGACCACAATTAATCTACATAATAAATGTTGAATGAAGCTCTCCATGCAAACCTACTCAGATATTAGATTGTCTTTAAAAGAGAAGAAAGAAGGCAATAAACATCCATCTTCACATGTAACAATTCAGTCTTTCTTCCACAAATGCCTTCTTTGCAGACACCTCTTTTTTTAGAATAGCTAATCACAGCAGATAACCAGCCCAGTTTCAAAACTAAAAAGGATCAGGTAACATTCAGACTTTGAAAGGCTTATCAAAATTCCCTGACAAATGACAGTTAATTTGCAGATATCTAAAGTATGAAGTAGTCATCCTAACATGAACAAACCCCAAAAATATGAAAAAGACATGATAGTTAAAAAAAATGAAACATGAAAAAAAGGGTATAAGCAGTTAAAGTACTTAAATATTTTAATGACTTTTTAGTTCAAACAATTTGTTACAGACAAAATTGACATATGATACTTCACCATATACATGCCATACATCTTATCATTCATTCTATTAAATATACTCAAGATGCTTTTAATTTAGATTAATATGAAATTACATTGGTGACAATTTAAGTATATAATTTATTTTGCTTACTTCTTTTCAAGAAAGATAAAATCCAGAAATCAGAGAACCAAATGGAACAATGGAACTTTGGTGAGGAGATATGAGGAAATTAAGTGCAATTGAAAAAAAAAACAAAATTTGGCAGTGGAGTGACTACAACCAAATGGTCTGAGATGAAATGGGGTGCAGTGAAAAGGACCTAAATAGGCAAAATTATTTCCATTGAAATCCCAGAATCGGGGAAGAATGGTAAACAAAGAGACAGGAAAAGAAATTGAAGAAATGAAATGCTAAAAAAAAAAAAAAAAAACAACATCCCAAACAGAATTCCAAAACCACAATATAAGCAAGTGGGATAACATGAAGTGCAGGGAACTGAACCAAAGCTTGCCTAATTGATCCTCATGGAGATTGCAAAATTTCATTCCCTTTCCTGAATTGAAATGAATTATATTTTTGTATATGATATTTCTGGTGGTTTTCTGTTCATTTCAGCTTTGTCGCTGAAGCTTGGAGTGAGAGACAGATGATGGCAGACATGGATGGTGGCACTGCTGAAGAGCTGGTTATTCCATTCTAGAAAGTTCAACATTTACTTGTTTTTCCATGAGTACCAGGGAGTGCAAGCCCCCTGCCAGCTGAAAGCACCCATTTGATGTGCCATGTTGGAGCAGAGCACTAGGCCAGTTGCTTTTTTAAAAAACTGTCCAATTCACAAGGTAGACAACTTACATTCAAAAGAAGCATCCTTCAGAAGCTGAGGTGTCTCCAGGTAGATGCAGCAAGGGTGGTGCTTCCACACCCAGTCTCAGGATGACTCAGTTCCCCTGGCCTGCTCCATACACAAAAAGGTTCCATTCCCTCAACAACTGGATTAAGGGTTAGTGTTTTCATACACTGTTAGTGGTTTGTATCTTACCCGGTCATTCAAACCCCATCAAAGTGTCTGACATTCCATAAATTATGGTTTAAGGTTATGGCACTGGAAAAATTCTGCTTCAAGCAAAGCCAAGCTCCTGATAGGAGCAGTCCCAGAAGAGATCCATCAAATGAAAGTATCATTTCTATTGGGAACCTCAGAGTCCCAGAGTCCTGCAGTTATTCTTTGGGGATATTTGTTTGTTTTCCTTCAAAAGAGCAGGCTTAAAATTAATCTCCTTTAGACACAGATTGAATTTAAATATAATCAAACACATTACTTTGAAGCATTCATTTTTCCTGTTTAAATTTTTATAGATACACATATAATAGTGCTCGAGCAAGAGATTTTCATGCTGGTTTCCAAAGTAGGTCAATCTCAGCACTGCCTGGCTATAGAGGAGATGACCAGATGTACATACAGAACCTACTGCTCATTGCCTGGGCTATAGAATAGGCTCTTTCACTAGAAAGGGACCTACACTGATGATGTAGTCCAAATTTGCCTGCATTTCCATTCCCTAACCCCTCAGCCCCATTAGTTAAGCTCCAGATCCCATAATTTTTATCAAAAATAAAACCAGTTATGCATTTTCTCAGGCACAAAGGCTTGCAGAAATGGTGAGGAAGAGCTCCAGTCTAGCCACCACTCTTTTTACTTCCAGTTGAGCCACTGTAACTATCTCTGTGCTTCCATCTCCAGCACTAGCTTCAGGATACGACATTAGGATCTGGGCACAAGGACAATGGCAAACACATCATGATATGGCTGGTTTGCCCTGCTCTTGCTCTTTTGAAGCCACACAAGCTGAAAGACTCATAAACAGCAATCAGACTCAGCTTGGTGACTTTTTCACTCTCCCCGGGCTGTTTGACTTCCCTTGCACAGAGTGCTTTGGGTACAGGACAGACAGGCTGCATAGTTCAGATACATTTTCTCTTCCATTATGGTTCATAAGCTTTTCCTTCAAAAATCATTCATTGTACAATGACTGGAGAAAATAAAAGCTTTGAACAACTTTTCTGGTCATTGTATCCTGTCCTCAGCCTTCAGATTAGGCAAGCTGAACTGCAGAAGGTATATTCAAGGGAAGGTGGGCTTGTCTCTAAATAATTGCCCTTATTAACTACAAGATTTAAAAGTGTGGGTGCACTAAGTCATTCCAGTGTTTAGTGCAAACTCAGATTTGGCCAACTCAGTAGGAAGAAAATATTTAAATGAACATGTAGAAGCAGACCTTACAGTGTCTACACTCTGTAGTAGAATAAACACCCTCCAAGTGTTTCCTTTCTTGACTTCTGAATCAAGTTTATCACAATGAAAGAGTAGAGAGGTACAATATTCTCTCTACAAGGAACAGCAACCACAAGGATTTGAGTTAAATTATTAATTTTGAAAAATAGCAGCATTTACCTACAAATTCAATCAGGCAGGGGGTTTAATATGTAACAATCAGAGCACAGTTTAAATCAAAATGAAAATCCGTAGCCATTCTGAGTGGGAACTGGACTTATTTTAAATTATGAAATTTGATAAATGGAATGAGTTAAAATATTTTCAAAGTGTCATACAAAGCATATTCCCCCATTTGACTGTGATCAGCTTCAACAAACCCCAAATTCTTACTGCGATGCCTTAACCTTTTTGTTCTCTCACATTCCCAGCTAATCTCTTCACAGAGGGTACTGAGGTAAAGGGGTGGTAATGAGAAAGTTTTCTGTATCTAAATTGGAGTATGATGTTATTCAAAAGTATGGCTATTTTAATGTTGGGGGGGCTGAGGTTTTTATGTTATTGTTGTTTTGGTGTTCTTGCAATGATGCTATGTGACTTAGCATAGAAGCAGCCCTCAATTTGCAGATTATCACAATTTTCCATTACTCTAGTTTGCACATTTGTTGGAAAGCTCCGAACTTTAACCTCTTATCAGATATGTCTATGCTGGATGTTATTGTTCAAGTACGGAGTTGAAGTCTTGTTCACAAGCCAGATCTAGTAAAAAACCAAGTTAAAATAACATTGAACATGCATGAGTAAATCTGTCCATGTCTAATACAGACAGTTACCTGGCTACAGCTGACTGGAAGGATCTGCAGAGTTTTCTTGTGTCTGTTGATAATTTGATAATATATTCACTAGAAGCAGTTCCAGGTTTATAGGCTTTGTTACAAGGCTCAAGAGAGCCAGGTTATAACAGAGGAGATTTGTGCTGCCCCTCTGCCATGATGAGTACATGAGAACAGATAATCTCCTCATCTTCAGCGCATTTTTCTCAGAGTAGTTATCAATATGAAAATGTTCTGACTGTCAGACAAAGGAAAAACACACTATTGTCAGCTATTTGGGTTCATGATCCAAAATATAGATCAGGGGACACCATGCCAAGGCTTAAGGCAAGGACTTGTATTGTTTTATGATGCAGTGACAACTAAAAGCAGCCTTAGATGAGATGGATGAAAGCCATCTAGCCCATGGTCGCTCTGACCTCTGAGGGACCTCTCTGAAGGAAATGTCTTTGTTTACCATAGCCTGTAGAGCAATATAACTTCTAAATTTTCCTATGGAAAGAAATGATAGCACAGCCATCAAGTGGGCAAACCCACTTCCCCCATGCACAGAAAGGAAATGGAAAACTGAGGTCCCACAGAAATAAATTAGTTTTTACACAATGAATGTTTTAATGCTCAGCTTTTAGGGTCACAGCTGAAGAATCCATTACTCTGAGTTTTGGCTTCAAGTTCTTTGCTCTCTAGGAGAAGGGTAATGTAAACACCAAGACACAGCATACCTTGTGGGAGGATCTCTTCAAAGCTTTTCCAGTTTTCCTCACTGTGTTATAGCTCCACTGGCCATGGGAAACCGTTTTCCAGACCTCTGGAATTATCTTTCTGTGCATAGTATTGGCAGATGATCACTTTGGACACCCATCCATTTATCTCTCAAGCCTTACTTCTAGTGAGGTCAGTTCATCTTCAATATAACTTTGTACAGCAGGCAGGTGTGTCATGAAAGGATCAGGAAAAATATCAGTAGTCCTTGCTATATGCCAACACAGAGAAGAGTACTGATCAAGCCTGTCAGTCTTTCACAAAGTTAGGAAAATTGTCAGACATATTCTTTGAAAAGGACAGATTAATCTCTCAATGCTAAATGTCACCCAGAGTAGAGTAAAACAGTTGATCTCTACATGAAAACTTTCTCTTGGGGATATGAGAGTTTGCCTTTAGCCTCAATCTTTGTTAAAAGGTGGAATGTCCAGGAGGAAAATCAGCCATCTTTCCCATCATTTCCTTGCCTCATAAAATATGCAAGAGAATGTTGGCAATGACCCCTGCCTCAATTCATCAACACACCATTCTTGAAGCTTAAACTTTCACTGTGCAGCAAAAAAGTAATCATCTGATGGTAGGTTAAATCCATACAGATGCTCCCAGTGCATCAATAATTAAGCAGGACTTTGAACCACATCATTTAATATGACAAAATGTTTCTTAAGAATTGTGAAATTATCACACCCCCCCCAAAAAAAAAAATTAGCAAGATTATAAAGAACCCATCATGCTCAGTGGCCTATGTTCAGAGACATAGAGCATTCTTTCCACTTACTTTAACACAGCAGTAGCACTCAATAGCTCCAGGCTGTAATTAACAGCACAAAGCTCTCTTACTGGGAGACAGGATAACAATTCAACAAAGTATATCTATATTCTGCAGCAGGTTCCTGAGATGCTCAGGGTTTAAATAGCTTTTAAAGCAAAGCTAAAGGAAGGTGCACAAATTACAGTTAGTACAGGTGAAGAGAAGCCACAGAAGCCAAGGACTAATACAGGAAATTAACACCTTTAATTAATTCTGCTGGCATAGCCTGCTAGCTCCAATTAAAAATGCTGCAGTGTAAGTTGTTCTCCACAGTTCTGGGGCTTTAGAAACCTTATGTACCAAGATGCTTCTAAAGCAAATGCCATCCATTCTCTTGGAAAAATACTACAGCATTAAAAAATAGAAGCTGTAAGGATGGTCTTGGTTTTACAGTTCATAAAAATTTTGGAATTCCTTTTGCACATGGAACCAAAAAAAAAAAAAAAAAAGAATTCAGAACTATTTTGCAAAGATCAGATTCTCATCCTTTTAACCTACAAACTTTGTGCAAATAAAGGACAATTCCTACAGCTTTTAGTCCATTGCTAGAGACCTCTTAGGACAACACACTGGTTAAATAAATTGTTCTGATGGTGATAGCCTGCTATCAGATCTCATCTTTCCTAGGGGTCTAATCTTCCATGCTTTTTTAAATAGAAAGGGATAGGTTACAGAACAACTGTGCACTCACTGGTCTCAGTGTTTTAGGACATTTCACTTGCTCACAAATATGTGAGTCATCCCAGGTCACCTCAGTTGTAACAGACCTGCAGATCAGTGCTATGAAAATTATCTCAGATAGTGTCAGTTCACTGCATTCAAAAAACACTGCAGAAAAGAGCCTGGTTGCAATACGTGGGCTGGTCTGCATTTCTACTTTGTGTGAGTTGTCTGATGTCCAGATGCCCAGGACTAATTGGTGGATATTTTATAGACAAAGTCACCCCAAGGAAAAAAAGACCAATCTCAAAATTGTTCTGTTCAGGAAGTTTATAACATCTTGGATTCTCTCCCTGGTGGCAGAAGTGCCATTTTTCATTAAGCTGCACTTGTAGTACTACATTGTTAGACCGAGGTAGCAGGTGCTGCACTGTGTAGAATTACACCCAGCTCTACCATTTCCAAGAGAGAAAGGGAATCTCTTAGGGTTGAAACAACTGAGTAGGATGCACAACAAAAACCCAAAACTGCAGATTCCCCACGAAGCAGGAAAGCCCTGTCTCCATCTATTCAGACTTTCTCTGCCTTCGTTCATCATACCTGAAAATGAGGCTGGAAAACTTTACTCTGTTCATCTTGGCTATTGTTATTGCAAATTCACTTGAGAAGGAATTTTATCACACTGTGTGTGTATATTTGGTGGCTGTCACAGAGGAATCCTGTTAGCTCAGATCTGAAGCATATTCTTTTGATATTATTACTATCAGTAAAAATGTCACTTCTCTTGTCAGCAGCTTGATCCACAGTGAACTTTCCAACCCATACTCTCACTAACCTCCCTTTTTTCCCTGGGTCTTAAAATGGAAACTTAACTTTCGTTAAACTACAATCAGTGTAATACAGAGGCTAGAGAATTTCCTTCTTGATATATAAATATGGATTCTTGGTATATAAATATGCATTTTGTTACTAAGTTGGAAGGAAAACCAAGAAGAATATTTTAAACCTGTGCAGTAAATCTTGTTTTACCTCTTACCTGGAAAAGGTGAAGGATCAATATTTAAAATAGGATGTGAAGGTTTTTTTAATTTAAAATCAACATTTACTCAAACTGCTTGACACTAATTAAATTACTAATCGTAAGGAAAATAGGTATATTGAGATGTCAGCTTTTCTGCAACCACTCACAATAATAAGAGTATTTTTTGCAGTACCTGAAAAGCAACCTATAAGAGTTATTTCTGTTTACCATAGGTGTGTTCTCTCCACTCTCCCTCCTAACAAGAGGGAAAAAAACAATTTCAGAAGCAGCAGCAGAGCTAATGCTGTTGTAACATACCTTCTGATCTCTGTGTCTGTGTTTGGGGCTGGCTGCAAGTTCTTTGCCTTCAGATATGCAAAAGTTCTGGTAGGAAGAAGCGTCACCTCAAAAGCACCACCAGCTTCAAAGCAGCCACACAAGGTCAGTCTGCACCCTGGAGACTGTGGCGAGTATAATTTCCCCTGCAGTGTTTCTCCAGCCTGTAGTTCCACAAGATGCCACAGTAGAATACAAGGCAATCCTATCCTGCCCCATTCCTCTCCAAGTTTCTGCTCCTACTTCTCCAGCCCGGCACTCTTTCTGTTTGCTGACCTGTTTGTCATGGTCCCACAAATATCAACTGTATTATTAAACTTAAAAGCAGTCCTTTATTTATTCTTATGCCAGTTTCACATTTGCGTTGTGGGTATTCTTAACTTGAGACTCAAAATACATGAGGACAGAGAAAAGCAGACTGCTGAAAGATGTACTTATTTAGTAAATCCTTACCTATCTCTCCATATTAGCCATTTAAACACTTATGCCCCCAAGATGGAAGGTAGCAAGAAACAAAACCCTCACCTTAGAAAGGTTAGATACTCAATATAAGATTATTTTTTAGCATTAACAATTCTTTAAAAAATAATAAACAGGGTTGTTTCTTAGTATGATAAATTACTGTTTAAATCAAAGTGAAGGCAATTCAGAAAGAGTGTCCTGCATTTTCAAAAAGAGACAGGTCTGGTTCACAAGAGTAATATTCAGGATAAATAATAAAATACCCATTAGAGAAGAAATTCAAGACTAGGATTTTTCTTATCTCCTTATGTCAAATAAGTGACACACCAGATTACACATCTATCCCCAAAATGAAAAGGAAGTAAAAGTTTTGGAAGACTCAGCCTCAAGTTTACTGACTTATAGATCTGTAATGGTAGGGTTGTCAGAGATACATGCCAAGGGTGACCATTAAAAACTTCTTTAGATAGAGCCTGGATGGATTTGTTTCTTGACCAGCAATCTTGGGGAAGATGCAAGAGGCTGTAACAGCAGCACAAAACATACTTGAAGAATGGTTCTGGAGAACAGTTAACACTTGAACTAACCATCATCTCCCCGGAGTTAGGTTTAGAAAATGCCAGTATTGAAAAGCTGGGCTTCTAACATTAATCTTTAAATACAGTGCTGATGTTGAAAACGTGTATACCTTGACAATCTATGGCTTCTAAAACCTAAAAGGATTGATGGCAAAAAAACAAATGTTGCTGTAAAAAAGGTCTTAATCACTTCGGCAGAATAATGATGGACTCCATCCAATTTAAAAACCTGTCTGACCAAAGTGCTCTACTAAATGTGTTGCAGGGGCATAAACTACAGAGAAGACTTCACAACAACAGAAAAAGAAACAAACCACAACAATATGTCAACCACCTCACAGCAGGCACACGAGGGTAACTTGTTCACTTAGAACCTGTTTCTATATTGCTGCATAGCCAGGAACTCAGCTCCACAGAGACACCCTTTCTCTCCCCCAGTGGGGTGAGGGACAGGATCAAAACAATAAAAGTGAGAACACTCCTGGCTTGAGATAAAGACAGGGTAATTGGTAATGCAGTAATAGGAAAGACCATATTTTATATTTCATATGTTATCTTTTTACTAACATGTCTTTTGTTTATGCAATAGCCCAGCCCAGATTTCAAAGATTGCCAGGAACTGCAATAACCCCTGGAGAAAAATGCAATAGGGCAATGAAGTATCCCTACAAAAACTTCATTCTAAAAGTTTTGAAAACATTTCTAATAGAAGGAAATTACTCCCAGGGTGGGTTGTATAAAACACACAGCCACTTTAATTTTATATTCTCTAAGCAACAATATAGGCTTATAAGAAGGAAGAAAACAGTATCAGTAAGCTACTAGAAAAATAAAAAAATACAAGAAATTCATTCATACCATTGACTACATGAGAAAGCAGATTAAAAAGATGTTACACTCCTATCCACCTCAAATTTCTCAGCCTGACAGAGCGACTGAATGCTGAAATCCACAGGTCACTTGGTGCTCCCTCAGTTTTAGCTGCCAATGTTGATACTATTTCTGTCCTCTGAGCAGAATAGCAGCCACAAGGTTATGGTCACTCATTTTTGGAGATAATAAAGCCAGACAATCCCTCATCTGGCCTAATTAGGATAAAGCAGAGCCCAGCCATAAGGAGTCACCAGGGAAAGCAGAGCTGCTGCCATGCAGTAAGCTGGGTTCCCGTAGTAGAATATCCCATTTGTGAGCTGGCTGCGCTCCACAGCCCTCCTGCATTCTGGCACTGCTGCCACTACCTGCCTGGGGTGACACAAATAGAGACAACTCTCTGGGCCAGCCTCCATCAGATGCAATTTAATTGATTTTTTTATGATGGAGCAGCACACCATAAAATTGAGAGCAGGAGGAAAGGACCATTTTAATTTCTCAGCTAGGCAGGAGAAATGACACATTTATCTGTGTAAGGCCCATCAATGTTGCAGCTGTGGCCAGCTCTGCCTTCCCATGTGTTTGCTAACCCAGTCTTAACAAAGACACGGCTGAGGGTTTGTGTGGTTGAAAGCAGACTGGTGAGGATGGGATATAAAAGAATCAGCATGAAGATTCTGCTTCTTGATTATCCTTCTGACTAGATCTCAGCTTTCTGGAGACCAAGAAATAAGGATATTCTTTAAGGCAGACTACTTTTACCCTCCTTCCATCACTTCTCTGCATTTCATTACTAATTTCCTATAATAAGGACCAGGATAAGAACTAATCAGGTTGGTTTCATAGTTTCTTAAGTTTTGTTTCCTATTAGCAAAGGATCAGCTTGGAGATTAATACCTGGTCAGCACCTGCATTTATAGAGGACATATATTACTTTGAAAATAGAAGGAACCATCAGAAGTAATAGTCTATAAACCAAACTATAATTCTCTTGGCTCATAAAAGTACAACAGAAGACCCAAACTGGACAACAATTGAGATTACAACCGGGCAAAGAGGCTGAGTATGTCTATATCAGGAGAAAGAACAATGCAACTCAATGATCCCCTCTCTGCCCTCCTCAAAATATTTCAGAACTCCCCTCTGCACACTTGGTCTCCAAAATGAAGACATGAAAAGACAGCTTAGTGTCCATGTCACCAAACAGTAAAAAAAAGCACTACAGCAATACAATTAATTTTACTTTAATTACAATGATTAAGCCTTGGTGCCACATTTATCTCACATTCCTCCCTGCTGCAGTGCAAAGAGTAGCAGTGAGTGGGTGACATTGGATTGACTGTCACAAGTTTCTGCCAAATATGAATTGGTGCAGGATGGATAATGCAACAGCCACAATGGATTTCAAACCTGCCTGTTTGGTACACCCTGAGTACAGCACCCAGGTACAGATGTTGTGCTGGTGGCCAGGTGATCCCAGACACAAGGTTTACTATAGGATGAAGAACTCAAGTAGAAGATAAGAAAGAGGTAAAACCCAAGTATGGAGAGTATAAAGGTATTTCAGTCAGTGAACTTTTACAGACTCTGGTAACTTTGCACTTCTGCAGCCAAAAAGCACCAATTTTAATAACCCAATAACATTAGCTTCTGGTACCAACTGTTTAAGTCTGGAATAATTCTAGTGACATCAAGTACTCTAGGAGAGTATTTCTCTAAGAAATACTTTAAGATTTCTTTAAGAGCAAAAGAAAAACTTGTGGAGAAGACTCATATGCTACTATGCCAGCTCACATGTCAGACTGTCTCCAGGAGGTAACTTGGACTCAGGTCTGAAGACAGGATACAATGGGCTCTGAGTATAGGTAAGTTCACTGCACAGAATTATAGGGAAGGAAAAGGTGTCACTGCAGAGGAAGAATAAACATGACTTATTAAAGTCTCAGTCCTCTTATATTTTTGCAGTGAGTTTTGACCTAGGAGGTTTGAGGAAAAGCATCCAGCAATCACAAATCATGGTAGTACTTGCTTTGCTCAAGTGGTCACATTGAACACTGTTCAGCTGAATGCACTACCTTCAGTTGCAGAAATCTGGGATACTTGAAACTATAAAGATAGCTGAAGTCTGTTCCTTGTAAATCTAAAAGCACCAATTGTACTGAACCACCCAGAAGACCTTGGTGCAAAGTTATCAGTAAGAGAGCTCAAAATCTTCCTTGCTCTTCCCTTGTTTTTCTCTGATCTCTTTCAGAAGAAGTCAGGACTGTACCTTCCTTCTGCACTTGAATAATGAAGGTCTTACAGATCCTCTGTGATTTTCTTAAACAGTTGCCAGATGAAATAAGCCTCCAGCCATCACCCCACCAAATGTTTGTACCAGAGGTAAAAAAAATGCATTCCTCAAAAAAGGAGACAAATCTTGGTGAATAGGATTCTGTTTTCTTTGATTCTGGGAGGGTGAAACCAAACATTATCTCACACTCTTCCAATGCAAAAACCAGTTTTCTTTTTTATTTTAATTTTACCTTCTTGGTTTTTTACTATGTTGCTGGGGAAAGTTAACAGTGAATACTCACAAGGTTGAGAGCTCCAGGAGGTGAGAGGAAAAATTCTGTGCTGCACACATAATAAACTGAGTAACTAACCCCCATGTCCACCCATCCAGCAAAGCTGTTAAGCTCCAGCAATCCCAGCTTCAGAGTAAAATCATTTCCATATCACCTAATGAAGGATGCATAGACATTTGTTATTATCATTAATTTATTAAATGGGCAAGGGCACCAGCAATCATCAGCCTCATTATAACCCCGAGAGAACATGTTGAAAATTATGAGAGGGCAGGGCACGGGGAATTAACTGCCCACACAACCCTCAGCTGCACACTAGGATTCTGAAGTGTCATCCTTCTAATGCTCTTTGTGAGGACAGTCAGAGTTAATTAACTGCTTAATGCTCAAGTATTCCTGCAAGAGCTAGCTTTGATGGGGAAAAAAAAAAAAAAAACAAACAACCAAACCTGGGGCTCCCAAAACCTGACTAAATTGCACTGATTTTCAGAGTTGGCAGAAAATAATACCTCTAAACTGCTGTGGACATGCAGAGTTTGATACAAGTTTCTTCCTTACTCCTTATGCAATTAGGGGTGTTTCCCTATGTTTTTCTCCTGTGAAATATTTTTCCAGCCTGTCACATTTGTGGGAAACCTCCAGACACTTAAAAAGCTCATTAGATTGCCATCACAAAGTCATACACACTGCAGAGAGCTGCCTATCACAACTACTGTCTTATGGACAATTTGGAAATTATTTTGAGCACCGACCATGGGGTGGAAGGGGAGCAGCTGCCCCAGTCGGTGCCTGGAGCCTGCACTTGGAGACGACAGAGCAAATTCCCCACTCTTAAACACTTACAACCTGCTGAGGGGGTTTAGCCCCTTGCTCTATAGGGAACACCTGAACAAAGGACTAGGACGATAAATTCTAGGCCAATATTGCTCTAGCCACAATGTATGGCATTACTGACACAGACAAATTGCTATTCCTGCACTGTTAAACCAGACCTTCATGCTGGTCCACAGCCTGCCAGTTATCTGACAGAAACGTTTTGCTTTCTTTCAGAGTGGCTTCCAATTTTTTCTCCACCATCCACCCAGCACCAAGACAAATTTGTCTGTAAAGACATTTCACTAAAATAATTTGTCATTAAAGCCTAAGGACCATGATAAACCTTACCCAAATGAAAGGGTATTTCATTTTTTACATCAATAGATAAATCGATGAGTCTGTTCTGTCTCCAAATTCAGCCAAGGATGCAGTGACTTCTTCCAGGCCACAGGATTTCTAAAAGTCAGCAGCACCTTAGGGCTTCATCAACCCAAAAAAGGCTAATATCCTCATGTCACTGGCCCTGAGGGGAATTTCACTAGGGGATATGCAAGATCCTCAGGGATTTCCAAGCACATCAGGGAATTGATGTGTGAGGTGACTGCCTTCAGAGCAGAGGTGCTTTAGAGCTCAGCACACTTGAAACCAGAATCTTCAAGGAGAGACAAGCATAACAGGGGGCTGTGGAGCTAGAAGCACATTTCACTCCAGGGCCAGGGCTACTTTATGTTCCTGCTGTTTTTTTAGAAAGGCAAAAACTTTTACAATCATATTCCATATGCATAGAAGCATATCTGGGAGGGAGCAATAAAATAAGCCATTCTCTCTGTCACCTCTAATAATTTCTGCCAGGTATTAGAAACTGCTTATTTTCTTACACTCTGTCTCTTTGCCTACCATCACATTAACACAGAGAGCACCTGGGAAGCTTGACTTGGAATTACTCCTCCCTCCCTCCCTCTAATTCATCTCTCTTGAAGATTCTTACCTCTGCCATCCTAAGCTCCTCATCTTATAGTCCTTCCCTTCTCAGTCTGCTTTCTACCAGCACACCATGCCCACATACAAGGAAGAATGTTTTATGGATGACTCACTGAGCACTAAGGTGCTGCTGCTTCCATTAATTTGCTGCCTTGGTAAATAATTTACAGCTTCTTAGCTGAAGGTACACAGCTGGAGCAAGGCAGCCATCAGTGGAGTGCCACAGGTGGATTGCCCACCCAAACAAATCCTGTCTGCATCAGGCTTTTTTTTACTCAGTGGCAGGCACTAGCAATTTTAAGCCCATCAGATCTGAAGTCTCACCTTTTCTGTTATTACCATTTTTTCTGTGGCAGTGCCTAGAAATCACATTTGTTGATTACTGAAATACACTGTTTCAGGCAGCAGAAGTGGAACAACACACCAAGAGCACAGTGAAAGGCCAAACTCACCTCTCCATGGCTAGTTTAGAAACTAAGAATGGCAAACAAGCATGGCCTTCTCTCTCTGCCTTTTTTCTCTATCTTCTTCACTCAGTTACCTCCTTGCCATACAGTACCCAGGCACTTATACACAGATGTTAGTAGGAAATTTCCTGGGAATATTTATTAAAGTCAACTCTTGTCCTTATCCTCCTCCTATTTCTATCTGAATCCTACTGTCCTTATCACCACAGAAGCAGGATATTTAAGAAGATACACAAGTAGGAGAAAGACAGGATTGAGGTAAAACACAAGGAGGCTGTGAATTTGCAGTGTGTTGGGGAAAAAATTTACTACCAGAGAAGCAGGAAAGGGGATGAAATTGTATGCCACAGTAACACCTGGAGCTTGCTGAAATCAACAGGGAATCTCCCAGGAGCATCACTCCAGTGACCTACATGGCACACCCCATTCCTGTGTGCTCTTCCATGCTGGTGGATATTCATCTAGATGCATTCAGAAGAAACTCCTAGCCTCACTTATTCCTAACTTGGTTTTCTCTCCTCATTCATGCCTTTAATGCTGAAGGTGATCTTGGGGCTTAGTGATCCCTGCTTAGCATCCACCTGTGCTATGGACTGATACAGTGGAGATGATTGCTGGATTATCTACAAATGAGTGGAATAAACATGACCTGTCTGCTTTAGCAGCACTTTAGCATCTTGCTGTAGGAAAACATACACCTTGGGAAAACCCAAACACAGTTTTCCTTGGAAAAACCAGAAACATCAGCCTTTGGCCCCATCATGGTGCAAGGGAGGCAAGTGTGCCTGCAGGCTGCAGCCCACAGCAGCCCTGCCAAAAGACCTCTCCTGCCCATGGCTCAGCACAGCCCCAGGTCCACAGACACCCTGGCAGTTTCACCTTTCATAAGGAACCCAACACCAGCCACGTGTCAACCTCCTGCTGTATTAACCTGGATGTCTGCAGTGTATATGCCAATATCATCACCTGAGCCAGAGGGTGTTACAGCATCCCCTGATGGCAGCCTGTAGCAGGGATGTCTGCCCAGCTCAGGGATATCCTGCTGACTGTTAGCTGCTGTGAGTGCTGAGCTCTTCCATCTCAAATACCTAATTTAGCGAAAATTATGCTTTACATTACAAGGGAAACTACTATGACTTATAGAAAAACAACCACTAATATTGGTATTACTCTGGATTTCACCAGTGCTTTCCTCAGGACCACATCAGGACTAACAGAAAGTAGCTGGTCAGTCCAGCTCATGTGCTGGTAAAATATCCCAAGTCTTTTTCTCTGCATTGTAGCAGGATGGCAGAGCCAAAGGACTGTCATTATGAGACAGTGAAGCAGCAAAATTCACTGAAATTCCTAAAGCTGTAAATGTCAGTGTCCTGATGGGTGAAAATAGCAGACTCCCTGTGGACTTTGTCTCGTATGGATTATGTCTCACCATGAGGAACACAGGTAGTAGTGAAGTATAAATTTCTTGCACCAATTTGCACACAAAAAGTTTGAACCGTGGCCTCTTAGCACTGATTCCACGCTGAGGCTTTTCCCATTTGACATCCTCCCCTCCAGCTAAACAGGCTGTTTGACTCAGAGCAGTGCTGGACTGTCACACAGGGCTCCTATGTCCCAGTAGCTGTGGGGACCCAGTTTGCACTCTCAAAAGAGGTATTGTTACTCTGGAAAATGTGCCTGGATGAGCTAAAGGAGTCAGACTGAACCTGTGCTTCAACATTGCATTAAATGAAACTCAGATGTCACCTAAGATATGGCTGAGCTGTAAGAGAGTTATTTCAAAATAAAAACAGCAAGGGAGCAAGGGCACCAGGGTAAACAAAACACCTCACTATGGGGCTGGCCAGTTTGATGAGCAATGTACAGTACTTTACTGAGATTCCTTACTGGGGGCAGAGGTGAGATTACTTTTTGGAAAGGTAATCTCTACACTAATGTTTAGCAATAATAGCACTTTGCCCTTAAATTGCATGTCTCAACTCAGGATTAGACTCAGTGAAATGGTTACTTTATAGCTTTGTGGGAGGGAGTGCATTTATTAATTATACAGCATGATTGGCAGACAATATCAAGGGTGCTACCCATGCCTTCCCTTGCAAGGCTGCTTGTGATCAGGGCTATATTGGACCAGATGCTGTGCAATTATGCAGTTTAATAATGTATTTTAATCTGAACAAGCCTATATTTTAGATGCCTTTAAATTATTTAAGCACCTAATTCAATACAGGCACTCAACAATTGCCTTTGGCTTTCATGTACACAGGCTCCAAATATCTTAATACATGTACTTTGATAAATTGAAGAAGTAGAAAGTTATCCCATGTAAGGACATTGCACTGAAAATAGATTCCAAATGAGTTCCAGGGTAAACTAGGTCAATAATGTAAAGTTAGGATCACAAGCTGGTGTTAACTGGTGCAAGACTGTGTTGTAGTCAAAAAGTTAATATTCCTACAAGTCCCTCACAGCTCAGAGGAGCAGGAATAGGGCTCAGGAGTCCTGTCTGGACAGTATTCCTCCCTCAGGCATGCAAACATCCTCTTCATCCTGAAACCAAGAGTCAGAGGGTATTTAAGCCAAGTACAACATGTGGAAAGACAGCCCAGAGCCTCAGGACACCAGAGGGATGTTTTACTATCTTTGCTCGGTTTTGACAAGTGTGAGTAATGTGAGCACTGGGGCATCTTCCAACCACAGGGAAATTATTTAAAAGAAGTTCTCAATAACCACAGTATGACACATTGGGGACAGGCCATGGGAAGGAGAGAGGGGCAAAGCCTATCTTCAGCAGTGAAAAGACAAGGCTGTCTATCCCTGGCTTTGCTGAACGACAATTACACCTGGCAAATGTGACGATTTATTGCCTCTTAGGCAGTTACAGAGATGCTGATGCACCTGCTCCTCGGGCTGAGTGACAGCCAGGCTGGGGAGAAAAGCAGGCAGCTATCGAGTGCAGGAGAGCATATGATACTTGTCAGGGACAATCTGCCTGACAACTGTGTTGTGCCAGGTCTTCCCAGGCTGGCTGGAGAACCATAAAACAGGACCCAATCTCTACCTGCAGCCAGCCTTTTCTGGGCCAGGGGAAGGGCAGGGCAGAGGCAGCTGTTTGCAGCAGGATTCAGGCGGATTGCCTGTGGGAGATGCAGCTCTTATCTCTGCCAGCAGCAGGGATCCACCCTGTGCTTCAATTTCTCATCCAACCTGTAGAATTGCAGAGTAATCCTGTGCTCTTTGAAATTATAAAAGATAGCCTGGAGGTGTTTTCCCTTTACAAAGTCCAAGATATGCCATTGGCACAAAGCATCAGTGGACCCAAGACATCTGGGAAGCAGATCCAGCTGCACGCTGCCCAGCCAGGAAGATGTGCTGCAAAAGCCCCACTTCTGCACACCAGCAGCTCTGGTAAGGCAGGAGATGTCAGTCTCTTTGCTGGCTGATGAAAAAGCACCCTTCCCAAGTGGGTTTTCATTTACCTACCCAATAGATGGGAAGTTTATCCACAATAGAGCAGGCATTGCAAAGCCAACCTTTTGGCTGTCCCAGCTTTGCAGAAGAGTAAGGAGTTGTGTGGACTTATCTTACATGTACAGATGAGTTTTTCTTTGAGCTAAACTATGAATGGTTTTCACTTTGTCTTCTTGGACTGCAGTTTCAGTAAAACTGAGAATTGAGGTTCCCTGAACCATAGGACTGTCTTCAAAAGGGATTCAGGGAGAAGATTGCTTGACTTGCCTTCTGGGTGATAGATTTTGGGCTCAAGGACTAAACTTTTCTCCACCATCCTGAGCACTGCAAGGTTCCTCAAGTACAACAAAATTTAAAAAATGGTTTTTTAATCAACCTGCTACTTGTATTACAACAGAGCCTAATCAGAGTCCCATCACATCCCAGTGTGCCTACAAACTGAAGTAGCAAAAAGCCAGGAAAGAAAAAAGGAGAGGAGAGTACTGAGAGTGCCTCCAGGTCACCCTGGAGCAATGGCAGGATACAGGCCAGCTCTCTTCAGTGCAGACTGGAATGCCAGCAAAAGCCCCATGCAAAGTTTTTAACTGTTCATTTAAAATGACATTTGTACTCTTTATGTTGAATATATTTCTTTCAGTACCTATAGACACATTCTCAAAGTGACATACCTCAGTAAATCATTGTGTTACTCTGTGTCTTGCACATGGCATTGCATTTTATCAATGTATTAACACCCATGATTTTCTTCAACAGATGTATGAAGAAAATATAGGTAGAAATTGGTATTTGTATCAACGAAAAACCAGTTTCTGACTGCTCTCAAGACAGCTTTATATCTTCCAGAATTCATAAAATTCTTTGGAATAAATACAGTAAGAATTAGAAGAGGATTAAATATGTTTATTCTGAGTTTACACTTAGGATCAGATTTTTCACTCTAGCGGACAAGGCAAGTGCTTTACTACAGATTCTGCAAGCAGGTAAAATCTGACCCTCAGTAGCTAATGCAGTAAAAATACAACCCAAGCAACAGTAAATCTCTTGGTTAATAATGGACAGGGAGGCTGAAAGGGACTGCACAAAAGCTGAGTTCAATTTTTGTGCAGAATCTGGATGGAGAAATAATGGATGCCCTTCCCACAGGTCTGAAGGTGTGCTCTTATTTGTTATGGCAACATGGCAGGTGGAAAATAAAATTGAGCCATTTCCAGAGCAGAGGTGGACTCATTTTTATGGTCCTGCCATTCTGCTATGATGGTCTTTGGCTGTTTTAATGGTTTTGGTTTGTATGCTACTGCAAGGTGAAAAATGTGCCACATCCTGCACCAAGAGAGAAAAATATCTGCTTTTCTCAAAATAGACTGAAGAGCAAAAAGGAAGGACACAGGGACAGCAAGAGGCCCTACATATGCTCCCATAATAGCCCTCAGCTGAGAAAGTCCAGATTTATTGGCAGTTGTTTTTCTCTCCTCTCTCTTTCCAAAGCCAAAGACTCCCATTATACAGCCATTCTCATCCCAGAGACCCTGATCCAAACCTACTTAACAGAAAAGGAGAATTTATTTCAGTCTTGACAGATCAAGACCAAAATTCAGTTGTAACAGGAGAGGTGAAACCACGTCTGCAGGTGACTGAAAGAAACGGAGCAGTGATCTGGGTGTGGAAGGTGGAGGACAAGCAGGTTACTGATTTGTCACTTGGGCTATAAAGGGAGCTCAGTATAAGGTATCTGAGTTTTGATTGTGTGCTATCTTCATTTACATTTTGACTCTTAGATATTTAAGGCAGTACAAGAGTACTAGTAATGAAAAAACTCATTAAGGGCTGTCGTTCAGCCTTGTTTTGTCAGCTCCCAGCAAGCTTAGTTGAAGGAATACTGGCAATTAGCAGAAACCCTGAGCTGGAGTTCAGGCTGTGAGTTCTGCTCATGCAAACACAGCCCTTTCCTTCTTGTGATCCTGTGTGTGTCCTCTTTTTCCCCAATCACCAAAGATGATTAGACTCCTTCTAGATGAACTCTGTCAAAGTACAGTAAGATCCAGCAACATCCTCTTGTATTTTTCTAGACCTTTTGCTCAACATCAAGAGGACAATGACAAGTTAGAGCACTGCATGCTGGAATTCTGAGTTTGAGGGTTTATTGTTATATATTTTATTAGCGTTATAATTCTCATTAATGCAATAAGTAAATAGGTACTTTTAAAAACTTCGTGTGTGTCTGAAATCTGGAAGACTGATTTTCATTATTACCCCCTGGGGTGGGGTGGGGTGGGGGGTGAGGGGAAAGCATAAAAGAAAGTATGTTTTTAAACATTTATCTACTCATTACTCTGGAGTGACCCCTATCAGTAAAAAAAGACCAAGAATAATTCCAGTTTTGCCTTCATAAGCATACCTTATTTTATGTTCAAGTTTGTAATATGTCTTCTCCCAAAGCTGAACAGACGTTTTTCTTTCAGCATATGGAGAAAAATGTGCTACATCTAGACCATTTTGACCCTTCACTTGTTTTCTTATTATATCTTGTACTCTTGCATATAACTCGCTTTTCTGGGGTTTTTGGGGTTTTTTTCTGTTATATTTGCAATGCAAGAAGCAGAACACAACCACCCAGAGATTTGGATGCAGATAGATAGAAATCCATGAGCTGTGGATGCTGCCCAAATTAGCCACAAATGGACAGAAATGTCTCAAAGCTCTGTGTTTCATCAGCATTTCTCATCTAAGTGCCCAAATGCCTTGCAGGTATGGTCATTTATAAGTGCAACGGGCGTAATTCAAATGGGAAAAGTAAATGTATGAGAGAGAAAAAAAAATACTCCGTGTTTTTCTCGCATCAATAACAATGTAATACAAGAAACCACCTGTGAAGAAAGGTATGATTAATGAAAACAAATACAAGAAATTGGAAGTATAAACTATGGCAATAGGACTTCAGTTTCAACAATTTTGAAGTTCAGATCCACGAGTAAAGCACAACATAAAAGCTTGTAATATATGGAATAAACAGGAGTACAGGAGATGAAATAATATGTCATAAAAATAAGGTGGCTGTTAAAAAGAGATGCGCAATGCATAAACAAAACAGGCAACAGCTCTATAGATACTGAGGAGAGATCTCTGCTGCAAACATTTGTCTGAAAATTAATTACTTTTGTGGTTTGTGACCTAAAGTCCTACAGGACTGCATGGTCTTTTATTCTGATCCATTGAAGGTCTTCAGAGATTGTTTGTAACATCATTGGCAAGGCACACTCAGCCTGGGCACAGCAGGGGCTGGAAGATGCCCCCATTCAGTAATGCTTGCAGAAGGTGCTGTGAGGAACTCTGGTGTCTGGTCAAATCCACATCACAGTTCTTCCCAGTTCCCAGGAGTCACTGCCCTTCAGGGATGCAGGTGGAGATCTCCAAGACTGCAGACTTCTGCTCTGGTCTGACCTCAGGACTCCTGGTTTTTGACTAATTTTTAGCCCAATTGCACGAATTTCTGGATTAATCCTACAAGGAACTGAATATGCCCAGCTATTAGCAGACCTGTACTGAATAGTTACCTGTTCATTCAGCCTTTGGCAGGGGAGTTAATCATGAGGGGAAACAACTCCCAAGGTACCTTTGGTTTAGAATATCTCAGCTGCTCTGCCCTGAGGGGATTTCTCAGGCTAAACAGAGCCTGATTGTCAGATGTTAAACAGATGTATTTTAAGAGACAATTTCAAAAAGCTGTGGAAAAATACAGTTCATTGTTTATTTCCTTGTAAAATCTATTAGGTAAAAGTAACAGATACATTCACAGAAAATTATGATGGTGAATAATTATAGTGGTCTAATTTTTATTGTAATACCTATGCTATAGCAATGGACCAAAGAGTGAAATCAAGACCTTGTTGTGATAGATGCTGTACAAACACAAAGTGAGAGCAATGAGTCCCCGCTGTGAAAAATTTTATTCTTCGCTGAATACATGAATTCACTGACACGTGTCTTCATAGCACAATGGCTAATTAGTCAGTGCAGCAGCATCCATTAATTAAAATTTAATAACAGACACATCATGTATCCTTGGACAGCCTCAGATAAGAATGTGCATTCCTTGCTGCCGGTGTTGAGCATTTCTTAGTTAGATCCAGTCCCCAAAGCACCCAAAGCTATGGTTGAATTCTCAAGAGAGTATCATCAGGGTGGTAGTAACCAGTATTTAAGACAAAAAACACCCATCCTAACAAAATTACTTTCTTGCAGAGAGAAGTGTGGGTGGGAATCCCTTCTCCCCTCCTCTCTGAGAAATGCACTTGCCTCTTCCTGAATTCAGAATCCATTACTGGATACTTTCATACTCACCTAGAAGAAATCTGTATTCAGCTTTAGCAGAAATATTTCATGGTTTTAGAAAAGGCCATCCTCATTTTTTAATTTTAGAAAAGACTCTAATTATGTCAGGTCCAGAAGTTTTGTCTTAATGAAGTTCAAAACCTTTTCTTTCTCCAGAGCAATACTGTCTTAAGTCAGTTATTCTTTTCATGACAAATCTCCAATAAACACTTTCAATTACTGTACCGCCTGGGATAGATGCTTAACAGCATTCTTAGCACAGTTGTCTCCCTGCTGATATGATTCTAAGACATCACTTTACAAGGTGATCATTACACTGGTTTTCTCTGGCTGGTGTTTTAAGTGTGAAAAAAAATACACAAGGATAACACTCCAGATGGTTAGTCCTGACAGTTTGTCAAAAACACACTCATGTGGAGTTTACATGGCCACAAAACATAACCCTATCAGCAAGGAGATTTTTCTGGATGGAACAAAGGCTGGTGATCAGCTTGAAAAGATAGAGGTGTTCTTCCATTTCTTACATCAGAAGACATTTTGAAGGAACATTAACAGAATGTAAATCTTGATTCTTGACATTCACTTGCATGTAGATTTTCAACCACTGTTTTAGTATACAAACAATGAAAAAGAAAATCAAAAGGAAAAGGGGAAAGGGGAAAATATACAAAATAAAGCAAAGCAGAACAAGCAGAACATAAAGTAAAGCAAAGCAGAAAACCCTGTAGGAGCAGTACTCAGAATCACTTAAGTAGAAGAAGGACTAAAAATTCAGTCTAACTTCCCCAGTATTGATCTTGGAATGAAATAAAAGGTTCACTAGAGTTAGCTAAAGACAGATATTGGTTGGCAATAGTTTTGCAGTCATGCAGCTCAGTTGGGACAATATTGTCTGTAGGAAGGGACAGACCTGGACATGAAAGACTTGGTGCACAGTGCTCATGATATTTTAGGATGGTATTAGAGGGATTTGTGCCCTTACAGGCAGAAGCACTCAAAGATTTTGGGCAAGCCATAAGCTGCATGCAGCCTGTCCCTAGAAGAAAATCTGATTTCTTTCAACACAGCAGCTTTACTTTTCCCTTACGTTTTTCCTTCACTTCTGACATTTAAGGGTGAGGTTCATGACCATGCTGTCTACAGCCTTGACACTACCCCCTCCACCACCCTCCCCCCATGAACAAAGCACAGGAGAATAAAAAGTCTTTTTTTTATTAAGCACCACTCTTAGGAAAAATATGTTCTGTTGTTGACTCCTGCAGGGTTACTTGGATTGCCCAAGTGATAACAGGGGAGGACTTATAACAAGAACATCTGTCTAGGAAAATTTCCATAACCCCTTTCCTCTTGGCTAATTCACATGGGAGAGCTATTCTTACTTGCATGTCTCTAGCCCTCTTTATTCCTATGGACAAAAAATACACATGAATGTGAAAAATACCAGTATCTTCTACATTTATGGAAAGTGGCTCCTTTCATGTGGTCCCAAAGCATTTCTTTGGATTTCAAAGGCAGTAGAACTGGTTGCTAGTGTCTGCAAAGGCAGCACAAAAATAACCCTTAATTCAAGCCCAGGATGATCAGTGAGGCTTGTAACCATCAGCTGTGACATATTTACATCTCCTGTTGCCAACATGTTCCACAACATGAGTGACATATTTACCCATCACAATACTTTTTAAAAAAATCAAATAGCTTGTTTAGCTGAGCATGTAAGAGAGGAGGCAGTTGATCAAAACCTACCTCACATCAAAAATTATCCCTAAAGAGGTGTGAAAGAGATACAGATAAAACTGTCAGCTCCCAGACAGTCTGCTTGCTGTAACAGGGGCTGTCAGACAGACAGGTTTGAAAACATCAATGGCAATGAATTGCAAAAGGGATTCTGGTGTGATCGAAAACTCAAGTAACTTCTGCATCCTGCTCCCATGAGGTGGGAAGTGGTGTCCTTTATAATTGTTTCTCTTGAGACACAGTAAGATCCTTTATTGAGCTGCAAATGCTCAGGACTCCTGAGTACAGGCACATGAGTGGAAATGATGGCATTACCACAGCTCATCAAGTAGCCATCTGTTGGTGAAGACGTTGAGGCACCAGGAGTGACCTTGTGAACATTCCTAACCTATCCCAGTAACAAAGGAGAACAGAACATAAACCATGGTGGTTTAAGTTAATACATTTCATTTTACAGCTGAAGCAAGCATGAACGTGTGCTCGATCAGTCACACTGGCTCTGCTGATGGAAAGGACTTGATACATTGCAGGTGGTAAATGCCTTCCATCATGTACTTTTGTCCTCAGTTTCAGTCCATCAGTCATTTATCAAAGCTATTGTGCCCTATACTTGACAATTTTCATTTCCAAAATAGACTACATCTGACACCTACAAAACCACCCCTCTTTGGAGACAGCTAAGCCTATGTATCATACACTTTAATCTTGCACTCTGAATACTATTATTTCATTAATATTTAAGTTTTTAGCAGCACTGCCTATGCAGTTTCCAACAAAGTCATTGGAGCAGAAGTCTACCTTGACACAACTGGATGTGCATCGTCATGAGTATCACGGCAGAGGGTCTTAACTGCATAGCATACAGATGGCCTTGGACCACATGCACAGTGTCCTGTGACAGCTTTTCTTGTTTTGCAAAAGTCGACCAGAGAAGCTCCTATCTCATGCCAAAGCTCAAGGGTTAGAGAGCTCATGCTGAGGACACTCACACCCACAGCTCTCATTTACCTGCAAGTGATGTAGCTCTTCAACTCATAAAAGGGAGGAAGACTCCTGAATTGAGGTAGTTGGTCTTCTAAGCTGAACCTTAGGTTAAAAATCCAGCTCTGCTTTCCACTCACAGATAGCTGTTATCTACTCTCCCTTCTGTGCCAATATGGTTTTCTATAAGGAACAAGGTCTGTATTGCCACCCTTAAAAATACAACAATGCAGTCCTGGCCTTGACAGTATTTTTAGAAAATGAGAAATACCTTACCTCGAGCAATACTGTAAAACTTGACCTGCATTTAGAGGGGTGTTTCTCCTGAAGCAAGGGGCTTTCCATTGTGAGCAAAGGAGTGGTCTTGAACAGATATGGTCTCCAAAAAGAGACCAAAGCTGCTATAAACCTCCTGCAAACGCTGTCCTTCTCTTCCTACCTTCCATTAAGATGAATTTATTTGCATGACCATACTCTCAAAAAAACCTTGAAAAACAGTAACTTGGCCCATTGCTGACAGTTCCTCACTGCTCAATGTGTACAGATGCTTTTCTATCTAAATCAATTACATGGTGTCATAGCTTGGAGTTTTGATTTTGGAGCTGTTGCCTTTTTCCTGATAAAGCTTTCTGTTCATCTGTGCCATATGCTGCCTTGAATTTATGCTGCTGTGTTTTGTTAAAGATCAGATTTTCCTTTGCCATTAAAGGAAAAATAGAACATTTCAAATGAACTGTGAAATAAGGTAAAGAAAAGTTTAATCATGCTAAAATCAATTCAGTGGAGTGACTTTATTAATAGTTATTGCATTCTGCATCACATTGCTTATTAAATATTGTGCAGTTTGGAAACTGAACTATATTGTGCTGCAGGTACATTGTATTTTAGCAAGCGGCCAGTTCCCACTTCATACAAGATTTAGAGAGACATGCTTTTTGTTCATTGACAGACATCACTGGAAAAACTGAAATCATCTTGCTGAAGAAAATTATGGATGATTTAATACAGCATCCTGTCTCTGGCACAGTCTGGTACCAAATCCTCAGGAGGAAAATGTAAGGGAATTCACAGTCGACAGTTATGTATTACCTTATCTAACTCCTACCTGTTAAATGAGGGCTTATATAATGATTCATAAACTTTTCTACTTATTTTTCATTTTTATGTATCAAATTTTGTAACTTTGAAAACTATGTA
Source organism: Acridotheres tristis (assembly GCA_037013685.1). NCBI lineage: Eukaryota > Metazoa > Chordata > Aves > Passeriformes > Sturnidae > Acridotheres > Acridotheres tristis. Next base: position 23,999,624 of record CM072894.1, on the reverse strand, counting down.
AAGAACCTATATGTTTATCATTTGCACTGGAAATTACGTTAGTATATCTTGAAGCAATGAGTTACGTAGCTTTACATATCTTTATTATGTGCTTTGGAAATTGCAATTTTTTTTCTTTTTTTTCCTCCTAACTAACATTGCTTGCTTTTTTGTTTTGGAATAACCAAGACATCTCAGGCATAAGTCAACACCTCATTAAAACTAGACTTATGTAAATCAGAATAATAAGTTCTTACCCTGTGGCAAAGACTATTTTTATTTTCACTTCCCTAGTGAAACACACTTCTTCAAGTGTGTCCCTCTACTTTCCTGTTCTCAAAGAAGAGAGCCTCAATTTCAGCTGGTCTTGCAATATAGGAGTTTTATTTGGAAGGAGGGACATTTGGAACCCTCAGCAGGGACTTCACAATCCTTTGTGAAGTATCAACTGAAATGGGATCAAAGTTAGGCCAGCCTTGGCTTATATCATCCTACACGTCCACGCTTTTGATCATCTAAAGAAAGGCTGGTTTCCACCTGCATTTTATAACTTAATTCTTCCCAGTGCTGAAGAATTACCACTCTATGAAAGATAACTTGAACTCTCTAGTATCTGCTTCACCCTAGAGCCAGTAGAAAAAGTCATTAACTTTTATCATTTGCAGCTAAGGACGATGCCTTTCAACTAAGGCAGAGAAGGGGTAGTGGTGCAGATAGACATTACCTTCTGGTCCTTCTGATCACTCACCTGAAAATGCTGTCTCTTCTTTGAGCTCTGGCTAATGAAAATATACACATTTCAGGTTCCTGTGAAATATTTATTAATCTATAGGAGGAAGTGGACTCTCGTAGAGAAAGATTCATCTGGGAGAAAGACTGAATATGCAACAAATACTGCTGCAGCATCAAAGAGTGGTGAATCTATTGGCTGCTGAGAATGGTGATAATTCAGAAATGTGTCTTTCTGTATTTACCTTCAGGCTCTTTCTAATCAGGAAAATCTGCTAAGGGAAAAGGCAATGTAGCTATATTGGATGGGGGGTGCTGTTATACATCTCTATTGGTCAATGTCCTATTTCCAAAGAACTTTTAACTTCTTGGACAATTTAAACAAAATTTGAGAAAGCTATTCAGTGTTTCCAAAAGTAAACAAAAGGAATATCATTGCACCCCTACTTTTATTTGCACCCTTAATTTTTTCTTTGCTCTCCTTGACTTTGCTCTATTTCTCTCTCTCTCTGCGCCCTTCCATCTCCTTTAAGTTACAAGAAGCACCTTGCCTGTGCTGCCCACAAGTTTTAGGAAAATAAAACAGCCTGGAAAATTAAACAGACTGCATAAGTATTATCAGTTAAAGGAAAATTTTCATATGACTGAGTTCACAATGATTCCTTGCTGAAAATTGTAGGCGACAACATTTGGTGAGTAATTGTACAGCTAGTCAGGCTCAGTTATCACTCGAGTCTATTCAAGACTCAGAAACCATCCACCCATCCTAAGTTACAGTACGGATTTTATTATGTCATTGATCTTCATAAAATCCTAGTACCTTCCACATAAAGTTAATTGGTAATCATGAATTGTCTGGTACATGCACAATATGTCTTCACAACGTATTAAGAATGCTTCACATCTGATTTGGTTTCTTTATCTCATTACTAGCTCCAGGTTTTTAGTGAATCTGAGATAATCATGTAGCAAGGACTATGAAAACCATTCCTGCACAGGTAGAAAGGTTTTATCAAAGAATAAAGATTTCCGAATTTACTAGATCCAGCTGATCCATATAGTTGGTAAGAACATGACAAGTTTTCCTCATCTAAAATCTAAAATCCCATACCATTCTTAGTTATTTGTACCTCTTTTCTAATTTGAACTCTACCAAAAAAACAAAACAACAACAACAGCAACAAAGCTCAACTTTGTCTAAACTGCACAAAGCATTGCCTTGCTCATTTCACTTCAGTTCCCACTGCTATCTGATCTCTTAAGACCTAGAGAGGCTTTTCCCATGGACATCTGCTTGCTATATTTGTTCTTCACTTTTTAATACAGGACTCCAATGCTGAGTGTGGATTTGGACAACTTGAAACATAAATATGCAGTGCAACTGAAAAATTTTTTTAAAAAAACTGAAAGAAAAAAGAAAAAAAACTTGGACTACAGGTTCTGAAACTGATCAGTGCCCTGGGGTTGTCAGAGTCTGGTAGCTCATGGAATCCTAATTCCAAAATTTCATGTGTGAAATTAAAACCCAAATTAATTTTATTACATCAAAATTCAATAAATGTTTCCAACATCAGAAAAGACACTTTGGTGTGGATATTAGGGAAGGTGTTCACTTTTCCTTAGGAAAGTTGTGAGATTCTATTCTTAAGAAGTATTTAGTAACTTACATAAATACCTTTCAGATTATGACCTGTGTAATTTATTCTACTTTCTTGCAACCAGAAGAATACGATGACTTCTGAAAGTTGCATCTGGTTGCACATGTCTAAGCCACCATGAACAGCCAGAAATGCAGTTATAGTCGAGTCTCCCACACAATCCTCTAACCCTGTCACTTCTGTGTGACTCTAGAAATCAGGGATGTATGAGCACACTATCCCACTGAAACCCTAACACTCATCTCTTTGGGTCATAAACTAAATGTCTTTTGCCATTCCCAAATTTTTGCTGATATATTTCTCCCACATGCAAAATTTGGACCCCAAGCAGAGAGAAAGTTGGAGACTTCATAAGCAGCATGTATATTCAAAGTTTTAAATTCTGTGCTGTGGAAATTGCTCAGATCCTGCATTAATAGCTGGGTCCCAAACTATGTGATACACAGATAAATAGAAACCAGCAAGAATATTCATGGATCCAGACTCCATTATATATTGATTCAGACTCAGATTCTGACTCATGATGAGGAATTAGTGCTAAAGTGTGAGATTTTTCAGAAAAGCTAAAGGATGCTGCTCCTACCCAGCATCCCACTGGGTAATCCAGTATTATTATTAAGTACGTTAAGAGGCAGAGAAAAATGTTCCACTTTTAATGAAGAAGAAGAGATAGTGCAAAATAGTTTACTAAATTTCAGCCATGGCATTTAAACCTATTCATGTGATTCAAACTCATTTACTTCCCTTGAAGTTTCCTGACAAGAACATATATTTCCCTGGAAATGTAGCATACTAAAGCCATTGTAAATAAACTGCATGAAAAATAGTGCTTTTATTTACATTATGATTTACCAGTCTTAGGTCCTTATCAATCTAGGCTCCCTGTATGCTTGCTATAAAGCTGAACATGAATCAATGTTTTCTCCGTGTGTTTCTTCAAAACCTTATGAAAATCACTTTCTAATCATGGAGACAGCTGTTAAACTTCATACCTGGTAGTTATTTCCTAGTAGGTGGCAGTAAGGAAATGAAACCATATTCTAAGTAGGTTTTATTCACATGCACATACAATATATACCCACGATGTTCTCTGTTGGCAATATCTGAAAACAACAACTTGCAATTGGATACAAGTTCAGGCAAGAATAAAATGGAGATATGGCTCATAAACCCATGGTCTTGATGGCTGGTGGTCAATACAGCTCCTGCAGAGTTATTTTTGCAAGTTGAGACATGTATATCCTGTACATTCTTGTGTACCTACTATCAGCATTTTCCACTAAAGAGAGTTTTCCTTGCTTCCACCTGTACATTAGATGTGCCTTGAAGCAATAGCCCCTTTTTGATTTTGACACATCTACATCTACTTTCTACTTTGTTTCAGGGTGAAACACCAAAAAAAAGTAAATAGGTTTGATTATTCCAGATGAGAAATCAGTCTTTCTTGGCATGATATAACTGTAATTTAAAGGAAACATATCTTAAATGCAGACAAAGAGAAACACAGAAGAAGGAAGCTATGTTTTCACTAGCAAGGGTTAAGTTGTATTAAACGAATATAAAAACAATGTGATAATGCTGTGTTTTTAGCAGAAAGAGATAACAATAGGCTTTGGGAAGTTTCAAGTAGTACTTGTGTAAGAAACCAATAAAGGAGAAAATGTATGACCTAACCAAAGTCAGACCCTCCTTATGCCTAGGTCTAAGCAGAGAAATAATAAGATATAAAATGCACCCAAAGAATTGCCATCTAAATGGGAAAGACAGAGGAAGTTCTGATATTATCTCCATTACAAGAAAATGAAAAGTAAATTGACCAAACCACAGAAGTGAGAGGCAGACAGACATGAGCTGAACTGAACTCTCCAGAGTGCAAGAGTAACATTGAACTGCTCCATGATGGGAAGCTGGCAAACAGCAAGCTGAAAGATAAAGACAGAAATTCTGATTTTAGATCAATGGGCTCCCTTGTTGTTTTTTTCAATGTAATTAGATTTTCCTGTTCAATTTGCATTTGCAGATATTAACCTGAACATGTACCCATCTATCTGTCATCCTTTGCTCTACACTCCGTTCTAGGCTACCAGATGTTTCAAATGGACTTTCAGGACTGTGCAGGTTTCTTCCACAGCCGTGTCTTCAGCATCTCCTGTACTCACCCAAATTGCCTTATCTTACTTAAATGATGCAGTTTTCTGCATTAAGGTAATAGATAAAACAGATGCCAAGAAAGAGAATATCTATGAACGCAAGAAAAATTTCCTTTCCCTTGCTTCATGAAGTCATCCCACCTGTGTTTCTGGGTATCATTAGAGCACCCCAATATATTCAGACCTCTAGCTGATGAGACTGTAGTGAGCAAAATCCTCCATTTTTAGTTCTTTTTAAACATGCTGATACTGAAGATGATTTTGTTTGTTTGATCTATCAAGAGCAAGTAATACTTTATAAGCTCTCCAGACAGATGGCTTGCATTTGCCTCACTTCCCCACATCTCTCTTCAACCTGACATGCATGGCTTCACTAGGCACCCCAAGAGGGTCTAGCAGTCAAAACAAGGTGTTTAACAAGAGTTTTCTCACTGTGCACTAATTAGATCCCTTTCCCTCATGACTTCCAAATATAATCGAGTTTGAGTTGGATGTTGATAGCCAATGACTATAGGGAGGTTACTGAAATAGAAGGGTCACTGTGTCCCCTGAGCATGTTCAAAAGAATGGCACAAAAGCACGTCTAAAACACCAGTTCCTGAGATGGTAAGAACTATGACGTCCACATCTTCTGTGAAATTTGGCTTGCTTGACTAAACAATATGAAAACCAAGTAAAAAATACTTGTTCATTACAGATTCTTTCAGGAAACTAAGACTGCAAAAGAAGAGCTATTTCTGATAGAGAACAGTATAGGTCATAGAAAAAAAAACCAAAAAACAAAATGCAAAAAAAAATGAAACAATAAAGTAGATGGGAGGTCTAAAAATTGGTCACGTTCTGTGGCACTCTTTCATAAGGGCATACAAAGAAAAGGTTTATAACTATTTTGGGGCAGGGGAGAGGAAAATAGATCAGAAGAAATCTTTCATCTGGTACTTGAGCACAGCAAGAAACTCATCTCAGACATGTTTTTTCCAGGCCTCCATAAGGGACATGCTTTCCTTGAGTCATTTCAGAAGCAAGTTACATAACCCATCCCCCAAGACTATGTCTCTTAGCAGGATGAACATGTCCAAAGATGCCATAGCACTGGTCACAGGTTAGACTAGACTGAATCATATGGAACACCACAAAAGTCTTGATTTTTTTCTGTACATTTTTCCCAGAGGAAATAGAGATTCCAGCGAGAGCAAATGGATATCTAGTTCAGAGCAGGGTTCCTTGGCACCTGTGTTCCCATCTCCAAAACACTGGCAGCTTCAAAGGAAGTTTCTTGGAGCCTTATAATTAAAACTGGAATAATATAGGGGCAGCTTCTGGCCAAGCCTTCATTAATGAGAGGTGTAATGCTCTAAAGCACAAGGATTGATATCCTGAGCCTCTCTTTTCCCACTTTATAGATGTGCAATGAAGGGTCTATAAGTTGTCAAAATGCTACTGTTCTTCCTATCGAATTGTTCTCATGGGCAATGTCTAATGTCAAGGAGTTCCAGTGACAAATTATGTTCTAGGGGAAGAACAAGTATAAAATAGATTTCCTTTTGCCAGATACAATTTTAAATGCAGCCCACACATCAATTCCCCCCCTGAAAAATTGCTTTTGTTGAGGTGTTAATTAAAACCATCCACCACACATTTATGGGACAAGCAGGTTTTAAATCAGCCAAAGAAAACGACTTATTGTTATTAAACCCATAGGTTATAGGATGCCTAAAATGTTCATAGTCTTAAACCCACTGCAATCTCTGTTTCAGGGGATCCTAATAAAAAGCCCCAAACATTTGGATACCATTACAGTTTGTAAATAACACTAACCCCTTTGGTTGTCACAGGTTGCCTATAGGCCTTTCTCATTTTCATACAAAAGTATTGAAATCAATAATCTCTGTTGCCCGACAACATTTCCATAATTTCTAGGAAATGCTTTGATTATTTTCTTTAGTACCTGCATGCCTAAACTACCTGGACATGATTTCTATGTTGATTTTTGTTTTAAAATACCCATCCAAATGCTTCGTAAACAGTAGTTTCTCTAATGATTGAATCAGACCCAAAAAACATTTATTATGTGCACAAAAATGGTGATGTCTAGGGTATCTTTCTACACACAAAAAGAGAAGAGAGATGCTTGGCCCTAATCAAAGTGGTAAATGGCATGAAAGGAGTCCTCAATTCCCTTCTGAAATACTTTACAGATTATAAAGGTGGTAAGGAACAGGGAAGTGAATAGTGGGATGCAGTGGCTGAGCAGTTTGTGGCTTTCTATCTCAGATCTGTGCCCTAGCCATGGGTATGTCACTGAGACATAAGTAACCCATCCTGCCTTGGCTTCAGCATTTTGAACACTCACGTGCCATGTCCTGTTTGGAAGACACAAAGGAGCAGGAGAAGAGCCAGAGTGAGAGGCAGGAGGCATTGGAAGGAAAGTGGAGTACATGGCAAAGTGTTTGGTGAAACTAAGGGATTGAAAGGAATGGAAAAATTCTCCTTAATTTCATGTGGAAAAATGCATATGGTGAGATGAGTTAGCCTGCAAAATAATGTGCCAGGAAAAGTTATGGGGGCATCAGAGCTTAAGACATTTAAATTACTTTGGATAAAGCATTGGGGTATGGAATACAAAGAGCAGCCCAAGTGTGCTGCATGTAAGTTAACACCTCATTTCCCTCTCCTCAGGGCTAGTTCCTCACTGCCCAAGGACAGGCAGGTCCCTACAGCCCCAGGACACTGAGTGTCGAGTGCTGTGCTGTTCCCTGACACAGCCATTAGATCCTGCAAAGGATGAAGGAATGTGCTCCACCCTGAACAGAGGTGTCACTGTTCTTTCAACTGACCTTCTCTGCTCAAATCTCCTCGGGCATGGGTGGTCAGAGAGCACTTTTAACCTCCAATCCCCACAGCCACAGCATTCCCTGACAAGCCTTATCTTAGCAAGCAGTTAAAATCTCTCAGTATCTGATTTACTGTTTCTTCTGCATCCCCCAAAAATCTAGACTGGAAAGAATGGTTTCTCTTGAGCTAAGGTATTTTGTTTTCATGGGGCTTCTCTTAAAGGATGGCTATCAGAGTTTATCATCCTCACTGCTAGCCCTTGTACTAGCCCTGCTCTAGCAAGGTAAAAGCCTCCTTCCTTGTTTTGGCCCAATTGGAAAGTAAATGAAAGGAAAAAAAAACAACAGAAAAAAAAAATGAATGCTCCGTCTTCCCTTACAGAGAGCTCCCACTATCAAAGGGAATTCATAAACTGAGTCCAGAATAATTCTCCAAATTGTCACACAGTGCTTCAAAGCTCTTTGCAGCAATTAAAGTACTGATTCAATATAAGATACTAAAAAATTTGTTTAAATGTGCTCTTTTGGAGAACAGTTCATGATTCCCAGCACCTCCATGGAAACATTATATTCTGAACTATTTTTATTTGAGAGGGCCTGCTCTTGGAGGTATTGGGGTTTTTTGCATCAGACAGATAGAGAGATGCTACAGAGCCCTGCTGACTGAAACCCCTTATCTCTCAGTTGCTTTGAACCACAGGCAAATTCAAATCTGTATTCATTGCTCCTGCAGAATGGCAGGAGCTAAGTTTGATGTGGTGAATCAATTGCCAGCAATGCACAAGGAGATCCAGATACCCTGGTTCTCACATCCAATGAACTCGAATGATGCCCCTTCCCTACCTGTATAATCAGCCTCTTACATCTTGCATTATTTATTTTACCTGAACTGTCATCTTCTTCCATATCTCTTGCACACATTTTAAACTGAATAATCCTTTTTCTACTCAAGAAGCCCGGGCACACCTCCAGTCGGCAGCAGCTCATGATACATGAATTCACAGCCCTTGAGCATTGTGAGTCCAGGGGTATCTGGTATTCATGGGAAAATACTGTAATTTCTAGGTCGTTTCTGTAGGTTTTCATCAACATCAAATGACATTGGAGCCCATCTCCCTAGCTGAACTCCACTGAGAGCAGTGCTGAATGCACACTGTCAATAAGAGTTGAATATACCATACAACTGATTTCAACTCATAACTCTGCTCATCGGTTTTAGGAGGTTCCTTTTCTGGTTTTGGTCACGCCTGTTCTCAGCAACTGATTAATTTTCTGTGGGATGCCATGCCTTGGAGATTGGTTAGCTGCTATTGAGTGGCAGGCCATTAATCACAGGACAAAGACAATTGCTATTTTAGAGAAAATTTATGCATTGTTTTTGAATGCAGAATAAAATCTTATTCCTCCAATGACTGCACCTGAATCTGTCATATCATCAATAATGACAGACTTGTGAAATGTCACTCATTGCAACAGGATTCCCTTGAGAAAGAAAAGCAGGAAGGAAAAGGGACATAATACTGCTTCTTCAAAATTATGTTTTTTACTTTTCTTTCTATCAGGGTTTCTCGTGCCCATTTCCACAGTGCCAGTAATACACCTCCCACTAATTGCTGGAATTATCTGTGTTCCTTGCTTTATTATAGCTCAGGCAGCTGACATGGGAAAAGCTGGCTCTGTAATGCCTGACATTGTGTGTGAAAAGAGAAAATAGAAAGAGAATACTGAGCTGCTGAGAATTAAAGTAGCTCTTGACCCTCCCTATATGTTCACTTATCCCTTTGGTTCTCACATTTGCATGGGTCAAGGAGTGTAGGCAATAAGCTTCATTTAGCAGTTTAATGTTTATTTGAGGGAGCTGCCTTCATTTTGTTTTCTATCTCCAAAAAATGCAGGAAGGCAACCCTCAAGATTGGATTTTTCCATTTTTTCTGCAATGTGGTGTAAGAAATGCTGCAAAGGGCTGACGCTGGGTGGAACCAAGCAGAGAAAAAACACACCAGATGTTACAAGCCAGCCTACAATGAGACACAGAGAGCTTAACAGGCAAATTTAAACCCTTCTGCCTTTTCACTTGAAAAGGGAAACCACAGTTGCTGACCCTAGAATGCCTTGTAATTCTGTGAGCTGCCTCAGGGCTTTGCATCACAGACACGTGTGAACATATTGGGCTATGAATGTTCTGTGAGAACACGGCCACTTCTCAACAGTTGAGCTGTTCCTGCAACAACACCAAGTAAAAAAGGGCTCCAGGGAAAATGTGGGTCTGGGAAGTGCTGCCAACACCGCAGAGAATGCTATTCACAGTTCTGAAGGACAGTCGTCAGACTGAAGTAATTACAGGATACAATAGGGAATCAGAAAATAATGTAATAATTATTTTTCTAGAAGTCTTCTCCCCTCTTCTCTGCTTTTTAAGCTTTGAAGAAGTTATTTAATATCAATGCAAAATAAATTTAGGGAAAAAAGTTTTAGCATTAAATTAACTTTTCATTTCATTTTAGCATTTTTAATCCAGCAGAAAAAAAATCATTATTTTCTTAAATTTAATTAATTTACTAAACTCCTCATAGTTCATTGAATTCAATCCTGTATCTGCGATCTTTCTAGGTCCATTAAGCTCCTGGGGTTCAACTTTCTCTCTTCTAACTCATAAAAATCTCATCAAAATGGAAATAAAATGCAATTTTGAACTTGCTAATGAAGGGAAAAAATGTTAACTTTCCAGTGCTGTTGAATTAATGCATTATCTTTGCCAGCCCATTTTAAAGCAGAAAACTTTCACACTGGGGCAAACTTATGAAAGTGGGAATAATTGCACAAAGAGGCATTAGCTGTGCTGGTATTTTTCACTGCTTTACTCTGCCACTACCCAAGATATTACTACATTAAGATTTCTCTCCCCTGAGCTTGCTTTGTCTTCTACCCAAGTAAGATGGATATGAAAATTCTTATAGCATATCACATACAGTTATTAACTGCAGAAATAGTCCTAGGTATCGAATGTTCATTATGACTTCAAGAAAGCAGAGCAGCACCTGCAAAATTTTAAGCCTAGGGAGTAATAATTGGTTATTGGTTTGGAGCAAAGAGTTTGGAGGGATGGAAAATGAAAGTGGGGTTTAATTACTTAAAACAGTGAGAAGAGAGGAGGTGGGGAGACCTCTGGTGTTGGTATTTTTGCAGATCAGGTGGTGTTGTATCACCAGATAACATTTTAGTTTGCTTCCTACAGTGTCTTGCATTCTCAAGCTGGTGGCATCTTCTTATGATCTTAAATCAGGGGAGAGTAACAAACAGTTGGAGACTGGAGACTCCTGAAAAATATGCTTTCCAGTGCCATGGGAAGCAGATTGGGATTCTTCTAAATACCAAGTATATAAAAGAAAACTCACACCCAGAAATTATAGAAGTAGTCGTATTTTTCCTAGTAATTAGGGTTTTTTTAATTGACTCTCATAACACATTTTTTACCTTAGTCTGTCTTAGTCTGGTTTTTACCTTTCCTCAAAAAATATTTTCTATGTATTGTTCACATTTTGTCTTTCTCCATTTTTTGTACTTTTTTGCCTCATTTTAATCTTATTTTTTTCAAGATAACTTTCCATAAGAAATAGCTGGAAAAAAAGAAGACCTTGGAAAACAAAGAAAAAATATTTTTTAAGCATGAAGTAGAAAAAAAGATATGAAAGAATAGAGAAAAGCATTGAAAACATAAAATTAAAAGTGACATGGTTATCATTGTGAAATAGAAACTAATTCAGAATTCCATAAGGAAAAGAAAAGACATTTTCTCAAATGTTTCTAACAAAGAGCAATATGCATTTATAAATAGATGTATATAGCTCAATAAACAACTGCTCATTTCATTAATTTTACTCTCTTTACTATCATAATTATTATTACACACATACAAATGTATGATGCTCATGGACCAAGCCAGACTAGGTTAATGCCTGTGCAAACCAAGTGCAAGCAGTGACCAGATAAAAGACTTTTTCATATTAATAGCACTTAATTACCATCCTCTAAACACAAAACCTGAATGACAGGTGATAATTTCTTTAGGGAAAACACTGATTATCTCTCAGATAGACAAGGAGTTGATATGCTCCCCGTCCTGGAGAAATTACCCGTGGCTAGATGAGGGCTTGGTAGCTTGTGGATGCTCTTCTCTGAAAGAATGTGCTTTTATTCAGTTCTCAGGGAGATTTTAATTTTCTGCACATGGAGCACAGACAATTGCAGCTTCTTTTTATGACAAACTTGCAAATTCTCTCTCTACACTGCCAATATTTCCCTACCGCCCATCAGACCACACGAGTTTACCCAGCTCGTGGAGACCTCAGTAAGGAAAAACCATCATCCTTCCACACAACTGTTTTCAGGGCATAACTACTACCCTGCCACAAGGCTTTTCTTAGTGGCTAACGTAACACTACACATAACAACTCTTGCTATACTTTAAGGCCATTACTTCTACTCCTTTTCACAATGAATGAAGAGAGCAATTTTCTCCCTTCTGCCTTGAAGCAGACTGCTAGATGGATGCCTGCCTTTGGTTATCTCTTCCCTAGGCAATTCACTCTCAGTTTCTTTCAACTTTCCTGGCAGCAGCCTTCAAGTTTTCAGCTCTTTCTAGGCTCTCAACATCTGCACCACCTGAAATACAGTGATAAGACTCACATTCTGGCACCCCAGAAAGCCTTTACTGTGTCCTGTGAATGATTATCTCAAACAGCCAGCAAGAAATCTTCCTAGTCTATATCCTGGAATGAGATCTGCATTATTTGCATGGTCTGAAACTTCATGATTTGTTATCCTACTCCCACTGTTCTCCTCCCTAAAATACTACCTGGCTCACACTTCTCTATATTTACACTGTAAATTATTCTTATGAGGCAAGGCACCTTGCACCCACTTTGTTGACTTGCATGCTATTTCCTTTTCCAAATCAGGTCTCCCTCTTGGTTCTACAGGACATTCACAGTCTTTCCTCATTCAACATTACCCGAAGCCATATTTTTATTCCCTCAACAAATTCTTAATTATGGTGAATAACTTCAGGGCAACAGCTTGTGGGATCCTTCCTAATAGACTCTTTTAATTAGCTACAGAGGGTAGTTCTCCTGATATGGTTTTCCAGACTTTTATCATTCAGAGTACAATCCTTTAAGCTAGACTACTCTGTCCTAGCCTGTTTACTCATAATTTGGTCCAGTTCTTTGAGTGAGCCAAGGCAACTTAACCCATGGTTCCACATACTTGTTGCAGCATCTCTACTCCTCTCTCATCTCATTTAAGAGTGAGCAACCTCTCTCAACTGCTCTTTAAATCTTCAGTGTCATCACAAAATGAAGATAGCTTTCAATACCAACTTATTTAGATACTCTGGCTGTTAATTAGTCACTGGTGTTAACATCATTGTTATTAACATAAGTTCCACCTGAGGAATGGGTGATTTAAGAGCTCCCTAGTCAGCAAGCACCTTGGTCATTGGCTTCCAGTTCTTACAGCTGGACATGCACCATCACCTCTGCAAAGGGAATGCTGAGGATTTTCATAAGGAAACTTATTTTCTGAAACACATTAACCCAGCCTAGTTTATGATTCCTGATTTCAATGTTCAGGCAAATGCCAGGTTATTAATATTCTGTTTATATTTCACATTTATATCTCTTACCTAAAATATCAGGAAATGGTCTAATTGGACCCAGCCTCAATAACTACTGTTGCTATAGTCTCTTTCTTTCTGACTCCTTCTATTTCTGTACACAAGGCAGAGGAAAATTAGAAGATTTTCCAGGAACAGTTCAATTAATAATGATGGATTCTGCTACCTTAACTCACAATGAGAAGGCTTTCACACAGTTTAAGTATCTGAATGTACCTTGAACAGGACAGAAGTGAGTCCCAGTCTGAGCACCATGACAGAGTATCCTAGGCAGGTCATTTCAAAGGCAGATGATTCTCTCACCTGCCTTGTCTCACTGTGTTATCCCTCACCTTATGTGTCTGTACAGCTTCTTTCACAATGAGTCCCAGCTTGGATTGGCATAGTATTACAAATGATAAACAGTAGAAGGAGCTGGCTTGATTTAGCAAAGGTGGTACACCAAAACCCCGGGTTACTGATGCACATACAAGTCTTACCTTTCCAAACTGGTATTGGTGGGGTTTCATATCTGTATCCTCACGTTTGGGTTCAGTCTCCACAGCCTGACACTTGGCTGAACATGATAAGCAGCCTGGCCATATTCTTCCACCAGCATAAATGACAGACTCCTCTGTAGGACTACAACAAGTCCACGTGGGCTCTCTGTGGCTTCCTGCTTCTCACATGGAGTACAGACATGGGACTGATCTCATTCTCATGTTAAATACTGAGAGATAAATTAATCTAAATCTGTTTGCTGCCTGTCCAGAAAGGTGTGTAACCAATGGAAAGCAAATAAACCATATGCTCCTATAATCTTTTCTGAATATCCAGGTCAGCTGAGATTACCTGGCTGTGTCATTACTCAGTGTCAGTTAAAACCAAAAGCAATGGGGATGCAGAGAATTAGATGTGACACAAAGGTGAGCTGAAGAAACACTTCCTGGTGCACTTTGTCTGCAGCCCCTGCAGCTACTGCCAACCTGGCAACATGTGCTACTTGCTTCTTTAATCCCAGCCCTTGGAGTACCATGACTATTTGGGACATTGATTATTGTTTTTTAAAGTGCTCTTCTAGCCTGAATGAAGAAAAAAAATTATCTGGCAACTGCTATATGAAAGCAATTTCAAGACTCAAAACTTAAAAGGAAAAGAATTATCTGTTCCATTTTTAGAAACCTTGCTATCTGATAGTGCTGAGAGGAATGGAAAAACTCATTCATGATTTCAGAATAATTGTTCCAATACCATCAGTTTGAGAAGTAGTTCAGTGCCCAAACTCCCTATCCAGACAATGTGTTGCAATAGCAGCAGTTAAAAAAAAAAAGCATCTACAAAGCAGCTATAAGGATATTTTGCTTGTTGTTTTGCTCTTTTTTTTGATCACAAATAAATTCTTTTTGTCTCTATGGGAAGCCCATAAATACCAGGCATTGATTTCTCCACAGATTTGCTCAGCATAAGTCAGTGATACTGTTATTGTTATTCTATTCCAATTTTTTATTCTCTCCTTTCTTTTTCTGTCTTTTGTCAGAGTACAGTTTTCCTCAGAACATGAGTACTTGGGGAAATCATTAAATTTTGATAATTTACTGCCCTGAGTTTGTTGAAACTCCTATTCCTCCCTACAAATACACACACACACTCCTGTAGTCCACTGTAATTATGTTTGGGTTATATTTTTTACTTTATTAATTGTAGAACTGTGTTAAAATTACATCTACCCCAGTGGGTGCCATTGTTTGCCTTGTGGAGATTTTATTCAGCTGGTGAATAATGTCAATTAACTTGTGCGCTAATTATTAAATGATTCACTGATATAATTATGTGTTTTATGTCAAGCTGCTGATAAACTGATAATTCATAATGTTACTTGGGCAGATAAATCTCTTTTTCCAAAGGAGATGTTTTTTGCATTTGTACTTTTGGTCATAATTAATATTCCATTGAATTTGGATGCAAGCTGTGAAGACTGTTAATTTGGTTTTGCTGGCAGTTATCATGCTCTCTGCAGAAAGCAGACTTCTGTAGCTGGCACCAGGATGCCAGCATCCCAGTGCTGATGCTACCCTAAAAGTGTTCCCCATTTAGTGTAACCAAAGGGAGCACTCTGGATGAGCTGTGCTGCAGGGGAAGCTTCCCCTGAAATGGGGCTCCTTTAGGGCAGCTCAAGCTGAGCAGTCAGCACTGCCAGGCAGGAGACTCTTCAGCCTCTCAATTGCTTCCCTGTCAAATTCATCTGTCAAAGTCATGGGTTTGGCACTGACTTGGGGATGGGGATGAGCTTCCCAGAAGTCTGTATTCCACTTGTCTGACATTTCTGGGACAACTGATCCCACAGAGGGCAGCTGCCTTCCCTGCCTGTACCCAGCACACCTCAGAGCACCACCAGTGCAGCAGGGAAGGTGGATACTTTCTCCCTTCTTGTGCACTTGTGCACAGAGAAACAACGTTCAGGCCAAAACTCATTACTCATAGCCCAAGGCATCATCTTCACCAGCCCAGAGTGATCTCCCAAAATCCAGCAGACATGTTGTCTCTGCAGGGCCTGGGTCAGTTGTACCCTGTACCACTGCACCAGCTATTTATCACAAAAAGCTTTCGGTCAAGTTAATTCAGGATGTGTCTTGATGTACTGTCATTTAAAAGCAGGACTATAACTTTACATAAAATCACTCTGGCAAGTGTATAATGCTGTGTTAAAATGCATTACCTTAAATCATATCCACTTACACACAGCACTGCAATGTTTGAATACATTAAATCTCTATTGCCTCAGTCTGGCAGCCTTCACTTCAGAGACTGAAGATTGCACACATTTCCTTGCCAATTCTCTTAACAGGCAATATTTGTGATTGTGTCTTATATCCACATGGGACTTAGACACATCTCTAGCCCCTTAATATCAAGAACTAAGGCCATAATATCTACTCAGTCCCTGGGCAGGAGGTATAAAACCTCAATAGACAACCCAAAAGCTGTGTCTCATTCCTAAAAGAGTGGAAATTAGGGGTCAAAGGACTTGCCCAAAGACAAAAGAAGGATCTGTGACAAAATCAGAAATCAACTAAATTCTCCTAGGCAGCCTGTCCATGCTTTCCCCAGTGAGAAGCATTGCTGCAAATACTTAGTCTCTAATATTTGGGCATAATTTTTCTTATTTGTCCTGTGAGAAGTCCTATATAAGGACAAAAAAGACAGATTGATATTGAAAAGTTTGTCACCTAAGTGAAAAAACTGTTTAAATGTGATGACTATGGTTAGACATTTATTTGAACATTTAAATGACCTTTTCTTTAAGATTTTATGGTATGGCAAGGAAAGACAGAAACAGACTGGAGAAAGAAACAGAAGTGATGCACAGCTTATCACAGCAAAACTTCCAGCTATTTCTTAAAATTGACACTATGGTTGTTTAAATAGCCAGAAGTAGCTAGAAACTAAACTCCAAATAAGCCACTCCCCCAGAACCCTTCCAGTAAGTGAGGGTCAAAGCCTGTGGGTTGAGATAATTTACTGACAGAAGACAGCAGTGGAATAAGAGGCATACATGGACATCAGCAAAATTAATAATGAAAGTATACAAAAAAAAAAAGGTGCTTTATAAACAAAAGGTGTTCACCACCTCGACTTCATTCAATGTTGGCAGTGGGACAAAGGATGGTGGCTGTTCCCTGCAGCACTCTACCCTTCCCTGAGCCTGAGACGATGGAAAACAAGGATGAACAAAGGCCCAAAGCTGAGACCATCTGCATCTTACTGCTGCTTCTGAGCACTCTGCTCCACTGTGCTGGGCTCAGGCACTTTCCCAAGGGATGGGAAGGGAGAGGCAGCAGCAAGAGGGGCAGGGTCCATGTGGCTGGTCCCAGCAACCTCCTCTGGTAAGAGAGGCATTAAAGCCTCTCACAGCTCTAAATCAACATTTGAAACTGATTACATTCCAGCATTTAGTTTCTGAAAATCTGTATCATCTCAGAAAATGCACAAATGAAACACTTTCACTATCTCAAAACATTTTCTTGAAAATATTTCAAGGGGGACTAACTATCAAAAGCCCTTACCAACTTCAGAAAAATCAAGATGTTTGTGTGGAAAACAAAATCTTGAAAACATTTCCTTTCCAATTCTGCTTGAGGTTAAGGCTGAAAACACCTAGAAATGAATAAGGTAGCAAGAGCTGATGGGAGCATAGGGGTTGCCCTCATAGATTCACGAACAGCTCTTTCCTGTTTAAACAAATTTCTGATACAAATTGAAATGTTTGACCTGATTAAGTTCCTTCTGCTTGACACCTCCCAGTTGTGCTGTGTGCTGGGGGACTGTGCAAGGTGAATGGTGTTCATCAAACTAAACAAAGACTCTTTCACTTAGGCAGAGCTCCTGATACTGTGGGCTCATGGTTCCTGGGACTTCAGATACTATGACTATAATCAGACAACTGTACTAAAATTGGAAGTTGTACAATCTGGCCCAGAGCAAGGGGCAGAGTTTGTTGGTTGTACAATGTGACTGACAATGCTGCTGCAGGAACATTAACATCTTATGTTTTTTGTGTTTCTTGGCTATTTTTAATGTTAACTCTGCAGTCTTAATGGAACTGTAATGAACTCCTTTGCTAGACTGCATTTGCAATGCTGTGCTACTAAATCTTTATTTCACACCTTATTACAGCCCTTTCTGCATGAATCTGCCCAAAGTCATGAAGCACAAAGTGGTCTTATAGTGCAGGCAGTACAGCTTAGCAAAAATAGTCTAAATCGTAGGGCTGATGGTGGGGGCATTACAATATCTATCTTCAAACAAACAAACAAACCCCACTGCCTCGTTCTTGTACATATTGGCACTTCCAAAAGGCTAATCGTTATTAACTGCATTTACAAGCAAAGTGTAATTTTTGTTGTGAAATTTTTCTTGTCCCCCCTGGTATGTGATTCTGTCAGACCCCATAACCACAGAAGCACAGTGGGCTTTTGTCTATGTTTGCAGGCAACTCCTGGACCCAAACCAACCCTCTCCAGGTCCCTTTCTGCCTCCACATGTATTCAGCACTCTGGACTGTGGAGACAAGTGCTAGGCTGGCTCCAAACTCAGCAGTGTAATGAGAAGACCAGCAAATCTGGACAAGCCTTGTGTTCCATCTCTGGGTGCACAGTCCCCAGTCATGTCCTACCACTGGAACTGTGATTGTGCAGTGGGATGGTTAAGGACCTGATGGAAACTAGCATGAAAAAAAGTTTTGACTGGTAACAGCCCGATTACAGGAGCATCAATGATAACTAAAACAGGACGAGGCATCCAAAGCCAGGGGGATCAGCACAACCATGACTTGTATGTAGACAGAGGTCAGCAGCCATGGCACTACAGCCTTCACAAAAGTACCCTACCTCTAAAAATACAATGTACTCTTCAGTTTTAGGAGCTTTAAAGGGGGGGGATGCTTAGAACTTCATGTGCCCCTTATTATTAAGCTTAGACTGCTGTGAAGGGTTATTTTAAAGGTATTTCCTCCCAGGCATGCTGCCTTCAAACTCCTACCAGTATCAGTGCTGCAGCTTCTGTCTGATAATAAGAACTGTATTCATGTTGCTGGGTCAGATAACCCCCCTCTAGATCCAGTGGGCATTCTGAAGTGCAGCAGGGCTTGATTTCCCACATCAATAACCAATGCACAACTTTGGTACAGGTTGCCATACAATTGCATGAAACATTTTGTGTTCTTATTGTAAGATTTCCCCACTCTCCTCACCAAATACAGATGTTCTATATAGCATATTCAGGCACAAAATATTTTCAATTGGAAATTCTGAGTTTCCAAATGCCCGAGATACCAGGGAACCCCACGTAAGGAATCCATGGGTCCCTTCCAACTCAGTATATTCTATGAGTCTATGATTCTATGAATCTGGTGGTGCTGGCACTGTGCCAATGCAGGAATAATCCCATGGAATAGTTTAGAAGTGGCCAAGGCAGAGCATAATGCTGAAGAGAATTGACAGAGGATGGCATCTCACACTCATTAGCAATGTGTCATAAATATAGTAATTTCTGAAATGCCTCCTTTTTGCCCCTTGGGATGGTAAAATGTGAATGAAAATTAGCCCTCATGTTCGATTAAAATTTTAAAGAGATACCATTGGGTATTGCTGGTGCAAAAATGAAATCTTACTTAAAAAGTATAAAACATTAAGGAAAAAATAAATTTAAAAAATCAATCATAAGGGTAGAATTGTAGCCTCTGTTCATTTAATCATTTGAAAGTGAGAAGAATTCATCACTGGGTTTTTGTATTGTGCTTCTTTTTAAGGCTAAATCTTTCTTAAGATGTAGATTCAAACATAACTCACTGAAGGTAAAACTGAGTTCTGAAAAATAAATATGATCTTGAAATAGAATTGTTGAACCTTATATTGAGGGAAGAGAAGCCTTTACTTGAGACAAGTTCTATTCTTTCTGTGTAGAAATGAGCACAAGAAATTTGTGGGTAATTTCTACTTTTTTATTTCTGGGATTTCTGTATATCCAGCCAGAACGAGTTTTAACAGATCTGATCCACATTCAGAAAAACCCAGGCAGTCTCATAATATTTTTGCAAATCAGCTCTGCCCTGGATCTGTAATAAGTATCACACTGTTGGGAGATGCTGAACAGAAATATGGTATTCATGCTGTCTAGCTATTCAGTTTGCACACAGTAAATCCAGCAGAAAGCTCTAGATAGATTACACATGCTCCAGATAATCAGGACAGAATGATGGAGATTGTTTGGTAGCATCTCCAATTTAGAACTAGAGATTCTAGCAGCCCATGGTAGAGGTTATGTGTGATTTTTGGCATTTCCTGTAAAACCCTCATCTCTGACCATCAAGTCATTTCTACTTATCAGAAAGAGAATGAAAGAGAGATGAAAAATGAAATCTTGAAAACTAAAGGATTTTTTTAAAAAACTACTAACACACATTTCTTCTTTAAATAAGGTCTGATTTTTAAATCACAAATTATCTTTTACTGTTTTGAGTTGGTAAAGCCCTGCGTTCTTGCTCCTCATTTTATACTGCATGGTTGTTTTACAGGCAAGAGCTAGCATTGAATGTTTTATAAACCTGCAGAAAGTCCTGGATTTTTAGTGTTTAAAAAAATCACTGTGGTGATGGATGAGTGGGCCATCTACAGGTGAAGAGATCAAAGTTCCATGATAATTGCAATTTAGCAACAGAGGACAAAACAGAGGCACGGGAAACTTTGTGAAATGAGAATAAAGGGAAACATATTAAAGGAGCTAGTTAATATCTAGTTTCCTGGGTTTCTAATGAGTCAGCTTGGTGCAGGATGATGAATTACCTGCCAGCTTTGACTCTACAGATACACCGGCATCACGCTGAAGTGATATTCATCCATGACAGGGAAGAGAGAAGGTGGTTCTTCTTAGGGAACATTTATTGCTACCTTAGAAAGCCGTGGTGCTGTGGATATAAACCTGGGAAAGCTGATTTGCATTTCACTATAGCAAAGACAACCCTCCTTCTCAAGCTTTGAAACAGTTCTAAAGCAGTGACTTTAAACTGACGCATCAAGGAGACTATTGCAAGACATCTCCATCTTCTGGAAAGAATAATGGGATGGTACCTTGAGGTGACAGTGGATTTGGGTGCAAGCAGTGCTGTGTTATGGTGTGACATAGGCCATGCAAATCCCATTAGTGTGTTTTTTCTCCTCTGTTGATACCAAGCACGAACTTTCCACATTGCATTTCCATTCACTTTAAATAGATGCTTGATGCTTCTCAAAGGCAAAAGCCACAATGAGGAGGCCTCTGGGCAATTATCTATGAAATTCACATACTCAGAGATTTGCTACCAGACACCCACTAAAGTCAGAGGTCCAGATATAACTGCAAGCACATTTCCAGTCATCAAAATTCACAAAGCAATAACAAAACTCATGTACATGTTGCTGTTCCAAAAACTCAGTGTTAATATGGCAGACCCAGATTCTAGTTCTTGTTGGCACAAACGTCACAAACATTATGCTTTCATAGTGTTCATAGCCTGACCCTTCACTCTTATTTCTCCCTACAGTCCCTAACCTTGTATTAATTTTTTCAGTTGAATACCTTCAGAGTGAATGTTCTTCTTTATTATGACTTTTTCTCTAGCATTCCTCCAAGGACTGCCCAGAGGAAGTGCGAGGACTGAAATATTTATGTATGCAGATGAAACTGTTCTTCTAGTTGCTGTTAATGATGTTTGTTTCCATTTCTACTATCCTCTCTCCCAAAATGACATCCAAGCTTAATAATATTCATCTCTCTCAATCTTAATAAAACTCTCCGTGTGTTAGCACATTTAATCCTTCTAATACCTTTAATGCATCTGACCCTGTCTGTTCAACCTGGGTGTGAGCAGATTCTGGTTTTGGATTTATGAGTGTCTTTGATAAATTTACACTCTAGATATTTAAAAATACGCCCCTCCCTTAGTAAGCATCCTGATGATTAGTCTGCAAATAGAATTAAGTTATTCTCAGCAGCTGGTATTGGGCAAAAGGCAGAGATGTGAATATCAGGATGAGTCCACTTACTATTTTGATTTAATCTGATCACGAATTTGCCCACATGTAGTAGGAAGTAATGTGTGTCTCCCACGATTTTGCTTGGGCTAATTATGCCCTTAGGCTTTGTCAGGCCACTTGATGTCAAAGGTTTGGCAATTTTGCTCTCTTCCCTATGAAACAGCACAAAGGGATGCTGAAGGTTTTCCTTTGTGTTTGTACTGGCAAAGTTCAAATTCTCACATAATAAAATCCTTCTGAATACAGAAGGGCTGAGTGAGTACTACTTTTAATGGTGTCTTTCAGAGACATTGAAAAGTTCAATCTTAATATTCAGCATCTGTGAGCTCTGCAGTACAATGGCACAGAGTCTGCAGATATTCTGTTGTAGTGCATGGCTGGCAGTCATGGGGTACCAGAGAAAGCATCCAGGGGTCTTTTTCTTAAATTCATCCAGTAGACCCAGAAACCAACACAATGAAATTTGCTGCATGAGAAGAAAGCTTTGTGACATTACTGCAGACCCTGCTCTAAGCAGGAAGTAGGGCTGGATGACCTACTGAAATTCTCTTCAGCTTGAAACATCGTTTCATACTAAAGCCAATCTCTCTGCATTTTTAGGGGAAATGAAAGGGATTAGCTAATGCATTTTGAGCACTCCTGTTTTGACAATTCTTATACATAAACACACACATATGCAGGATATCTGAGCAGTGCTGTCAGCAAACAGCTAGAGTGGAACTTGGTCAAGTGCTCAAGCAAAATGGCACACAAAGGGAAAAGAAGAAAAACTGAAAATGGTGTGAAGGCAAAGCAATTAGGATTCTTGCCTTGCAAGTGACAAGTGGTCAAGAACATGGAAGGAAGGTAGAAGCTATTAGAAAAGAGACTGTAGCAGAAGATCAAAGCTTATTTTGTGCCCATCTGTTCTGGAGCAGCATAAATGTCTCTGTGTAAAGGAGATGTTAAAATGGCTACTGAGGCATTTTAGTGTTGCAAGGGTTTCTTCAAGCATAATAGTAGCTTCTTTTCTACCAAAAAAACCTGACCACAAGTCATCTTTCTCTTCTCCAAGTACAGGAAAGCCTGTCCTGGACAGACATTTGTCATATTATGGCTTTGGAAATGAAGCAAAATTCTCCATTGCCTATTGAGAACTCATTTCTACTTTCCTGGCTTTGTGGTCTACACTCAGGCTTGCCAAGGACCTTTCTTTTGCTGTTAAGGGGATTTGCAGGCATTTTCTTTCCTTTACCTTTGTTTAAATGGACAGGGACTATAAAGTGGTTTTAAGTGCAGAGTCACTGCAAGACCATCTCCATTTTTGTATGCAACATATTTTTGTCCATTTGTGTCTATTGGTTTCACGAACATCCAGCTTGTTCAAGGTGCTGAACCACCAGGAGGTTGTGTGATACCCATCTCTGTCAATTATGTATTCCATAGGCACAAAGATTTAATGATCAAACCTGTTTCTTCGTCTCACACAAGCTCCAGACAGGTTTGAAATTGGGCCAATTTTCACCCAAAAGAGGAGAAGATGGAGAAGAACTTATCAGAAAGCAGTATATCTGCTGTGGGCTGTTTGAGACAGAATAACTGACAGCCCAGAATGCTTTTTAGATTAAAACCCACTTTCTGAAAACAGATTTTGCATGCTATGTGTTAAATAAATCCATATTGAATAAAAAGAACACCATTTCCAGATTATTTTTTCTTCTTTGGGCAAGTTATTAAGCTGTAAACCCTAAACATCTTAATAAAAATACAGAAGTACAAAAAAACCTCTGTGTGGTTCATCTTTTATTCAACAGTATTGCTAAATAAGAGGCATCCCCTTTAGGGCAAAAAAATGCCACTTCTATTTCATACTGTACTTATTTCTCTAATGTCTCCTAAATGATTATTTGCCAAAAAGCATATTACAGGACCATCATTTCTCTTTCTACCTTCCAGCACAAAGACTGTTTCTGCTTCTCAGCAATAAGAGATCTGCTGCCTCTCCCCATCATTTCTTTTTCTTTTTGTGTGTGTGTGTGTGCATGTGTATGTGTTGGCAAATTCAATCTGCATTATAAACAGTAATTCTACATGCCAAGCAAGATGCTCTGCAACCTTAGCCCCATGCTCTTTCAGAACAGCATTCCCAGAGGAGAGGCTTTACAGGTTATTAGTGGCATCCACAGAAATGGCAACAGATATCCCTGATCTTTCCTATGTATTATTCATAAGGCTGCAGATTTGTCATGATAATTCATTGGGTAAGTCACAGACTCCTCTCACTGGGGCCTTGAGTCTGTAGACCTCAAGGAGAATAGCAAGTTGTGGACATTGCACAATATCTGTCCAAGTTTTAAGTATCACTCTAAGTTGAAGGGAATGTGCACTTAAGTTTCTCTCCTTAAAGACAACACAAATGAAAAGAAACTCTGCATGTCAAGGAAAATTTATTCTGATTTTGTAATTTGAAAAATAATCTGTTGGAAAACAAACTGAAGACCATGAAGACATCGGAGGAAATAGTAATAACTTTCATTTATTATTGGACTAGGGTGTAGCTCAATCGTGGCAAGGAATTGCATCAGATCCCATTTTCAATTTACCAAATCATCAAGAATTGACTTTGCCAAAGATTGAGGAGCCTTTGAACCGAGCATTTAAATTCCTTGTGTTCTCTTGAACTGCCTTGGCCACAGTAAATTGAAACATAATTTTAAAACTTCAACTGTTCAGGAAAATATAAGTGGATAGTATACATATTTTTATCTTAAAATTAAGAAACCAGAATGAAAACAGCATGCAAAAGGAAAATGAAAGCATACATACTAGTAAGAAACATGCATATATATGAAATTTAGTGACATTATGAAGTCAGTGGACCTCCAGTGCCATGAGGTCTTGACCCCTAACCCATTTACACTTGTTTTGTGCCCTGTGACATTAGAAACAGTAATTTAATGATGTGAATGTAATAGTTCTCTGTTCATCTCCTGGGTGCCACATGCAATTTCAGTCACCTGTTTGAAAGGGTCACAGGGAAGAAACAGAGAGGAAGAGTAGAGGTACACAGATATTCAGTGGTTTGAAGTGGCTTCTTCAGAAAGCAAAATTAATAATCTGTGACTCTTCAGCCTGGGAAAAGATGACTCAGGTGAATGGAGCAGAGTTCGATAAAATCACAGGTGGCACAGAAGACAAATAGCAAATAATATATTTGGTATTTCACAGCACATGACAAGGAAATGATCAGGCACTGGTTTCAGAGCAAACAGAAGAAAGAGCTTTCTCAGTCAGACATATTTGTGTGTGAATCTCTCTGAGATTTCAAAAAGAAATTAGGGAAATTCAGGGAGGAGAGACCTATCAGGAGCTATTGACATTTCTGATCAGCTGAATTTTACGGCTCAAAAAGTCTTATACCGTGCTTTCATGGATGTTGAATAGATGTATCAGAGGAAGACATCTATATTCTAGTGCAAGAATTAAGATTCAAATTAAAGTAGAAGGAGGTCAGCTCAAAACAAATGTGTAGTTCCTCTAGGAGTGTGCTATCAGGCTGTGAAACAGGATGTTAGAGATGGAAACAGTTTAATTGGATTCAAGGGAGAAGCAAAAAACTAATGACAGACAAGTTGATTGAGGTTTACCACTAGGAAACCACTTATTAATAAATGCTTGGATAGTATTCAGTGTAATTGTTATACAAACTCTCTCTGTTCTTACTCATTCCTGCTGCCTCCACTACTGAAGGCAAACCCTGCAGGGTTTGATCCCCAGTAGGTGCTCCAGTGCTTGGAGTGGCCATGGGTCTGCAGGGCAGTGAGCTGGGCTGGGGGGCTGGATTTGGTACTGGAAAGGGTTTAAGGGGAGTTGTATTCCGTGGTCAACCCGCTGCACATTCCCCCTCTCAGTCAGTTTTCTGCACACACAGTGCAGCTGCTTGTTGTTCTTGGGCATCAACAAACCCTTCAAAAAAGTGAGGCACAGAACTCCTGAAGAACTAATAAAATTATAGGGTAGATTTTTAAGAATGAAATACATCACAAAGGCAAGTTATTAAGAAGATATATTCTCTATACAGCTTAGGATCATATCCATAAAAATATTTGGCCTCCTAACTCTCATTGACCTCAGCATTTAGGAATCAAAATATATCTGCAGCATGCTCTGGCCAACTAGGAGGGAAATAAAGTGGTCTGGTAAATAGGAAAAGCAATAAAGATACCTATATATTTATGAGAATGATCAATTCTGTTTTGTCAGACTTGGTCAGATCATACTAAATGATGATTTCATTGTGCTGCCTAGAAGTGAATGTTCCAGGAACAGAAAGCTCAAGATTGACAAACAGTGCTCTGATTCTTCCCCACACAAAACCTCTCCAACAAGAGAGGCAGTGAAGCACAAAGGATTTCACCAAAAACTTGTAATGCAGCATACTACTAAGAAACAAGAAAAGCAGAGGAAACAGGAACAAAGATATTATTGCATCTGTGGTCAGGTTTCAATCCTGGGCTTTGCTGGGAAAACCATGCAGCCAGATCCCTTGGTGCTGGCCATCACAAGGTCATGGCTCCCCACATAGTTCTGCTTTGCTTAGTTCTAGTCCAACTGTGGGCATTTTGGCATGTGCCAAATCACAGCCTAAGGATTTATCAACCCCTACAGAACAGATGGTCCCACAGATGGTCTTTTCTGCCCCAGATCAATGAGCTGGCACTCATCATCTTTTCCAAGAACAGGGTTTTCTCCTCAGATTCTTTGCAGGGGGGATATTGCAGGAGGTGTTTACTCTATTCTGCCAATAGCAGTAGAGAGCAAACCCCACAGCAGCTTGTCTGTGACAATAACCTGGATACATTTCCTGGCTGAGAAGTAGATGTTATCTTTCACATTCACAAGGTCTACATATTCATCAGGGAATCTTTGTCCCTAGGCTCTGAAATTATTCTGGTTACAAATATTTGTAGGAGGGGGTGATATCCCCACCATCTCTCACTCACAAAAAATCAAAGAAATCTTATAATTTTTGTAATACTTGTGAGCTCAGATAAAATTAAGAGTTCAAAAGATTATAAAATTACACTTAAATACCCTAACCCTAAATATTTCTTCTGAGTTTTAGCATTCGTTATCATTTTTCTCATTCTCACATAAAGATGTTCTTGTGAAAATGGAAACGTTGCCTTCTGCTTTCCCAGATAGTCATGGTCTCACTTTATGAAGCACAGTATCTTCCAACACTTGTATGTTTTCAAGGGAAGAGAATATATTTTAAAGGCACATGTGACATCTGTGGAGGGGAGAAAGTTAGTTCTGCAGTTCATTAATCCATACAGCAGCTCTTCTGTGTACAAAAGTTTTGTGGGTTTTTTTTCCCAGCCAAATTGCCATGCCCTGTATAAATGTTCAGGTGTAAAATCTGCAAGAGGTAATTACTTTCCAAGAATTCTGTCAAGGCTCAGGCACCCTCCTCAGCACATAAATCTGAGGCAGGCACTAATCTCTCCAAACCAAAGGAGGCTGCTTGAAGAAATATAAAAACTCTGAATTTAGCCTTCTCTTATTTAAATACCTGCAATTTCCTCACAGAGGCAATGAGTGCAGAAGTCCCACATAAATGGTTTGTAATGCAGTTCTGAATCAAGCTCTTAAGGATTATTAAAGTAATCCATCTTAATTGTAGTGAAAATCTGTTACTGCGCTTACATAATAATGCTTCATTTATAATTTCCACTTAGGTCTGCTTTCCTCCTTCTCATGTTTCCCTCCTTCTCCTACAGTATTTTTTTCTTTAACTGTCTTTGAACAGAATTACCCAATACCTTTGAAAAGTGAGAGAATGTTCTTTGGGTGACAGGATGACCATGTATTTAAGGCAGAAGTCTAAGGAAAAAAAAACTTTTTATCCTAGTTATGTCTTCAGCCAAGCCTTTATAAGCAACTTTCTGGTCACCTTTACAGTCCTAGCCAAGGCCAGAGATTAATGAAGTGAGATACCATAAAGGCTCATCTCTACCCAGTCTAAATACTTTTACCTATCTGTCCTATGACTTGCATTTCCCGTGCCATTGATGCTAATAAACTATGGCTTCTTAAAGGGAGGCTGTAACTCTTAAAGGCTGGTTGATGCAATAAGACCCCAAAAAAGTAAATGATTCTGTGTTAGAAGAGCAATTAGAGGTACAGGTGTAGTAATAAAGTGTATGAAGACATGCATCCCAAGTGTTTCTGTCAACTCCAAATTATTATTTCCCTTCATATTTGTGTGAGGTTTTGTGTTCTGCACAAAAATAATTGAGATGCTGCTTTTGTTTGGTCTTTAGGACGTTACATGCTTGAACCCCAGCTTCAAAATCTGAGCATTAAATGCTTTCTGCCAGGCACCTCTTTCTCCAGGCAGCAAGCCTGCACCCAGAGGCATCCTCATTTTGGAAACACAGGCTGACGCCTAAACAGGAGCAGATGTGAAGTTTTCAATCAAGCAACTTTGAATGCAGAATTCTTTGGTGAGCCATGCTTTAATTCTCCTGTTTATGAAACGATCAGCAAAACAACTCCTTTGTTACTCTGAAGCATTTGTAGTCACCCACCTCTTTTCAAACCTCTTTCTCTTTTCTACTGGCTCAACCAGAGCACAGCAGAACCAAGTGTCTTGCTACCAGCTCTTTTAATTGCCAGTTGAGTCCTAAACTCTTGGATAGACCTCATGCATATATTTTCTATCTTTTATTCCTCTATAGCTTCAGTAAAAGACTTGCCTTTTGTCCTGCTAATACAGTAGAATAGGATAAGGCACAGCAGAGCCTCTCCCAGCCCAAAGGTATTTCTGCTCAGGGACCTCACCTCTGGCAATACTGAGTTTGCAGCATCAGTCACAGCACAACAGCTTTCAATCCCTGAGTTGTTCAATAGGTATGAGTTACTTAGGTTTTAAAAAGAAAAAATAATGAAATAACAATATGCAAACTGTGAGGTCTGTTTTCAGTTTTACACTTGAGCAAGGAAGTTTAATGCTCACGGACAGCTTGGCTGACCACAAAGGAATTTGCTTCTTGTCATTTCAAGCAACCTCAGGAAATACCTCTTACTTCCAGTCAATTGCAACATTTGCATTTTTTATATAAATTTCTGTTTAATTTCACTAAAGTCATCTACTATCTCTTTATCATGTAGAGCAGAGACCTGCATGAAAATAATTTTCAATAAAGGGACTTTCTTTCTCCATTTTTTCTTTTTTAAAAGTGTTGTTGATGCGCTGTATTGAAAATACATTGTAATGTCCATTGTATGCACATGCTGCTTTGGAAAATAAGAACACAAAGCAAATACCCTTGGGTTAGCTGATAAGTGTACTGCTACACATAAATGTCTACCTTGCAAAATTTCTGGGCATTTTACAGTCAATATTAGTATGTAGACTTCGAGTTTATGTGTCTTGCCTCATCTATATGGGAAAGGGAAACCTAGTCTGTGGCAAACCCAGTTACAGATCAACATATCCAAGATTAAAATTTAATTGAGGCAATTATTCTTCTTTCACTCTCCCATGGAAGAAAAGGTTAAGCTAAATTTAAATAAGCCATGTTGATCTCTACATTATTCATTCAGTTGCTGATACATCACTGTCTTGATAATTTATGGGTTCTAAAAACTACCTAGATGTTCACCGCCCATCCCAACATCTTGGGGAATCATCAATTAAGATGTCCCTTGGTTCCAAATCCATTTCAACTGTGAAAGATTTGTAGGAATTGATCAAAATTACAATTCAATCATTTTTTCAGATGGCACTCTCTGACCTCACAGCATGGTATCACCTTTCCTTCCTCTGGTGATGTGGATGTCTCAAAGCAGAGACTTCTCAAATTAAAAGCCCACTATTAATTCTAGAAGTGATTCAATACTGCTGCATTTGTAAATCTACCCATTTATGTCAGCTTTACATAAAATCTCCTTTCTTTAGGATTGTATGACATTTTCCCTTTTTCTTTTAAAGTGCATTTTAAGCAGTATTTTCAAGTGTAAGAAAGGACCACAGAAAATAAGCACTGTTTTCAAAAGGTATTTGGGTACTGAGACCCATGCTCTGCACTGCATTTTGTCCCACTGAAATCACTGGAGCTCCTTTGGAAATCTTTGCAACCTAAAGGCAAGGAATCAGAATATCTATATTGAAGAGTCAGCATGAAGGGCAACCACACAACCCAGGCTGTCTCTGAGTTCAGTGAATAGAAAGGTGAGCTCTCCTTGGCATTTCACCCAACTTAAGGTGTTTGTAAACTAGAGGAAGATAAATTGTCTTCCTAACAGAACTCACATCTCTCCTTTGACAGCAAAGGGAACACAGACAAGGAATTTTGACCAGAAGAACAGTCCAATGTGCACTCTTCAGCAGCAAAAATACATAAGGTAGTTTATAAAGCTGATGCTGTAACACTTGCAGCAAGCAACACTACATTAAGTAGAGGACAACATTTCCTCAAACAAATGAAAGAATAATATTTTTAAGGTGACTACAGCAGCTTTTTGCTGTAAGATCTAAGCAATAAGAGTAACTAAGTCCCTCTTGAGAGTGACCTTGGCACTGGGAAAATGTTTAATCTCAGTGAACTCTACTTCTGCAAGCCTAGGTTTTTGTCACTGTCTTAACATGCACTCTCATAATGAAAAGAGATTCCTTACTGTACTGGTCACAATTTTACAACTACCAAAAGTAGCCAAATTCTTCTTCTATTCACTGACTGCCATTGCTAAAACACAGCAGAGAAAGAAAACAATTAGAGAGATAACACGTCTACCCAGCATGAGGCAGTCATAATAATTTAATTCCTCTATCACACATCCTACCATGGAATGATTGTTAAAATCAATGATTCACACACAGATACCTAAATTTCATCAATAAGAATTCTAGAGGGTGTGGAAGAGAGAGTGGAGAGACAGAGGAAAGAATTTTTGGAAGACTGTGGGGACAACTCCTCTAGTAGGTCTTGATAACAGATCAAGATCTGCAAACAACCTTCCATTGCTTCTGCTGAGTTTCTCAGCTATCAAACAGCATAGGCAGGAACAGCCTTTCAAGGCAAAAATGTGGAAGCCAAAATATTTGTGGTGGAAAGCAGCACTGAAGGCATCATGAGTTCATTGAGCATATAGAAGCATGTCAATTATTGTCAGATGCTCAAGAACACAAAACTAAAGTAAATGGCTTAACAGTGCATGTCATCTAATGACTTACTATCATTTGCAATGACTTACCAGTGTAAGTTATTTACACCAATAGGTAGGAAGCAATGGAAAGCAGTGATTCTGAGCTTTGCCAATTATTTACACCAGTTGTTTACCCACAGGACTGCCCAGACATCACCAACAGAGCTCAGATTCATTATTTCCCACTGCTGATGGATCTTCAGGCTAGAAATTAGAAAAGTCCCTGAAGGACCTAAAAGGCAAGGAGAGAAGGAGAAGTACTGCACCCACCAAGATCAGGGTGTTGTGTGCTCTCAGCTAAGAGAGGACTCACTGGAAAGCACAGGCACAACCCTCCCACATTCCAGAAAGAGATTCAGTTTTTGATGCCATCCACAAGGTCTGACTTGCTGGAAGGGGAGGACACTGCTATCAGGATGAGCAACTTTTCCCTCCAGCAGTCAAAAGGATAAGTCCAGAATTGGTTTCAGAGATGGTCACTGCATGGAGGAGGGAGGGAGGAAAACGAACTTGTCTTTATTGTGCCACATGCAGAATTGCAAAGGCATGCCCTCAAGGGCAAAAAGTATCTCTTCTTCTCTCTGCCCTGATTTGCAATAAACTTCAGTCCTACTCACACAGAGAAATCCTGGATCTCAACGTGCTCAGCTACTCTGCTGTGTTCAAGGTGTTAATAAATAATTGACAGCAGCTCCCAAAACAGACAATGTCACTTTTGGTCCCTGTCAAGTAGAAGACATTTGGGAAGTTTTAGTTTGTGTTCTTTTTCTGTGTTTGATTCGATTTTCTCCCTTCCTTCTCCCTCCAGTTGCCCTAAAGCTATAAGAATAATATAAGATCTGTCTCATCCAGTATCTGTGACAGGTACAGCTCTGCATGCCATGGCCGTGAGGAAGCAAGAGGTCCCCGAGTCTCCTGCAGCTAGCTGGCAAGTCTGAATTAACTTCATCTCCATTGGCAGGCATTTCAGACCTAAGATACAATTGCTGCTCGGTAGGATCCAGGCTGCCCTTTTCCCCGTCCTCCTTGGTAATTTATGGACTTCATTTTCCTACCTACTCTGTGCTGCAGGATTTGGAGGTGGTAGTGAGGGAGCATGAGAGCCTAGTCAGCACTGGCATACAGGATCCTAGTGCAATTTGGTACCATTTCACTTCCGGTGCAACATCTTGTGAACTGTGCTGATGGTTTAAAAAATCTTATCCCAGATCCCTCCTTCAGATTTTCCTTTCCTCATTTGTTCACAGCAGCCAAGGATGTAGTAAGGATGCTATAAGTTGAGACAAGCACTTTCTGGGAACAAGACAGTAATGGAACAAAATGAAGAATGTCAGCTTGTTCTCTAATGGCAAAAAGGGTCCCATATTGTTTCAGCCTGCCACAGTCTAATACTATCCTTGTTTTCATACTCCTGTAGTTGCATCTGTGCCCTGCGTGGCTTCCTGAGCACTACTGCAATGACAGAAATCACACAGAATCACAGAATCATAGAACACATTGACCTGGAAGGCATCCACAATGATCATAGAAGTGCAACTGCTGTTCCTAGACAGGAACACCCCAAAAATCACACCACATGCTTGAGAGTGTTATCCAAATGCCTCTTGATCTCTGGCAGATGTGGTGCCATGACTATCTCCATGGGCAGCTGTTCCAGTGCCCACAAACGGTATCTCAGGATAATGACTGGTGCCTCAGCCACTACTCCATCCTGTGTCCCAGGGCTGCCCATCTGGGACATCCAGGGACACTTTAGCTGTCCCTCGAATTGTTACAGTTCATATCACATGAGTTAAGTGTCTCTGACAGGTGCTGTGGGGCTGTTCAAGACACTAGAGAAGGAGATGGTACTTAGTGCTTCACATCAAACATCAGTTTCTCCAAACTGGGGCATCTGGGATGTCTGGAGACCCCTGGAATGCACAGGCAAAAGCAAAACGAGAAATGGGTCCAGTCAGGCATGTGGATCTGGCTCTGAGCCCCTTTAGCTGAGGCTGATTCTCTCCAAGGCTTTCATAGCCATAATGAGACTGTTGCTAAGCTGAGAACTGCAGGTGGATGTCCCTTGTTATTTCAGGATTTCTCTGCAGTGAAAGCACGTGTGTTTGGGGAAAGCTCAGGTGCAGAGGAGGTGGCTAGTTGTTGCTGACAGAACTGCTCTGGTTTTTCAGTCTCCATTTGCTAATGGAATTTGAGACCCAAAAAGACACGGGTAGTTGTTCATTAAAGTCATCTCTTCTTTCTGTCTGTTTATTTCCATTTTTAAAAGGCCACCTTCATAACTCAAAGCAGCCTGCCTGCCTTGCTTTTACTAGAGAGAATTTCAAGCAGGCTTAGACTTTATCCTATTTTGAGACTAATAGATCCTCAATTTCAAAACACCACTCTGCACTCTACAGGACACAGGGGAAAATTGCAGCAAGAGGATGCCCTAGGAAAGAAAAATTCTTGTTTTCCAGAAGCATAAATACCCAGCGCACAGGCTACAAGTCTTGGCTTTTCCCAACTTAGTTCAAGATGGTTTATTGAAATTTTATTACTGCATTTTTGGTACCAAGAGTAGCTTCTTGGCCCTCTTTTCATTGTTTTGGAGGGGTTGGGTTGTTTTTGCTTTGTTTCTCCCAGGCTACCAGATACCTGCCTACATCTTTTGCCCCCGGCTCTGATTTAATGTTGTCTTTGCAAGCCAAAATTAGTACCTGCTCATTCCAAGAATACTGAAAGGTGTGGGAAAGTAGATTTGAGTTGTAGTGTGTATTTTGTCTCTGTGTGGCTCCTGTCAAGGATGCCAGATAGTTAGACTCTCTGATTCACTTGATGTCTTTTGCAGCTGAGTAAGAGAAGTAAGCCACTAATAGGGAAGAGTTTCAACTAAGATTTTATTTTTTGTTTCTTTTTCCTCAACCATTCCACAGCATGAGGTACTGCTGGTTTTAGAAGAAAATGGCCCAGGTCCTTGATAACATGAGGAGAAGTCTAAATGAAGAAGTAATGAAATCATCTGTGTATGCTTGTTAACCAGTGCTGGGGAACCCTGGGAGCTGTGCACATGAGCAGAGAGGAGCTGCTCATCCCACATGCACAATTTTTTGGGGAGAAGTTGGTTCACAGCTATGAAAGCACTGGATAAAGTGCTTTGGTATGAAAGTGATAATGGTCTGAAAGCACTGGATAAAGCAAACAATCCCTTCCCTTCCATGCAGCCCTGGGGTTTTCAGCCGGCTCGGTGGAAATATCCTGAGCCAAAGATTTTATGCCTGTCTCTGTATCCAGCCTTGGATGCATAAATGTGTCCGACTGTTTGAGGGGGTTGACCCATTACTAATTGGTAAAACATGTAGTGGAAATAATTACTGTTCTACAGCTGAGCTGTGCTATTCTGTACCTTTATTCTACCCCTGTTGCTTGACTATACCACTGGATATTCTCGTGTCTTGGTGAATTCCCTGTTCTTCTTCACTCTTCTCATTATTTGTCATAGATCTGTCAAAAGTCCAACATTTTTCACCTCAGTTCTCTGGTTTGATCTTCCCTTTCAGATCCAGACATCTGGGAAGGGTCTAGCTCTCCCCACAATAGAAATAGGCAGTGAATTTCCCCTTGGGAAGAAAGGATTACTCCAAAGAACGAACAAAATTCAGCCCCAGAGACACAGATCACAGTAGTGTGGGGGGATACATCAGAAAAATGGGACCTCTTTGGTTGGTTTAGGACATGGACAGGTGCCCTTCAGGGACGCCTCCCTCCCCACCAGCAAGTGTCCCAAGTATCTCAGGCTCTCCCTCTACAGCAGCAGTAGCTATCAGCTCTGTGCAAAGCCAGCTGCACCCCTTTTGCCAGCCTCACAGTCTGCTGCCATTACCCAGCTCCATGCTCACCTTCTCCAGGCTCTAGGCACAGCCAGCCCCAAAGGACAATGTCAGAACCAGACAGAGTACAGGGCTGAGCCCCTCACTGCTTTCTACCCTATGCCAGCAAGGCTGGGTGTGAGCACACCATGCAACACCTGCAGGAGCAGTTTGGTTGTGGAAGGTAACTCCTATAGCCAGGACAGCTTTCTTGGAAAGTGTGTGGTTTTTCATGTAGAAATAATGCAAATTAAATTCAGACTAAAGAGGGCAGCTTGTATGAAAAGAGGGAGCACTCCTACTTCTGGGGCAAAAATACACTTACCTGGGGATGCTGTTAAAGGGGGCCTCTAGAAAAAGAGGGAGAGTGACTTTTCACGTGGGCAGGTAGTGGTAAGACAAGGGGTAATAGTTTTAAACCAAAAGATCAATATTTAGTTTAGATGTGAGGAAGAAATTCTTTACTCAGAGGGTAGGAGGCAGTGGAACACGTTACCCAGAGAGGCTGTGGATGCCCCATCCCTGGATGTGTTCAATGCCAGGTTGGATGGAGCTCTGAGCAACCTGATCTAGTGGAAGGTTCCCTGCCTGTGGCAGGGGGTTTGGAACTAGATGATCTTTAAGGCTCCTTCTAACCAAGACATTCTATGATTCCATGACTCTGGGTTGTCACAGAAGGTGTTAGGGAACCTGCACTGTTGGGCAAGTTCCTACAGACATCTTCCATTAAAGGATCAATCACAAATACCATTATTTTTTTCTTTAAATATTTTTTTCTTCAATGCAGCACTGACTGATTTCTTATAACATATTCAGGTATTTTGCATATATTTGTTGTAGGGCACTTTGGTCCCAGCCCATCTCTAGTAAGCACATGAGAGAACAAGCTTTCAGTTTTCTGCTTTACAGTCACTATAAGGAAACTCATAATTCAGCCTTCATGTACAGCAAAGTTCTGATGGGATTTAATGAAATTCTAAGTTCTTTTTATGTACATACTGGGAATCAATGGCACGGTTGTGAATTCATTTGCTGAGGAACATTTACAATCCCTCCCCACAAAATAAAAACAGAACATTTCATGCTTCTTTTGGTAGGAGACTGATGCTTACTTCAGCAAAAAGTAAATAAATAATATGAAAAATCTATTATTTATTTCTTTTGGACCTCTTGCAGTGCTTAATGTATATGTTATCTATATTTTAAGCATCACAGTTAATTTCCAGAGAAATGTACACACACCTTAAATTCCTAAATAGGCATGTATTAACCATAAGGTGGCTAGAGGAAGTTCTTGTTCAGCTCTCAGAATCTGTTTTGAGCATGAAGATCACAGACCTGAAATGTTTGATCAGTCATGATTGGTGTAGGTGTGGAATGCATTTTAGAAAGTCTTTTTGCTGGGTGTCCCTCTGTTACATGCTTTACAAAACCTACCTACTGGAAAAGAAGTTTGGAGCTTTGAAGGTTTGGTTTTGCTAAAAGAATTTTGGCAAAAAAAGTTACAATCGGAGCAGCTCCTCTCTTCTTTCAGATATTTTCACATCATGGAATTATGTGATGTGGCACAAAAGGCTACAGAACTGCATTTTTCTTGTGCAACAAACATGGGGTGGAGACAGATTCCAGACATGCTACTGATCCTTAGTAAATGGCCGGAATCATGCAAAGATATAAAGAGACACTTTTTGCTTGTTGGATAAGGTCAGCTTCTTGCTGAAGGGGTTCCATCAATACAGATTCATAAATTAACCCTCCTCATCTGGAGGGACTGCTTTGTTCCCATTGTAATTTTTGAACTTCAATGTGTTTTGAAATCACAGCAGCATAAAACCAGCAGAACAGAATGATATCCCAGGCCTGGTTTGCCCTCATCTCCTTCCTAGAAAAGTATATTAATAAGACATTTGTCTTATCCCTCAAAGCATTCAGGGGCAAAGCGTGACATTAGAACAAGAAGGATGATAAATTACCGAAAGATCTGCAAACCATGTTTGTGAAGATTGAAAAGGATGATGTTACTTGATGTTATCTGCTAACCTCATGATCTATGTTTAGTATGCATGCATGGGCCTTTCTGTGGAGGATTTTTACTAGTTCCCTATCTGTAATGGCTTTCTTTAACATTAATTTGATCCTCCACCCACATTCTGCATTCCAAATATATTTCATTAGCACTTCATCTCTAATAATTTCTAGAAAATAAGTGATCATCACTTGTTCAAAACTGACTCAGTGAGAGTGAAATTCAGCAGCAATTTTCTTGAAAGTTGCTAAGATGTTCAGCATCAGGATTTTTTTTCCTGACAGGAATATAGTGCTTGAGTGATAGGAGAGCAAAAGGTCTATTTGCTGCATGGTCCAAGTGACAGGTTCTAAGTGAGAAGAGGTGGAAGGTGAAGCTGATGTTAATGAAGTATATCTGGTGGTAATGTGACCTCAGGGCCCATGCTCTTGTCTGACATGACAGCTAAGGGAAATCTTCATCTCCGTGCTGCTGCTGAGAGAAGGAGGCACAGAGAGAGGGTGTCTTTGGTGAGAGCACAGAAACACCCCACACCATCCAGACCAAGGGGCCTATCTTGGCTGTCTCCCCTTTGGGGGATGCTCTGTGCTTCTCAGAGCAGTATGATTTTGCCTGTGCTGAAGGCAAACAACACAACATGAAATCACCCCAGCCTTAATTCACACTTGGATCCCCTGGTGGGGGAGCAGAGCCCATAGAGGAGGTACCACAGAGGCAGTGTGGATGTCTGGAGGAGTAATCCAGTGGGACAGCATTGTAAGAGAGGGAACACACTTTAACCAACCTGCCTCAGGTGATGGTGGGACAACATGTGAGAGCAGAGCCCCAGCCTCAACCCCTAGCAGTGAGGGGCAATCCCACCTGCACATGCTGGCCCCGCTGGCAGGGGCAAGGAAAGAATTTTCAGCTCCAAAAGAACTACTGAACTTCCTAGTTCGAGCTGGAAGAGCCTTTTCATCCAAGGCCAACTCAGCCTGCTCAGAAAAGGTTCAAACGTGGTGCAGCAATTGTGTCACTCACACACTGATGGGTTTGTGTGCTCATTCAAGGCTGCCAAGCCAGCCATGTTCCAGAGAGGAGAGATTTGCAGAAAACCAGGGATTTATCATCACATTAAGAAGTTATTTACTGAAACTATGAGACACTGACTGAAACTTGGCATGGAGCAAAACTGACTGCATCTCATCCCCTAAATGCCAGACTAATAACAGTGTTTATCTGTTGAGCAAAATGCAAATTTGTCATGCAGGGGACAGCAGAGGCCTCAAGTACAGCATGTTCTGCAGCAAACTCAAGCTATTTCAAGGCTTCAGATTTGTGAAGCAGTTTGCTGAAAATGCAATGTAATAGTCCTCTTAATCAGAGTCTGAAAATCTTTTTTTTGTCTCAAAACTTTCTGAGAAGCATAAACATAGATGGTGAGAATGATAAAGGGTCATATTTATTGTGGTTACTGTTATTACTTCAGTCATCATTACTGTTATTATTTCCCTCTACCCAGGATACCAACTGAAACTAAAGCATCATATTTGAATGCTATCACCCTCTTCAGTATTTCAGAGGTTTCCATTAATGATGGTTTTGGAAGGATGCTTATCCCACAATAAAACCAATTTCTAATTGACATCATGCTGCTTTAATATCCCCTCTGGCCTTCTGCCCCCCGGGATCCCAGTGTGCTGCCAATGGATTTGTGTTCCAGATTTTCTTCAGCTCCTGTCACATTTGTCAGTCCCATTTTGTCTCTTCAATCAAATTTCAACATACACCACACCACTCCACTCTTCCTTCTTTTTCCCATAAGCTGCTGTGTCTCGTAGGACGTATTACAAGGCAAGGTTCTACTAGAAAAAAAAAGGATCATCAATTTATAATGTTGCTTTTTCAACTCTATCTGATATGTGATTCTTAAACCTTTCTCAAAATAGAGTTTCAATAAGCTACACAGGCTACAGAAGAGGGAGGCTAGTGCCTCATCTGTTTGCTTTTCCAGACCCTCATCCAGACATCATTGCGAAAATGGACACAGAAACTTCATCCCCAGCCCAGCTTTCCCTGTCCTTTCCCTCTCAGTTCTGCCTCCAGCATGTGTACTGGGGATAAGCATTGCAGACAAGGCCCAAAAGAGAGACCAGTTTCCATATAATTATACTATTGCAGACTAAGGAAACGCCAAAATTATTTTAGAAATTCTTCCACCTGTCGTTCAGGTAATATTTTCTAGTTTGCTCAATTGAAAATGCCATTTTCCGGTTGTTTTGGTTTGGCTTGGTTTATTTTTTTAAACACATTGCTTCTGCCTAAAAAATAAATGTTGATTGATTTCTTTTAATTAACTTCCTCAATAAAGAGACAAAAACAACAAGAAGAAATAAATAGCAAAAACAGCCCAAAATTGAAGCATCAGTCAATTAGGCTAAAGTATTACACATCACAGACTTCTGACTTGTCTGGTTTCCCTTGGTATTTTTGAATTAAATACATTTTCTTCCAACTTGCAAGCTTAAATGATCACAGGCTGCCCGACGAAATACCCTCTAGAGCGGATGATACTGCAAAGTGCTGAGCACTTAGATGAATAATTTGTGGGTTTCTTCAGGGCAGTATGGACTGTGCATTCCCAAAGAATCTAAACAATTTCCTTGTACCCTAGATCATCTTTCAAATGTCATATTTAAAAAATCAAGGGCTGATCAGAATTGGTCTCTGCCAGCCTTGAAACACCTTTTATGAGCTAGATGTTGTCCATGCAATTAGCTAAACTGCAGTTCAGGCAATTGCACTTTGTAACCCCAAATTTCTCGTAGTCCCAGCTATATCCTCTCTTTCCATCTCCTCCATTACCTCCTTCACCTCATGAA
The DNA here is from genome assembly GCA_037013685.1 of Acridotheres tristis. NCBI lineage: Eukaryota > Metazoa > Chordata > Aves > Passeriformes > Sturnidae > Acridotheres > Acridotheres tristis. The sequence goes on along the minus strand of CM072894.1, from coordinate 23,960,124 downwards.
AGATGAAGGAAAAAGAGAAGTGCAAACTCCATCAATGCTTTCAGTCTCAAAGTAAGAAGATGAAATGGTGAATTATTTTTTTTTTTTTTTCTGCAGCAAACATCTCAGAAAGAAATGTCATTTGCAACATTCTGGCTCAGCTTGACTCTGAGCTGTGTGTGTTTGTGCTGCCAGAGAAAGCAGCCTGCCTGGCCCATGCCCCCACAGCCATCAGCCACGCTCCTCCAGTGCCTGGCAGCACGAACTTGAGGTGCTTGACAACAAATTCACAGTGGCATTGTAGCAGCTCGCACAAGCACAAACTGACCTCGAGGCAGTCTGAACCAGCATTTCGTCCTGGTTTTCTGACACTTCTTTCTTCTCCCACAAAAAATAAAGTCTGCATTTTCCTACGGAAAATAAAAAGTCCATTAATAATACTGTAAATATTTACTAAAAAACCATAGAGGAAAAAAAATCCTGAAGTCTCAGTAGAGGTAGAGTGCTGCAATATCTGACACTCTGCTAATGGTTAATGATCCTCACAATAAATCAGTCCCCATTTCTTTAAGTGAGCTTTTCTTTTTGTCACCTCTAAACAAAATAAGGTCAGGCATTTGTCATTTTAAAAGGCTTTAAAGCACTTTGGAGGGTAACATAAAAGAACATTATTTCTCCTGAAAAAAGGATCTTAATTTTCAAGAATGCAGTCTCTACATCAGTTTTAAATCAGAGAGCTTGCAGGACTCTAATTGAATATGATTCTGAGTGAGTGCATTTTCTTTGCTGAAGGAGAGGTGGTATTTTCTATTAGGCAAATTGTATGGTATCTGTTACACTGTGGGTATGATGAATCAGAGAGAGATTTAACTTTGCCATGGAAAATGTCATTAAAGAAATCATTGCCATTCTGAGGCATTGTAATGTTTTACTTAAAAAAAAAGAAGAAGAAGAAGAAAAAATCTTCAGAGTTTTGCTTTCATTTGGATTCTTTTTTTTCAAGTACATCTTCAGATTAGTGTAGAAATATGACATATATAACATGAAAAAACGTTTGCAATCAAATTTTCTGTCAAAAATAGTTTAGATGGGGTGTTTTTTCAGAAGAAATTTTGCCTTGTTGCCTTTCAAGTTATGCATCTTATTTGAAGAATACATTAGTCTCTACTGCATACTGTGCATATGCTTAGATAACTGTTGAGAACAGTCAGTACATTGCAGAAGACAAGTGAAGAAAAACATTTTTATAATTGCATTCTATTACATTAAAATTTAAGGGGACTTTAAAAAATTAGCTTAACATTAAATAAGCATGTAATTAAATAATCATAATAGAATATTAGGGAAATTCACTCTTGTTGCATTTTCTTCTTGTAATACAGTATTTTCCTTTTTATATTTTATAATTACATTAAAGCTTGCTGTATATTAGAATATCCATGTGTTTTCATTTATTAAATGTGTTGTTCATGCAAGTGAAAAATAAATTAAGATGTGAGACAACTTTTCACAAAGTGCGAAAAATATATTCTGTTCACCACATTTGTCCAGCAAAAGTGTAAGGGAAAGTGATGTATCTCTTTTCCTGCTTTGATTTGCCGTTTTTGCCCCAAGTACAAAGGGAAAGTAATTGTTAGCACAGCTCTGCTGAAAAATGCCTAACCTGTCCTCTGTTTTATACAGTAAATAAATAAATAAATAAATAAATAAATAAATGAATGAATAAATAAAATAAAGCAAGACTTTTTTCTGCTTCTATTGAAATGACAATCCTCTCAGTGAGTTTGATAGGCACTGATAGGGCACTAAATAAAGAAACATGCACTAATTCATGGGATTTCAAATATCAGATTTGCTAGCAGAGGACTTGCTCCTAGGAAGAACTGGTATCCAAAGAGTACCTTTGGAACAGAGCAGAACAGAAGCTAATTGCATGTACAGACACAGCCCCACCTCCTTCCTTGTCTGCTCACTGGAGCCAACAGGACTTTCCATGGGCACATTTCCATTTGCTCACCCACGGAGGGGCTCCTCCCCATTCCCACACTCCTATCCCCTCGCCAAGCCAAGGGAAGCACCAGCTGGGGCTGGAGCCAGTGTCCTGTGCATGGGAACATCCCCCCTTGAGTGTCTGACCCTCCATAGACAATGACAAGCTTTCCAGGGCAGCCATGGATATTTTACTCCATCTCTTGATAAAATCATCTCTAAACCAACTGCATGTGTGAAATTCTTACCCCATCCCACTGTGGGCAAGTGGGAGTCACAGCAAACATTTGTTGTTCACTAGCAGTCCCACCACCAGTGTCCAAAAACGATATTTTTTCTTCTCTGCTCCTCCTCACTCTTTTCAAATGATCCCAGAGCCCCTGCAGGTCCTTCCTACTTCATTCAATGGAAGTATCCTTTGCTGCAATCATCTGACAGCTGATTTCCTAAATTCTCCTTGGCATTCAGATGCATTCACAAATGTAAATGTTGATAGCAATCAGCTTTAAATCCAGCCTTTGCCTTGGCAGATCATTAGACTGTGAATAAAACATAGAGAGGTATACCTGGATTTCTGATCAGCGGTAGGTATGCTGATGACTTTAATGTGAGGTATGAATTGTAAGTGTGACAGGACTCATTACCTATAAATCACTGCTTGGATTGTGGTTAACTTTCCGTGGTAACAAAGATAAAACACACTCTCTCCCTCATTAGCTGAGCGCTGAAAAAACACTGCAGGGATTTTTCTGCTGCACAGAAAACATCTGCCTAGATTCAACTTCAGGAGATCTCTCACAGAAGCATTTCATCCAGGTGAAGTCACAGATGTGAGAGCAAGGTGTCAACACACAGCAGAGCAAAGTCTATGCCCTGCCCTGGACATGGGTCAGCCTTCACACACACAACTCCAAAAAGTCCCAAAACCCAAAAGCAAAGCTTCCCCCTGCAAGAACCCTCCATTAAGTCAGAGGTGCCCCACTCAAGTGGGTTTTCTAATCGGTCTTTGGAGTCTCCTGTGTTTTCATTTGCTGAAGAGGCTTCAGTTCACACATGCTCTGGAGAAGCTCAGCCCATCTGTGCAGTTTTCTCTCTGGCTTCATCACTGTCTCACCTGCTGCAACACATTACCTGTAAATCTCTACAGCCCTAGTGGAGTGTCTTTTTCTGCCTCCCTCCTTTCAATTTATTGAAAATTGAAGTGCTCATGAAATATTGGACAGAACCACTTTTGTGCTCACTATGCCAGGACCTCAGCTTTTTATCAGTGTTGTGTTGCATTTCCCTTACTGTTTCTCTTTCCTCATGGGAGGGGACTAAAATCCTTGGAGCAGGGATTGCAAGTTTGCAGCATGATCCTATGTCTATGGGATGAATGTATAACTGGTCTTTAAGGGAAATCCAGAGATGTTCTTGCAGTACAAGAATACCTGCACCCGTTTGCACTCATTAATTCATAAAATTAGACAACCTGAACACTTCTAAGAGCATTTCTCTCTGAAAACTAATCTTTAGGTAGCCACATCTCAGAAAATCTACACAAAATCAAGGGCAGAGGCCTTTATTTTTTAAGAAAAAATAGCAGAGGATCTGAAAGACCAAGGAAAGGGCTAAATAAGAGAAAGTTGTGAGGTAAATTCCCCCTGATATAATAGTAAATTCATGTTGCGTCTGGATCACATCCTTTTACCGTTTGGGGTTTTTAATAAATGATATTGGTTATTAAAAAAGTGTAAGGATATAACTATTGCTAGGCATATAGAGCACAAAAAACCACTATGAAAATTAGAGTTAAATGACACATCCTGTCATAGAGACCTGCAAAACCCAATGAACCCTTTTTCTGACGCCATGCCCTTGTACAAGGCAGTAACTAGAGGATGATTTAGAAAATGGGAGATAAGTGCTTGTTGGCCTCCAGATCTGGAGAGTCATTTTTCTATCAGCAAAAAACCAAGAGCAAGAAAGCATTTGCTGAGACCAGGTAAGAGGAAGCAGGAACAGAGAGGTGAAAGGAGACAAATTGCTTCCTATTGTGGCTGGCAGCAGAAAAAATCTGCTGCTGCACACTGGCAAGGCAGTTGTTACTTTCTCCCAATAATCTTATAACATTTTTCACAAGGTATTAATCAGCATGCACAATCCTCCAGGTAGGCAAATAGCACTTCCCATGTTTATCATGTGGATACACGAGTTACTGGATGACAGAGATTAACTCGGATTCTTACAACAAGTTAGCAATAGGTTTATAAAACTCTTTCTGAAATGGAAGGACATATACCTCCATTAGCCTTTGCTTATTCACATGTAAAACCTAAGAGCCCTCTTACTCAGCTGTGAACACTATAGTGCTTCGTCCTGACCACACTTCTTTCCAGAGCCAGTGGTGATTCCCAAGAGCCCTGACTTCTTCACTCCAGCAGATCCAGGGACCTCCACCTTTTAGGTGGCCATCTCTCCAGGTACCTTGACTCTTCAAGTTTATAAGAACTCCCTTTCTAAGGTTGTCTTTGCCACTTTTTTTGCCTTCTTTGACTGTACCTTAATACTGGTCATGCTGGTGATTATATTGTGAAACGATACTGGTAATTTTTAAAATGACCAGGAATGTAGAAAGAAGGCCTAAGGGTGAATGAAAGGCAAGCCAATATATGTGAACTATCAAAGAAGTTCCATGTCGTGAAAACAAAACCCGACAACAGTTAATTTTATGGGTTGTAACTGTGCTGATGTTCCTCTCCTTCCTTAATCACACACATTTACCTTATATTGATGCTGGGATGATTTGTTGCCATGGGTTTCAGCTGAATTTCAAGAAGAAATATATTAACACAAAATGAATAGCATTGTGTAAGTTCAGGGTGAGTATTTATTTCTGGTGTGTTGCATTTCTTTTCTGCTGTGCTGTCAGATTGTCTGCAGGGCAGCAGTACCCAGCATAGCAGGTGAATCACTGCACTTCATTCCCCAGCATGATTTATACTTCTTCTGTTTTGGTCATGCTGCTGCTGCCTCTTGTATTTATTGCTCTTTTTTCAGGCATTACACTTATGACTAGGATCTTGATCCTCTGTGCTCTCACAACTCATAGCACCATTTGTGCCTACTAGGGTAGCAAGTCACTGGATTAGAATGGCTGATTTATAACTAATTTGTGCAACACAGTGTGTTTTACATAGAGGCAGAGTAGGCAGCTGTCTACAGTGGCAGATTATTAAGGGCTACAAGACCTTGCCTGCAGCAAGGCTGAAGGAAGGAGACCATCTGGGACAGCCAACAGCAGCTGTGCAATGGTGGAAATCCTGGGCTTCACCTTCCATGAGGCTCTGCATGGGCTACCAAGGGCTTATCTCCAGTAGAAAGTAATAGAGTCTTACAGTTCTGAGAGCTCTTAAAGTTCCACCTGCCTCTACCCCTTCCCAAGGGATATGGAGGCTTATGGATGCCCCAGAATCCCTTCCCCTGGCTGTCAATCCCACACTGCTGGGGTGGATCTGGCAGCCCTGCTCAGTGCCAGCACAGGATGGGAGCAGAGGGATGTATACAGAGGGACCAGGCACAGCACAGGAAGAACTCAATTATCTGTTACAGGAACCACGGAGGTTTAAGAGTCACAGCCTCTTCACCTCTTGAGAAGGTCAGATTTCAGGGTAACTGCTCTATTAGAGCCTTGAAGATTGAACTATGATGAGAACAAAAGACTTACTCTATTATCATCTTTGAAGGTTGCTCAACACAATTTTCTTCATTCGGTAATACACTTTGTTTCTTGTAAATGGAAGTGCAGGCTGCAGATGATGAGAATCTGTTCCATGTTTGTGCCTCCCAAACCCTTCAAGGATCAGCAATGTTTGACAAAGAAGTTGATATTGCTGGGGGAATCCAGCCAATGAAACACTTCTGCATCCACTCCAAAGGCATTAAATCAGATCAGCTACAGGAAATGATCACAAGAACTAGTTTGAATCCACTTTTACAACATCTTCAGTAGCCTAGCTGCTAGCTGAGTGAAACCAACACAAGAAGTTTTGTATTGCAAAAAAATTCTTGATGGTTGATAAATTCCTACGGTCAAAATAAAATCATGCCAGTGAGTTCTGCAGTAGTCACATAGAAATTTCTATGCTGCATTATTAATTAACCATATATAATTTCACTTGCTGTAAAAAACTATTTTGCAAATAGTAGAAGCCAGAGATATTTGTGGGATTAGAACTGTCTCTTTTGCTCTATTTGCAGGGGCTAGAAAAACGAGACTCCTTACTGCAAAATAGGCAGTAAAGCTGTGTTCCTGAGTCATTTATAGGAGAAGATACTGCACAGGCAAAGAAGAATATGCAGTAGTATTTACAGAAAGGAAGCCTCCAAAACTGTTGTGGAGTGTTACAAAGAGAACCATTTTTAACTACCTTATCCATTCTCATAATTGAAAGAACAGTTTCATCTTGTTCTTTTCTCATGCAACCAAGTCCACTGAATGTCTTTTTCAAGGCAGGATAGAACTTTTATACTAGCACTTATATACTACAACCTACACACTAACTTGGTTTTCAATGTCCCATAAAAGTTCTCCAATAGAAATCCTGGGAAACTTCTTACATTTCTACTGGACTTCCCACAATATTTATTATTGTTTTGTTCCAGTTCTATTTTTAAGGATATGGTGGCAGCCTTTACCCAGTCTGGGCTTGACCAAAGAGGTTCTATCCACTCCGACATTTCATTGTGTCATGCTGGTGACATTTCCAACAGGCTGCCAGTAATGCATGAATAATCTCAATTAATCTCTTGAGAGATAATGAAGGAGAGGGCATCAGATCCAGGCAAAGTGCAAAAGCAGTCAAAACTATCCTGAAACATCAGAGGGGATAAGCATCACACTTTTCATGACCTTGAAACCTGAGAAATCCCCAATTCGACTGAAAATGGATAAGAGAGATTTTTCTTTTTAGTCATCCAGAAAGTGAAAATCCGTTTGACAGGTGTCACAACATCCTGACTGCTGGATAACCCCCAAGGACCACAGGCAATGCATTTACTTGGCACCTTGATACTGCAGGTATCAATCCCAGCCAAAAAGAAACCCCACACCAACATTCCTGCTCAAGGTCCAGTGTGGAGGACAAGCAAGGTAACAGAAGATGGAAGTGTCCTTGAGTTAGCTCTGCAGCTGGAAAAAGCCAGATGGTCACTCCACGATTCTAAAGGGTAAGAAGGTCAACACTGGGAAAATGCATCCAAAGTTTTCCTAACAGGCTTCTCTCTCCTTGAGCTGGTTCAAAGGCAAACATATACTGACCCTTTCTGGAGTGACAGTCAATAACAAAGTAAAACACAAGTAGTTTTGGGTTTGGGTTTTTTTCCAGTTCTACATGACAATAAAAGTGCTGAGAATCCAGTACTTCCTAATAGGCTGGACATTTCAAATTGTTTGGGTTACCGCAGGTTCAGCAGTAACACTTGTGTTTAGTTTCAAAGAGAATTCCTGGGAAATGATAACTGTCAGTCATATTCACGACAACTTCTCTATGCTGCCTTGTTCACTGAATGTCGTCTTGAAACTTTTATTCCTCCGGTGCATCCTTGAGTCAACCACTGCCACTGAGTTGCCAAGGTATAAAACTGGAGGAAAGTAACAATTAAAAAAAATTAGGAGAAACAGCAAGGCATGAGAACAAGCTTTGGAAACAGAGTATTAAAATGGGCTGCTAGCCTCCTCCTGATACTTTCAGAAGGCTGCAAACTTGCCCTACTCCCTGTATATCTACATAGATCTATATCTATGTATGCCACTATCTACGTAGATCTTATTTTTGTAGAAGTATCTTGAAAAGGTGAATATATTTCTAATGAGCATTTTTATCTTGTGTCAGCTCTGTATATCCTTTTTCATCCCTGCCTCCTATTTATCCATTTGTGACCCTGGCCACTGTGCTAGTCTTGGCTGGGGTAGAGTTAATTTTCTTCAGAGCAGTTGGTATGGGGATGTGTTTGGGGTTTGTGCTGAATACACAGTTGATAATATATAGATGCTTCTGTAATTGCTGAGCAGAGCTTACACAGAGCCAAGACCTTTTCTGCTTCTTGTACTGACACTGGCAAAGGAATTTAGGAGGAGTCACAGCCAGGACAGGTGACCCCAGCTGACCAAAGAGATATTCCAGATCATGTGGCATCATGCTCAGTATATAAAGTGGGGGGGCAGAAGCAGGAAGGGGGATATTTGGAGTGATGGAATTTGTCTTCCCAAGTCACCATTACACATGATGGGGCCCTCCTTTCCCCGAGATGGCTGAACACCTGCTTGTCCTGGGGAAGCAGTCAATTAATGCCTTGGTTTACTTTGCTTGTGTGCCTGACTCTTGCTTTCACTATTAAACTGCCTTTTTCTCAACTTATATATTTTCCAGGTTTTCCTCTTCTGACTCTCTCCCCACTGAGGGGGAAAATGAGTGGACCTGGGGCTGGGCTGGTGGCTGGAGTTAAACCATGACTGCCAGGAAGAAAAACTTATATTTGAAAACTGCTTGTTCTGTGAAGCAGATTGTCCTGACCAAGAATTTCAAAAGCCCCTTGACACAACTTTTTGTGTTCAGCTTGAGAATTTTCTGCAGGTTTTTGTTACTCTGCTGGATAAATTTTTCTAAGATATTGTAGGTAGGGGCCCATCAGTCCGTGTCTGAAACTCTTGTTGGGGTTTTTTTCCCATTTTGCTTTGTAATTTCATTTCTTCTGCAGATCTGAGATGTCCTGTAAAGAGGGGATTGTTAGTGTTCCAAATACAGGAATACTAGTTAGAAATATCGATTTTTATTACTTAAGCACATAAAAAAACTAAACTGATTTCCTGGATTACTACATTTACTCCCTGCTGCATGTCCTAAACTCATACATTTGTACAATTAAAAATCTCCTGTTTCCTGCTCATGCTGCTTTTTTCCCCAGAATAGATTTCCATACTACTGAGAAATCCTCCCATTTTCACTATCTCTTGCAGAGTTCCCAGCAAATATAGGAAACCTCCCTGCTGTGCTTTATATCTGGTCACCCTTCAACTCTGTTTCTCCTGGGCACCAGCCACTCTGGGTTCACATGGCTCATTTTCCATATTTTGTACTTTTTTCCTTAATTTCCCTCTCACTTGTTACAATTTGACCCCTACGTTTAAAAAAAATAACACATTTTACCCCCAAATTGACTCTGTGTAAGTTTGTGATGGAAGTGGATTAAAGTCCCTCTTTCTGCTTGCAACACCCAATACTTTCATTAACACAACCTCCATACAGCATTTCCCTTTTTTGTGACTGTCATTCCCAGTTTATCATTCTTTCTATAAATTTTAGCTCCCCAGTCCTTCTCAGTGGCACTGCTGCCTCTTCAGGATGATTATGAACTCAGTGGTAGACTACCAAGTACTTAAAAGCCATAAAAAAGATGTGTGGCACTTTATCTTTGGCTCAGGATATGTTGGGGTATCTATTCTTTCTTGGCATTATTTCTCTTTTCTTTTTTTTCCCAGCTTCCAGCAGTGGCTTGCAACAATAGCAATGATAACAATGAAGCAGCTGAAAATGTTGCTGTTATTTTGATTTAATGAGCCTTCTATTCTGTAAAAGAGTCAATACTTCCCAAAAATAACATCAGTGCTTCCTGTAAGATGACAAGAGGGAGTGGAAAATTTTGTGTGAGCAGAGTCTTTTCTCAGTCACTATTCATCCTTCAAGACTGATGGTAGAAAAAACCTCTTATGTTGTTTGATGCCTGGTAAACCAAGCACAGGGAGTTCATGACTATGAAAACTTCTGCAGTAGCAGAACAGTATCTTTTATCTGAAAACAAGGATTTGCACTATTTCTCACATGAGGAAAACATGTTTTCACGATAAAAAGGATGAAATTGTGTCTCTCCATTCATGCAGGTGCCCATGACAAAAGCAAAAAACAATCTCTCTGCAAAGAGGGACAGACCACAATAAGTGCATGTGTGTCAGGAAAAGTGCATCTGCCTTAGATATGGGCAAGTTGATTACTGCACACCTCTTCCACATCACTATGAAAGACCTGGCTTCTCTATGTGTTCATTCTAAGCTGAACCTGGCTCATCTATTAAACAGACACATAGTTCTTCACAGTCTTGTAGATATAATTACTTAAGATGAAGGTGACAATCTTTTCCAAAAATATATTCCATCTTAAAAAAAACAACGTCTAGCACTGAAGAATCCAATGTAACCTTTGGTAGTTAAGTTCCATGACTACTTTCCCTAACAATTAAAAAATAATTTATTTCTTGTCTGAAAGTTAAGGGTTAATCATGAATCCTGTATCTGGTCAGGGACACTCTCAAGTAATGACAATTTCTTCTTTATAAACTTTTTTTTTCTTATTTTTGAAAACTTAAGATTTATAAAGTAGAATTTTAATGAATGCTTTAGAGAACTGGTAGACAAGATAAACAGTCTAAAACAGAATAGCTAAATCTAGGAAAAGGAAAAAGAAATTATTTATGTGAGAACAAGGATGCAGGACAAATATAGAAATCATTTCTAAAAAAATTATGATCCTCTAAATTAAGATATCTCCAGTCAACAGAATCAAGCATTGGAGTTTATGTTTTAGAGTCCTAAATTTCCCCCCTTTTTCTGCTAGACAGAAATGCCATCTCTCCCCATACTTCCAATGAGCTTGTGTTTAATTATTGCTGTGGCTCCTTTCCAGGCACATTTCTCAGTGTCAAAGCATGCACAAGGCCCCCACAGTTCTTGTGCCATCCCTGCCTGCCCCATAAAGAATCACAGACACGGTGCCATGTCCCAAATGCTCTGGGTTTCTGGTTTCGGTGACAGTTCAGTCCCCATCTCACATGCAAACACCACGAATATTTACTTCCAGAGGTTCAGCCTGAACCCCACAGGGGCACTTTCAGTTCTCCATTTTTTGTAGTGCCATTTGGGAAATCCACCAGGACTGCCAGAGATGGCTCAGCATCTGTAGGAAAGTCTTCCTATTATGGATAACAGTGGTAAGTCAGGCACGTTGTACACAGCACTGAAATACTCACACTACCCCCCGTGTGTCCTGGAGATCAGTCCAGTCAAGCTCAATCAGTTTATTGATTACAGATCTATATTATACTAAGCCAGAGAGGCAAAGCTTATGATTCAAAATTCATAACCTTTGGTTTTGTCACAGGTGCTGCAATAGCTCAAAACAAAGCCAGATTAATATGCAGAAATCTCTAACAGCATTTATCCTCACTGTTGATTACACTTAACAAACTTTCCATCATGTCTCTTAATTCCCCCCTGCCTCCTTCAGAATCATAAATTAGAATGTCACCTACAAGAACACCCTTCAGAAACTTTTCTTCACAAAGAGTCAGGAACAGAATTATCGACCTTGGAACAGAAAAACAGAGAATGAAGAATCCAAGCCTCTTCTATGTTTGCTATGAATAGGAATCAAGAGCTTCAAGAACTGAACAATATTTAATTAAACTGTGGGTTTCCAGAATATTTAGCCTGATTCCCAGTCTAACGAGTAAAGCATTACAGAAGTTTGGTTTATTGGTTGTCCAGGTAATACTAACCCTTTATCCTAATAAACACAAATACTAAAATCAACATGTAATTAATAGATGAGCCACCATGGCTCTGAACAGCTTAGTTTTGACACCAGAAACAGGCTTTAATCATATGGAGCTTTATATAAGCAAGCTGATTTTATTCCTCAATGGCTTTTCAATTTGTGTTTTTGTTTACAGCCATCTCAGGCAAGCTACCACACATCCCAAGACAGAGCCCCTACAGTACAACCATTCAAATCTATTGAAATCAAATGCTAAATTTTCATTGATGCCTATATTTATTGCTTTTGCATCGAGGCTTTTCTGTGCTTCTTTATCTGCACAGAGAGATGGTGTTGTGACAACAGATGCTTTCTGAGCTCATCTCAGTGCTGCATATTCCCAGTTGAATCCCTGTTTGTCACTTTGCCTGGCTGTCCAATTTGTGCTTTTGTAAGGTATTCATCTCTAGCAGCATCAATTACTCAGGAAATCATTAGAAATGGAACAAACACCCAGGGCTTTTGTTGACTACTAAAAGAAATCCTCCCCTTCAGGCTGAACGAGGTGATGGCAGCCATTGGGCTCAGAGCCATGCAAGGACAGAATTAATCTTCTGTCAGATGCCAATGCCTTTATTGAAGCAGAAACATATGAAAATATGACCTCAGAGGAGAAATTGAAATAATTAACATTGTTTAGTCTACAAGAGAGTAATGAGACACATGACAACACTGAAATACATGAAAGGTAACTTCAGTGGGCAATTTATTCTCCAGAAGCCACTCCAGATAGGTGTTATATTTGAATGGGTATATTGAGGAATTTGATACATATCATAGTGGGGAGGGTATGTTTGTAAAGAGAATATAATCTTTTGGTGATATAATGCATTTCTCAGCCCCCTTGCATTTTGCAGCTGAAGGATGTGATCCTAGCCAGGGAACTGCTAAATGTTGGCAGATTCACAGCACAAGACAAGCTCTACCTCAGCAAGTGCTTCATGTTATCTAGGTTTATCTTTCCTGTTGAACCTCCTTTGTAAACAGAGAGGGGTAGAAAATAGATTCCCTGTCACACAGCCGAATCCAGTTCCTGTCACCTTCCAGCTGGACTCCCACTTGGAAAAACAGGAAGAAAACTTTTATCATTGAAATTGCTGAGCTGGGTCCAAACCGAGCTGGTGCCCTGGTGACATTTGAGTAGCAGTGATATTTTTTTTGTTGTTTCCAAGTATGACTTTGAAGCAGCAAGATTCAGTGCTCCACATCTCTTATTGATCTTGGCTGCTGAATGTTTTATGACAGGGAGTCGCCCTGTGTGAATCAGAATAGAAGATCAATAGGCTGCTTAAGATGTCGTGCTGTTTAGACTGGCACGGCTCCTTCCCAACACCACCACCACTCCCAACCCTCTTATTTCAACATCCCATTCCATCCTTGAACTTCCTCCAGGTGTATCCCTTGAAAGGTTTCACCTGTGGTGTTATTACCTGTCTGATGTACACTCTAAGAGATTGGACACTCAATTTGTCTGTGAGTTTTCTTGTTATCAACATGATTAGCACCAGAACACAGTCTGTAGGAAGGAAAAAAGCCTGCTATCCTTGCATCTTCAAAGTTTCCATTCCAAGGACAGACTCCTACAAAAAAAATTTTTGCATTAGGAATACATTATGTCTTATTTTCCTTCCAAGGAAATACAGGTTTATGCCTCATACTTAACTGGGGACATTCTTAAATATTTCACTAGACTAGCATGCTCTAAACCAAATACTCCTGAGCTCACAGAGGCAGCTGTGCTGTTTCACAGACTACATTCCCTCTGCTCTTCTGTATCTGGGAACAAATGAGCTGTAACCCAGGCACAGAACAGCTCCCTCCTCCATGGACTGGAGATGCAGTTTCCTTCTCCCTGTCTCCCATCTCTGAGCCCAGAAATTAATGCAATGATAAGAGAGACATGAAAGGAGCACCAGTGGTGAGGTGGAAACCCTTTCACTGAGAGCTGGACTAGGATCAATGTATTTCATAGACCAACACCTCACATGATTAGTGCCTGATGCAGCTCACTCCAAGCAGTGCTCACCCCAATTATGAAATGTTAGCCCCACAACTTTCTTGGCTGTGGCCCAGCTCTAAGGAGGCAAGGGCTGCTGTCCCTCCTGGAGGTCTGGGATAAGCAAAGTATCTTTGTGAGCCCTCCCAGTGACCTGTAAAGCCACATTTCTAAGGCTTCCAGCATCACTGTGCCCCAGCTTTGCCATTTCTACTTCTCATGAGCAAGCTCAACTGCACTCCTTCACCTGCCAGGGAAGGAAGATGTAATTCTGTGTCACTGTCTTGAGTCAGTTCAGGTTCTGGAATTACTCATCAGATTAGACTTAGAGGGAGAAACAGAACTCTCACTATGAACTCTTCTGTCCCCTCCTGCTTACTCAGAAGAATAAATTTTGATTCAAAAGCTATATTTGAATTTATGAGCAGTGAATAAATATCCTAATGAATATTTTAATTAACTTTTTAAGAAGTGTTGGATCAAAAAATCTTATTCTATTCTGTTACTTACATTTATAGTGGAGAAGAGATTAAGCAAAGAGCTCAGTTCCTATCCCAGGTGACTGACCAGGGTTTATAGGCTGTGTACCAGCCATCTTAGTGACTCTCGTGCTAATTAGCTGCTATCTAATAGATAGGAAAATGTTATCAGTCTTATGTTGAGAATAGAACCAGTAAAACTGAAATCAAACAACATTTTGTGATGTCACAAACCAAATACTTATCCTTTATGAAAAATGTTGATTTTCTTTAGAATTCCTTTTCATTAAAAATGTCTCAAGCTTTTTACACATTAAAAACTGCAGAATTTTGCTTATTGTCTTTATGACTGCCAAAAGTGATAACATGTTCTAGGGGATTCTGCTTGAGCAGGGAGGCTGGACTAGATGACCCCCAGTGCTCCCTTCCAACCTTACCTATCCTGTGGTCCTGTGAATTTTGAGGTTTTCAGTTAATTAAATTTTAAAGTTATTCTCATTTAACCTTTTACACACTGAAATATTTCCATACAGTTTTATTTCATGCCTTTTACTTATCAGTAATCTCAATGGTATACTTTTTTTTATTATCCACTTCTGGCCAATTAAGCAGTGGGTGACTGGACCCTGCAGAAATTCAGGGGCAGAGCAAGGAAGGTGGTTCTGAAGGATGGGAGATGGCTGCAAGGAAAGGTAGTACAGGTACAGGTTTCTCACTACAGACTAAGAGCTGTGGACAGCATCTGTCCCTCTCTGGGTGTGAGATACTGCAAAGGACCTTTCCCTTCCGTTGTGAAGAAGGAGTGGCATCATCTCCAACTACCAAAGTAACTCCAGACTTTGGTGAGGTGGGGTGGGCAAGGCAACAGGGAGGACTGCGAGAAAGAAATGGCTAAAAGCCTTTAGCAGCACATAAAAAGCTGCAAATGCACCATTTACTGAACCAGAGAGAGGGGCTTGTATCAGTCAATATTTCAGGTCACAAAACAGGTAAGCCAGGTAAGGCTTTCCTTGACAGGCAAGGAAATTAGTAAATGTTGATCCTAAACCAAAGCGTGTATCACTTCTCTATAACCTAGCTTATATTGTAAAAACTGAAAACAGAACTAGGCTAAAACATTTTGAAGCCTGCAGCAAGTAGATGGAAACAAACTGAAGAAAACTTCTGACTGAATACAAGTATTCATTCTGCATAGTGCCTAGGAGTCTGTAAGAAGTGACTATGGGGTCAGCAGAACAGAGAAATAATAAAAGAAAAATCATTCTGAGCCCAGATCTTCAAGCACAACACAAAGATAGAAGGACATGAGAAACAGCACGATAACTCAAACTCCTCAGCAGATAATCTGATCAGCATGGCCAGATTATAATAGAAACAAAACAGGCATCACAGAGCCACTAAAGAGTCTTCTACCTTGGTGCTAATCTGAAATCCAAATGTTTTTCTCAAAGACAAGGGATCTGACACTTTTCATGACTGTGGGGTCGTCTAGGATCCTCTCATAGGCAAAAATACCTCTCCAAGGCCTGAAAAGTGGAAAGAGGTTGTGTGAAGAGGAACACATAGCATTTTCATCCCCTTTACTACACTGTAATTTTTTTTTCAGGCAAGCAGGTGAACTGGCCTTGAGAATTGAAGGAGGACCAGAGATTCTGAGAGCTTGCAATGATCTGAGCTTGCCTTTTCATATTGTTATAGCAATCATACTGGTCTTCTATATGTGCTTTGTAAAACTACACATCTCATCTGAAAAATCTTTGTACTTATTTAAAGTTCTTGGCATGACTTGACTGTGAATTCCTATAACAGACACAGGCAACACATTGGTAGGCATCAGATAAAGTATAAGAGCATCCTTGAGACTCTCCCTTGGATTTGCTGCTCTTCAAGTAATTACCTTTTGCTTGCATGGATGCTTGAAGCTTAGTGTAATCCAAGCTGATAGGAGCTGGCAGAGAGAGCACAGAAGAGACCCCCCAGATGGAGAAACATAAACTAAGCACAAACTCCACACGCTTCCTGTTACATATTAATTGTCCTCAATTTTAATACGATGTTTTCTGAGATGACTGGTTCTCAAATGAAATCCTTTAAAGCTCCTCTTTCGAAGGGAGCTAAGTTGTCTCCTGCTGAGTATAATCCTAACAGAGACTGTGCTCCCTTTCCCTACAAAGAGATTTGGCCAATCTCCCTCCCAGAGACAGAGATGGTCTGACACAACGAGTCTGCTCTCCCGCACAGAGATGCTTTGATAATCCTTGATATTGCTGTAAGGCTCTAAATGCTTCAGTCTTTTAATCTCTCTTCAGGGGCTTTGTCCAGATCCTCCGAATATAAAGAGCAATTGACATACTCAGGCAAATATTTATAATGTCACACTTTACAGCAGGGCTGAGATTTCCCAAACCATCTCTTTGAGATGAATGACCAATACCTATAACTGTTAATGTAAATCAATTGCCTCAATACCCTACAGGGCTTCACAGATAACCACCAAAGTCCTTTGATATATAAGAGTTCCGTGGGTTTTTCCCTTTCTCTACCTATTAGTTAGAATCTCAAGCAAGTTTAAGTCACAGAACAGGTATTTTTCCATCAAATAAGAATTTTGAAATACCACAGAAAATTTCTAAACATACAGAAATATGTCTACTTTAGTGAATTTTTAATTCTTCCTTTCAAAATAATTTTTGTATTTGGAAAAAATATAGTAGTAAGTGATGGAAGTTAACAATGGAGTTCCACAAGGATCTGTGCTAGTAAAAGCTCTCTTCTGATAAACATATTCACAAATTGTGTAGTAAAGCATCCAAGCATGTCTCAACAATACTTCTCTTTCCACTGAAAAATATTATATTGAAGCTACTGAAGATTAATTAGTCCGGCTCTTATTAACCTGCATCTGGTTCTCAATTTTTCTTATTTCACATTTCTTTAAAAAAATATTTTGCCTGGGATATAGCTAAGTTCAGCTTCAGCTGACTTACAGTGAGCAGAGTGCACAAGTGTGTAACAATCACTACAGAGAGGCTTCAAGAGAGTTCAGATGAAGCTTTATTTGTCACACCAAAAGTGACAGCAAATTCAATCAGTGAACCTCAAAAAAGAGATAAAAAAATCAGTAAATCAGTCTGTGATTTAAAGAAATGTCAAAGTGAATATTTTCCAACCCAGCAGATTTCTTGTTTGAGCATGCAGACCCAACATGGTAATAACTAGTTAATTGTGAAATAAATCTTGTCTGTGCTTGATCTGCCCTCACCACATACAAGAGCCTGTAGACAGACTAATGTTTTAGGCTGTCCATCAGTTTTATGTTCATCCCAGGATGTGAGTGTGAGGGTTCACTATGGATGGTAAATTAATCTAGTCCTGGGGGCAAGGTTGGACTTCAAGTTAATAAGATTGTATATCCTAAATCTTCCTCCACGGCTCAGTGATCTGAGGTTCACAATGTCCACATACAAGAGCATTCCCCTCCAGAATTTTATATCTTCAGACTTTCATCCCTAGTATTATCTGCCAACTTAGCAGAATTGTGATTTTCATTGGGCATATAACATTGTCTGTTATTAGGCTACAATGTGCATTGCTGAAATTATTTGCACAACCTGACTGCCACATACAGTTAAGGAGAGCCACACAAAAATTAAGCCCTCCAATCACCTCACTCCCATACTACTTGATAACAAGCAATTATTTAGGAAAAATTCCTTTGTGAAAGTTTTTATCCAGTACTGTATTGTGTCATCATTTATGAAGCAACAAACTTTTCGTCCCTGGGAGTCAGATGTGATTTAGCAGAAGGGCTATTTATCTCGTAATCTAAATTCTTTCCAGCTCCTCCTTAGTTCATTACTCCTTTTATCATGTCTTTTCTGTACTTAAAACTGAAAATTCATAAAGCACAGGATTCTGTTTTAACTTGCATATCACATTTGCCGTAGACAAGAGATGATAAGATATTCTGCAAATTTTTACTTTTGAATGTTGATGAGTCTTCAGCATTCAACATGAGAAGGATCTTCTAAATTATCTGAGATGGATTTTCTAAACTATCATGATTTTTGTTAAATTTCTTTTTCTGTGTGTTGTCTTTGTTGCTTCTTTATTTAAAGAGATTGATCACTGCTAGCCAAAATTAAAAAAAAAAAATCTCTAATGAAATAGTATAGAAAGGAAAAAAGAAGTGCAATACAAATAAATAATTGGGTTCAGATCACTGGAGAAAAATTGCTCTGCTGTCACAGCAAAACGTAGCTATATTCTATCTCCTAGGACACCAATGTAATCCCTCTGAAACTGGAACTGGTAGGGTAGTTTATCTTAGAATTATTAATTCACAGTGTGGTTGTTCTGATTTTAACCTAATGTAATCTTATTCTTACACCATGATAAATCTAGAAAAATTAATTGGTTTTACACTAATGTTAGTTATGTAACTGAGATGAAAACTTACCTCCCTATTGCTGTTACCATCTGATACCAGTCCTGCTCCTTAAGCCTCCTTGTAGTCTATTTTTAATGGGATTAGAGAATAAAAAAGTCCAGGTTAATTGTACAAAGGCAAATGGAGGTTTTACCCAGTGAACTTTGCACACAATTTCTATGGGCCTCTAGTCTAGTCTATTCTGTCTCTAATCCTGACCCATAACTGATAAACCATAATTGATAACCATAAACTGGATCAACATCTAACCCAGGCAACATTCCATGTATTCCCAGCACACTCCCATGTAAAAGGCCACTCCCCCTGCTCACTTCCCCAGCATTGCAGATCTTCTTTAAGACAAGAAGGAAGAGCATATGGGGAAAAATGTTTAAACAGAAAATTCTGTGTGGGGAGCAAAAGGACAAATAAATAATGTAACTACCAGGAATCTCTTTTGATTCTCTGGATTCTGTAAAATGGTTGACCCCAGTGTCTTCAGCTTTTTTACTTTAATACTTTTTTTTTTTAACTTTGTGGCCGTGGGTGTACTCACTGCTGTGCATAGCAGTACCGCAAGCTCCAAAATATGCAACACCTCTAGGCTTTATTAAACCAGGCTGTTCTTCACAATCAAAGGCTGACTTTGTGGAATAGTATGTGCTGGATTTGTTGGAATCTGAGATAATTTTTCAAGAAATCATGAGTCTCCATGTCAGAGTTCTGACCTGGAAAATCTCTAGAGCATGACATCAGCAGTTATCTGCCTGTAATATTTTACTTTTTGCAGCAATATACAAACCTGTCATATTTCTATGGGATAAAGCTCTCAATAAAAGGAAGCAAGTTCAATCATAAAGTAAGGGAAAGCACACTTTTAAGAACAATATTTACATAATGGGTCAGAAGAAAGTAAACAATACTCAGACATGATAGACAGTTCTGATTTGAAGCTAAAGCAGCTGCAAAGGGACCTGTCATCACTCAGGGATTTTTATGCCTCTGTATTTATTTCTCTATTTACAAGGTAAGTGAATTGGCAGCCATTCTAGGAAAGCTCCTGCTGCCCATCTCTACATGCATGCTCTGTGACTAAATGCAATGTTTTCTGTTGCTATGACACGGGTCCTTTTTATATTTGTCCTCCTATTTGCATCCACAAGCAACAAATCATGCTGACCAATTAAATACCAAATAATAGAGGGGGAAATAAGAAAATAAGGGTTTCACATGTGTCCTCATCTCTAGCTATTTGAATGTTGAGTGCCTACCAAGAAGAAGAGGACTTTGAAGTTTAGATGTTTCTAACTTAACTAATAAAAGAAACCACAAAGGTTTCAGACCAGCAGGATGTGTGAAGGGCTTTTGATGCATGACACCATCTTAGGGCAGCTCACAAAATACCTGGAGGGGCACAGCAACTCCACGTGGCTTTAACTCTTGTATTCAGATAATCTTGGATTGTTACACTATCCCCACCTCCCTGGCTCAAGCTCATTATGTAAATTAGCTCATTTCACAATGGATAGGTCTCTATATCCTTGTTTGTGCCAAAGCTGTCAAACCCCAAAAAGACTGAGCATTAATAATTTGCATCATAAAAGTCTACTTTTCATCTGGATAACTGAGCTGGCCAAGAATACATTATTTAAAAGAATCAACTAAATCAACTATTTTTAAAATCAAATACATAGACAAATTCAGTAATAAGTTTACACTGAAGAATTTCATGCAAAGATAACACTTCTGAGATATTTAGGACTCTGACAACTATTAGGGTCAATGTCTGCTTTTCAGGATAATGTTGACCAATATGTTTAAGATATATGTCATATCATATATGCAGTTTATACACCTCATAAGATATATCTCAGGAAGTGTTTGAGAGCCATTTCATGTCTTGGCACTGAATGCCAGAGTAACCCATAGGGGCTGAAGAAAATCAATATAAAAGGGTAAGGAATTATCCCCAAGAGTTGTGCCTTCTGCATTCTCCACATGTCCCTGATATTGAAGAAAGATTCCCATAATGCAGAAGTCATTGCAGTATATTTCTCTCACCTGGCCATTGTTTCTGAGGGAAGTCTGCCACACAGCAGCAAAATTCATCCTCAAGTTTCTGTGGTGAAATGTGTCTTTTACTGCCACAGTCTCACAGCTGACTCATGCAGCATAATCAAGCCTTAAAGCAATTAAGTTACTTTGGCCTTTGTAAGGCAGTTTAAGAGACAGATCCATTTCAGCACAATTCAAATAGCACAAAGAAAAGCTTTTATTATCCTGATTTATTGAGTTTTTCCATTTCTCTTTTATTTAAGTCCAATGTCCTGCATTCAATTTAATGACAATGATTCTGTAAAGCATTAAAATAGCCTATGACTATTAAAGGAACATTTATTGAGGTCTAATAAGAGACAAATCAACTTTTCATTTAAGTGCCTCAAAAATAACACAAGCAATAAATGGCTGATTATATATTTAATGACACTGTAACTTATACTGTACCAACAGAAAAAGCTTTTGCATTTCCAAATTAACACTATTGCATGTCATCATCATTAAGGAAAATGTTTATTGTTATTCTAATTGGAAGCAGCAAGTTAAAATCCATCTTCATTTAAAAGCAAATAATGCTGCTCAAATGCTTAATAAGTATATATAACTCTTGGCTATAATGGAAAGCTCATTTCAGAAAAGGCTGCTCCAGTTGGAAAAGTATGGCCCAAATTCTGACTTCAGACTTGTATATTCTTGCACTTACAGAAGAAATAATGAAAAGAATATTTCCAATGGTAGAATCCAACTTTTCTCCATAGTCTTGGAAAAGCTACATTTTCAGAGTGTCTCATTAATCAAGGTGATTGTTGAAACTGTTCTTGTGTTTTCATTCTAATTTTATGTTCCATTTTTTTAAATTTCTCCATTGTGTAGCATTCTTAAACTTTGCAAACAAGACAAAATCACAAAACTTCTTTTTGCTAATCTGTGAAACATTCAAGAGACCAAGAAAGGCAACCATAGAAATAAACCTTTATGGTTCATTCAGTTGTGAAGGAAAGAAATAAACTGTCAAATTATTTCAATCTCTGTCCCCCAAAATAAAGGAAAATTGAAAACATTTTCAGGGGAAGTTAAAATTTTGAAACATTATCTTCTACTAAACTAAAAAAATGAAGCATGAAGAGATTTAGTAGCTGACAGGGGAAAAAAATGTCAACAGAAAGAAGCAGTTTAAAATCTTTACTCTGTTGTCTTGACTTCACTCTGGCCTGAGTGACTCACATGTCTTATTTTAGAGGACATGGGATTATTTCTCTGTGTTATGTTTTTGGCTCAGGTTGTCCCTACAATTAGGTCCTTAAGTCCAACCTGCAATACCAAGAACCAATGCAACAAAAGTTCAATCCAGAGGTATCTTTCAGGCACCCCCTCACACACCTGCCCCTGGCATCATGACAAAACAGACTTTTAGGCAAAAACCAAAAGCCACAATTATTGAGCAGTATAGGAAAGAGAGACAGGTACAGGCTATACTATTTTCTTATCAATCAGAGCCCAGGGCTACTTGATGTCCATCACAGTGCTGTCCAGGACATAGATGCATTTCCCACTGCTGAGGTCCTTCTGTGGATTCAAACCCCATGGAGATTTCTCCTGGGGAAGGACTTCCAGTTCAGGTCTAAGGGCTCCCTAAACATTTTAATTATTCATGAGAGTTGTCTTACATTACTTAATTTGTGCTTTTCTTGCAAAGATACAGTAATGAACAGGTGTGGTGATGGCAGGCACTCATTGCAAACAGCAGAGGTACAACTGTCTATGGCCATGTGTGGTACCATGATGGCAACTAACTAACCCCCCACTGCTCCTGGTTTGCAGTTCTTGCATCTGGTCTCTTCAGTCCCCTTCATTTCAAGAAAGTTCAGAGTAAATTTATTTTATATAATCTGCAACTGGCTCTAAGGAAAGGTAGATCTTTGGGTGTGCTTCACTGACAAACTTATTTTCTTTTTTAAGAATTGATTTAACTACCAAAGCAAAGGCTGACATTTATTGAACCAGTTAAATGATTTAAAAATAGGGAACTGAGTGTTTGAACCATCAACAGGCATCAGCACTGAGATTAAACCTGCAAGAAGGCAAAAACTGTATTTAATTTATTCTTTTTTTAAATCCCATGTGAAGTTATTTACCCTTGAGACAAAGATTAAAGTTGCTGTGAAATTTACTGTCCCTGCACTTAACTGGGGAGCATGGCAGAGTGGAGTCTTGGCGTGAATGCTGCCACTTCTGACACCCTGTTAGCTTGCTAGTATGAAATACGTTCAGACAGTGAAGGAATATTTGTAAAGCTTATTGGGAAAGATATCAAATCATTCTGTTGTTTATTCAGTGAAGCTTAAGCACATCACCCTTGAGGTTATTCTGTGTCTTGCTTACACATCTTGACTTTCCCACACCTTTCATTTGCAAAATGTCTCCCATAAAAGACTTCAATTTACCTTCAATGTACAAACAACTTTGCACCATTTCACTATCTAGCAATGGAAATTATTCAATTCATGGATAAGATTAAAAGCCATAAAAGTGGACATTTGTATTTTTCTACAGTCTGCATTTGTTGCAGAAAGACATATTTATAGAGTTAGGGAAAATAAGCAGGCAGTGGTCCATGTGGTTCCTGCCGTCCTGGTGATCACATTTTATTTGCTGTCGACCTCCTATACTGTCCTGTTTTATTTCTGTCATTCACCTGTTGCATTCTCTTCGTCCATCAACTTGAAAACTTACAGGACCAAAAATTTTTGTTTTCATGATTCTGTATCATAATCAAATCACTAGCAGCATCCCCTTGTACATATACATTTGCTGCAGTTAAAGTGCACATATATTATTATCCTTTCTTCAACATGGTCTAAATTTTCAGGAATTACAGTTGATTTAGAAGGTCTGATATCTGAATGCCTTCATTAGCTATTATAAAGGATCCTGACACCAAAGGAAGGAAAGACCAAGCACTCTTTGAGTTAAAAAAAGAGAGAGACTTTCAGAGACTGGAAGCTGAATGTTTTGCTTTAGAAATAATGCATCTAAAAGCACATCTGCTCCAGACATTTCAAGATTGAGCCCTGCCTTATTTCAGAATAATCCTCTTTTCCACACAGAGCATTACAGTATAACTAAAATGCAATCAACAGAAAGACAGATAGCATTTAATATAAAAGATGCACATCACAATATGTAGTACACTGAAGCAAATTCAAATATTAATTTGAGGTGGATCTACTAGTGTCAGGGGGAGGGGGGAAGGGGGAGTGTTTCTTGTTATTTGTTAACACTGTCTTACTTCCCAATGGTGATACACCCTGTATTGATGAGATTACAGAAACACCATCCCTCGCTTGATTTCAGATAACCACATCCACTTCCCATAAAGCACATAATTAACTGAGGAAGTAATACTTCTTAATTAAAACTGTCTGAAATTAATCAAACACTGGTTTGCAAGGTTTGAAGAATACTCCTGGTTTTGCTCTTACTCCTTGCTTGCTCAGAGGAAGCTCAAGTGCACTGGTGTCATGGTACAGGAGGTGCTCACCTTCCTAGCACAGTCAGGGTGGCTTCGTTTGCAGCCTGGGATAACAAACTCTCCAAGTCCTTCTCACCAGTAGGCAGCAAGCCTGCAGAAGCCATGAACAATACTACATTTTCAATATTGAGGGTTATTCTGGCCTCTCCTTTTCTTTCTAAAACTGTACGGGAAACAATCACAGAGGCTGTTTCTCCGAAAGGACAGAACTCTGGACGTGCCTCCTCAGTAGGTGCAGATGCTCCTGGGGGAGCCCCGGTGCAGGTAGAACAGGAGGGGTCTGTGAAGATGCACATCAGATTTCCTGGGAAAAGAAGCCTAGAAGACCCTCTGAGCAGCCTGCAGGAATGGCACAGGAAAGGGGAACAGTTCACAAACCACCTCGGCTCTGGGGCTGGGCCAGGGCAGCCCCCTCCCTCCTCTCTGAAGCTCAGCACGCTCTGTGCTCTCCTGCCTGCCTCTCTGCATGGCTCGGGGGCTGCACTGGTGCCACAGCTAAAGCACATCACACGGGCAGGGAGGGCTGCCCGGCCATCCCGTGGGGGAAGACTCGGCACCAGCAATTCCACATCCAAGGGTTGTGAAGATGCCCTTGTGGGAATCAAAAAGAAAGATCAAAGGCAGGCCTCAACAAGGAATAGCACTCTCTGAAGTTACTACTTTCATTGTTACTTTTGTGCTTCATAGACTAGTACATCACAGGGGTTTTTTCATTCCTCCTTTTTTTTCTTGGTGATGTTCTTTCATCTTATTTGATGGATCTTCCCCTAGTTGTTCCATTTCTTTTATCTCTTGAAACACAGCTCAGGGCTACATTGTTTTCTCCTGTTAAGGTGGTATCATGAACCTTCTTGCTGTAACATGGCATGACCTCACACTGACAGCTCCTGAGAACAAAGCCCTGCTGGAGCTGTGAGCTCAGTCTCAGGGCTCCATACCTGCAGAGTTCAGTTGGCCTCGCTGAGGACTTACACTCTTCGGGGGGGACAAGGACAGGGTGAGAAGCTGCTGAGAGGGAGAGACAGAGAGTACCCTGAGCTGAAGTTGAGTATGTGTCATAGAACTCTTTAATTACACATTAAATTTGGTCTCTGAGCTCAGTAAAGGCATTTACTATTAGCTGATATTGGAGGTGCTGGTATCTTCAGGAGTAACAGTGGTATAAGGACTAGAAGAATAGAATAACAATATATTCACTGAAAGAATAGGAAAAAAATCACATTTCTCCAGGGACAGAGAATTAATCCCAAATAAACTATTTCAGAAGGAGGACAATGAAATATTCCAGAAGAAAAAACTATTATAAAAAAATAAAAATAAATATATATTACATATGTAAAATATTATAATCTTACTTGTTAAGATATAGAAAAACACTTACTCTGACCTGGAAAACAGTTCAGAAGAATGCTAAAACAGCCGTGTGGCACAATAGAGCAGTGTTTGCAGTGTAGGCACTGTGCTGGGACATGTTTCCAAGCCCTGCCAAGCTACAGCAGGGAAATGAGGTGGCAAATTGGCATTGCAAAAGGCATCTTCCAGGTCCAGGCTCCAGAGAAGCAAGAAATGGAGGCACTGAACTCCTTCAGACAGTTCCTACTTCCTTTTAGAAAGTGTTACTGCTGAGTTTACTCCATAGCCAGTCAAGGTAGCCTTCTGCTTTTCTTTTGCCCTTTCTCTAGCTGTCTTTCTCTACTGTCTGAATGCACAGCATTGTTTTTCCCATGCACATAGACGAACTTTGCATTTCTCTTGAGGGGAAGGTCATGAATATGGTAATCATTGATGCCCCTCTACTATGGAAGAAGCACCGAGGATTTTTGGGCAAAGATGGGATCCTATGTGCCTACAGGTAAAAATCCTTGAACTACAAAACAGGTACAACATGACTGTTAGCTCCTTTTTCTACATGGTGAACAGAGGCACAGGAGAGTTAGAGTGAGAGCCAGAAGATCCCACAGCCTGGGCCATATAATGCAGCACTGTGGATTCTTCCCTCTTCAAAGGAAAAAAAGAAAGCCAGCCCTCTGGAGGGGGCTGAACCTTTCCTGTAGCAGTCATTCCTCATGCTCCCTTGAACAGCATCTTTCCAGTCATGTTTCTAACTATTGAGAAGCAAAGCACTGACCCTGTCTGCCAGGGAGGAGATGTCTCCACTCTGCCAGAGACCCCTTTAGAAATGTCACAAATGTTTGGTTTCTGTAGTAACTTCTTTAGGAAACAAGGACCTTCATCCACGGGCCAACATCCTGCACATTTTTGAGCACTCAGTCATAAAATAACATCTGTCCACAAGAAGAGCATGAGAGGGCCATTTTAATGACTTTTCTTAACCTAAAGGGAGCTTGCACCATCTGTTCTGCTGACAGGCTTGCTGAGGAGACACATCCATGGTTTGTCAGCTGGGTTACACACATACACTTGTGAATCCAATCCACAAATGGGATACTTCTCTCTTGTGCCAAAGGTACTCAGCACTTTGATTGAAGATAAAACAGAGATAATCCACATCTGTAATCATAGTTTCGAACAGCTACCAGGTTTCCCCTAAAGGTGCCTGTGCTTCAGGGTATGCAAGACAAACATTTAATGAGCTTTACATTTCCAGTATGTGAAAAGCCAGAAGTCAGTACAATGTACAGCAACTGAGTGGCAGATACTTAAGAAAGTGTTGGGCATCTCGTCTGTGTTTCCACCAAGATTTTCTTCTTCAGTTCATAAGAGGCAGTGGTCTCCATGATGATTTTCTTGCACATGGCTTTAGTGGTGTTTTGTTTAATAGATGACATTGCCCAATTCTTGCATTCTACATGTAAATGGAAATGTCTACAGACACACTTCTTGACTTTTTACAGAAAAGGCTCATCTGCATCTCTAATTCAGAAATTCTGTCTTTATTTCATTGGCCCTTCTCCATGTCCAGCAGCTGGCTGTGATGATGAAGACCACCAGAACAGTGCCCCTCTCCTTCCTGAGAGTTCAAATGGATCTCAAAGCAATATCTCCACTGTAGAGGCAAGTACTCTATTGGCTTCAGCATTTACTTCCAGGAACAGAAGAATCCTCAGGTGAAGGAACCAATGCCTTTACTGCAAGTGATACCATTCAAGCTTTCTGCAGGGAGCCAAACTGAAGTATAATGATTACACTGAAGAGTACCTCAGAGAAAGAGGATGGAGTAATGCCAGAGAAATGAAGACTGAAAGCAGAAGCTGGCATTTCATCTTGCATTATAGTCCATGGGACAGAAGGCACAAATACAGTAAATTACCTGTAAGAGTCTCTTCTTCCTAGAATGAATTACTTCAAAGGCTTTAGGAATACAATGGAATGAATGAAAGATTCTCCCTTTCTGTCTTTAGAGGACTGAGTAATAACTTACATACTTCCTTGTACAGCAATGCTTTAGTCAATATTTATACAACAATGCAGTAAAGGAGTTTCAAAATTGTTCCCTATTTGGTAATAAATAAAGATGGTATTCAGATTTCTAGTTGCCTTTAAAACTGTCCAATCTTCTATTTTTATGCGATTTCAGCCTGAATAATTTAGAAAGCTTGCCCCAAAAATTTAAAGTCTCAAAACATCCAGAGAGGAAATCTGAGAAGCAAAAGAAAATGTACATTTGTGTGATGTAACAAAATATGGCACATTCAGACACTGTAGTAAGACAGGTCAAAATTCAGGGACAAACCTTACTTTATGTCCCTGTAGCTGGTTATGTGTAACAAATAAGAAGATGTTGATTACAGTTGCTACTGTGGCAAAAGTTTCCAGTCCTTCTTTCTTTCTGAGAGCCTTGAATTCACCAGTTTCAAGAAAATCCCAGTGTCTCTTCTGCTTCTCTTCTCAGTTCCCAGTTTGTGCTACAGCAGTAGGTTACATTTGGATATGATAGTCATGGCCATGGGAACAGGAAAGCACAGAGCTCCTTTCTTTTACTTCATCAGTTTACACCAGTTTCCTGTTCTTCAATTATGTTATGTGTTCATTCCTCCACACTTTTAAATCATTGACTTAATCTGTAATCTCAAGTGTTTGAACTTGTGGAATAACACAGATATTAATCTGTTCTGAAACGTGTCCTTAGTACCATTTATATTATAATACAGTGTAATGTTTCCTTCATCATTACAAGTTATCTAGCATTCACCTCAGGTCTTCCACCTCTTTTTGTTTTGCCCATGATACCTCAGTGAGTGAACTACCAGAAATTTTACAACACTTCTGCCCTCTCCAAATCACTCATTAAATCTCATTGCATCCCTCAGAAGTGAATAAAACCAGTTGCACCCCAACAAAAGTATTTCTTATGTTACTATTCTTTGACAGAAAGAGAAAAATCCATTCTATTTCTCTTCTGAGACCTAAATTACATTTAAAATTAAGGGAAGGGATCAATAAAATTCAGCAACCCAACTTGAAAAGGCTGAAGTTGGACAAACTTCAGACCAATCCTGCAGAACTACCACATGCAGGACAGCCCAGGATCAGGGCACTGTAATCCAAATCAATCTTGATTTACAGGAGCTGGGTATTAGACCATGAAGCATCAGCCCATCCTATCACAACAGCATGGTTTTCCACCTCACCAGCTGTGCTGCTGACCTTCAGACCACGCACACCACCACATTAGCTGAGGAACTACATTATCAATCACTGCAATAATAATTGCAGCAGTCAGCGACACTCTCCCTGACTTTATTTAGATTCATTGCTGGTGGATCTGTGTGACCCAGGGTCTCCTTCCCCAATGAACATATCACTGCTGTTATCTTTCCTTTGTTCATTCATGAGTTTGATTAATGCACACATTTCTTTGAAAAATGCTCTTAAAAAGACAGAAAAAGAAGATTTTTGCCTTGCTCTGTTCAAGACAGTTAGTTCCTTCTGGGCAGATAATAGACAATTAAAACCCCCCAGCATGATTTGACCTTTACCAAAGCAATGGGCGTGTAGCAGACTCCAGCAGGAAGCAGCAAGGCAATAGCCACCCTGGTCTGTGCAGCTGGCCCTGCCCTGCACCATAATGAACCGTCTGTCTGAACTGGCATCTTTGGCTCCAGCATCTCAAATGCTCAGGTACCATCTGGACTTCAGTGCCAGCAGCCCAGAGAGGACTGATTTGTTAGTCAGTGCCTTCACACCTTTAAATCCTTCCTCTGTCTCTCCAAACTGGTAACTTAGATTTCCTTCATTACTTTACTTCTCTAAGAACTATTGATTTTTAAAAACATGATTTTTCCACCTGCTTGACAGAGTGACAGTGACAGCAGAGACAGGAGAGCAGAAATGGCAACAGTTTACAGCCTAACCCGAAGTGCATCAAAGGTAAATGGTCTCCAGCAGTCCCTGGCTCAGGCCTGAGAGAAAAAAAGGGTTGTGGTAGCCATGAGTTATTTCGAACTTATCTTGCATGGCATCCAGCTGGACCTGCTGTTGTATCCCAACAAAGCAGTAAGCAGCTCAGCCTGTTCAGGGCTCTCAGAACTCAGAATCCTCTACAGCCATGGGAGAAAAGAAACCTCAGCACACCTAAAATGAGGTTAAAGGCAGCTACAGCCCACAGGTAGAAAATGGAACCAGGATCTAAAACTGGTGTGTGTCAAGATGCATAAATCAATCCTTCCACCACACACCACTTGGAGCTCATATAAAACCAGAAGAAATAGCTTCTCTCTCAGCTCTGATCCAGTATCTTCTCTGTGACATTTGTGCTCCTGAGCCTCAATTTTCTTGCATAGTGAAGAGAATCTTAATCAGATGTTTCCCTGACTGGTTTCTTTAGGCTGGTAGCTCTTTAGGACCAAAGTTGCTTCTTACTTTGGAATACAGAAAATACTTTTGCTTGGAATCTATTCCTGATAAAGGCTTCTAGGTGCTTATTGTAGTAACATTTGGTGAAGGAAAAATGTTGGATAATTTTTCTCACTCCCTACTGATTGACTACTAATCCAATACAAGACACGTGCCAAAAAGAATATGAGGAAAAACACAGTATTTTAGAATCTAGGCAAACATTCCCCCAGGTTTGACTTCCTCTTTCTCCCCTGTGCAAACTAAAATCCTCAGTCAGGTTTAGGTCATGGTGTGCTGATGAGTGCCATGTTGTACAAGAAGGCTTCATCAGCACATTCAATCAAGATGTAATTGCAGGACCCATTAAATTGTAGATAGCTCCTGCACTCTGCTTTCAAGATTGTAATGATACCTCTTGTTTTGCTGTTCTGCTCTCATTTTGGTAATGAATTAAGGCTTGTGGAAGCGTTCTACTTCACAGACAGATGATGAGGCAGAATGGAGAGTCTGCAGTGCAAGGAGGCTCCAAAAGTTTAAGAGAAATGTGTGCCATTTGGGGCTTTTTAGGGGTTTTAATTATGAAAAAGGATTATAAATCAAATTTATTCCCTAAAAGAAACACCCTTCACTTACTTGTTTATGGATCAGTTACAGAAAACCCGTCATGCCAACTTGAAATATTCTGAGAACAGGAAATAAGTAGAAGGACAGGTCAAGGGATGAAAGGAATGAGAAAAACTAGAGACAGTGAGTAACCCCACTGTTCATTGCAAGATCTATGCTTGTTAATTTGTGATCTATCTTGTTAGACTCTGAGCACGTAGCTCAATGACACTGTGTCCTAATTTTGAGTCTTCCCAAAGTTGTCAGACCTGGATTGTGCTTGTCAGTGTTTCTGAAAGTAGGAGGAATATTCGTAAAGGAAATAGGGCTCTTCTTGGTTTGTTTCTTTTTCAGCTGCAAGGGAGAAGATGCAATTTTAATTGTTTTAGCATGATTTGGTCAGGGATAGAGAAAAGATGCAAATGCCTTTTGCACAAGTCATTTCTGTACAGTAAAATGCCAGGATTACAGATTAGTATCTGCCCTGATCCTGCCAGACATTCCCCAGTTACTGGAGCACAATCTTCCCTTTCTTTGTCCTGCAGTGAGACGACTGTTAAATTTGAGGAAGCTTTCTTGAGCAATAATTCCATGCAGTAGATTACTTCCTCGAGGAAACTTAGAACCTGAAAATAAGAGCAGGCTACAAAATGGAAATTGTGCTGTGTTTTTTCTATGTTCTGGTATGTCTCCACAGATTTTTTTTTTTTTCCATCATTATTTTTCATCCAAATATTTAAAGAGCCTGGAGTTTTGGAGTGGCATATATCAAAACAAACTAGATGGATACTACTGTCCATCTAAAATGCACTCAGCATTTCCATAGCAAGATGCTGTTAATTTTGTGCTCACAGTGTCTTTGGCTCAGAGAATTAGTAGTCTCTGCTGTTTGCAGGAAATCTTGGAGAGTAACATAGTGGCCACAAAAGTATAACGTTGATATGCTTTGCTTGATTGTACAAATTCAGTCTGTTTCACATCCCTAATAAATAAAGAAACAAATAAATCCTAACTGTAATGCTTGAATTAATTTGGATCAATATAATATAATATAATATAATATAATATAATATAATATAATATAATATAATATAATATAATATAATATAATATAATATAATAGAATATAATATAATATAATATAATATAATATAATATAATATAATATAATATAATATAATATATTGTTATAGTTATTATTAATTAATTATAATATGATATGATATGATATGATATGATATGATATGATATTGTATATTTGTCAACAACCATATATTAAATTAAGATACTTAACAGCTTCTGCCTCAGATTATGAACATTTCATGCTGAGATTCCTTCACAATCCACTGAACACTTTAAACATAGGCAGTAACAAGTAAACAGTGGTTTTGCCATGACTGCCTAAAATACCCCACTTCTGTAATGCAGGCATCAGTGCTTGGAGTAAAGGGAACATCTCAGTCCCATCACCCATGGGGCCAAAGGTCCTTCCTTCCAGACAGGCAAATATGGATCAGGCTGGGATTTAGTGGCTTTGGGTTTGTAGGTTTCAAGGCTTTTGGCAATAGAAATGTTTAGAGAGCAAATCTAGCTTAAAAATCTGTACAAATGAAGGCTCAAATGTGGGACCTTACTGGGGGGTTCCACTGCCTCAGGGTGCTGGGATAGGTCTGGTGCTGAGCCTCTGTCCTACCAGGTGCTCCTGGTGGCAGAGGAGCAGGGGTCACACAGAGCTGAGGAATGCAGGAAGCTTTGTTCACAGCACTCAGCAGATGGGCACATTCTATCAGCCTCCAGCCCGCCCAAAAAGGCTCTGGCTTGGTAGTTCAAGTCAGGAGATTGCTCAGTGTTTTCCATAAAAGAATAAATATTTTCATCTGTAAAAACAATGGGGTCAAACTTCTTACTGACAGTATGGTGATCACTGTGTTTTCTGCGAGCTGACAAATTACACTGAGTCTTTGAAACTGGTAATTAACCATTTATTACTGGAACAGGGGAACAAAGAGGAAGACCAAATTGAATCTTAACTAGGTTCATTGTCTCAGCATTAAACACAATTACGACTGCTTTACTGGACACCTTCAATTTTCACCATCATTAAATAGACACGTATTTCAACCACTTATTGACTACAGCCTAAAATGAGACCTTAAGGAAAAGAATTCTCCAGAGCCAGAGCTGTGTTTCCCTAGAGAACAAATTCACATCTAGGCTGAGGAAGCCACACAGTCCCAAGCCAAAGCTGTAACAACTGGATGCAATTAGTCCCTTCTCCATTTGGAATTCAGGATGCAATGCCTTGCTGGGGTTGCTCAGCTCTCCCCTTTACCACAGAGTAAGATTTGATGATTAAATATACTTCCAGTGTCTTTGCCATAATGTGGATCCAGCTACATCAGTGTCACATGAGAATGGTAAATCTAGAATGGATGAGGATCACAGTCTTTCTCTAAAAGTTTAAGAGATTTAAAAGCTTATGATGACTCCCTGGGACATCGGTGGCAGGGCAGCATCATGACCTTCCCCACTTCAGGCCCACATGTACCATGCCAGTGGATCAGATGTCAAATCTCAAGCTCCAGAGAGCCAGAGCTGGTGCAGAGCTGCTTGGATGAATGCTGGTGAGCCACACTGGGCAGTGAGGGTGTGAGCCTCCTGCCTGGTGTCTGAGACTGCACATCTGAGAAATACTGAAGAGTAGAGCCAGCTCCTGCTATAATCCTCTGCATCACTAGAATCACAATCATTGAAATATGTAAAATAATACTATTCTCATTTATGTACATCTTACTTTGGCAAAACAGTCACAAACTTACTGAAAGTTAGTGCATAAGTGTCCATCTCTGAATGGACTTTGAACATGAGATTTAAATGCATTTAAGTTTCCAGAGCATATGCTTAAAATTAAATAAGTGATAAAATATTTTGCCAAAGCCATAAAACAACTTAAACCTAACACATACAGAAAATGTAAGTGCAGTGCAGCAAATAGAACAATAACAGGAAAAAGTTCCATTTATTATTACCACGCTGAAGTTAATCATATTGTGATAGGTGTAACACAGAGCCCAGAGGATTTCATGCCATCCTACAGCAGAACTTGACCTGGGAAGAACCTTTTGTGCTCATGTTCTTTCATTTTTTGGACAACAGAGTTCTTACAAAGCTGAGCCAGAACGCAGGGACCTCCATTCTAGCCTTGACTTTGATGCTGCTCCACTGGAAAACATGCTCCTTATTGAGTCCTGTATCAGTTTGCACATGTGTAAAATACTGAACACCTTTACAAAGCTCTTTTGATATATATAAATTCAATAATGAGCATGGCTTATCACCTCTCCATTTCTCTCCAGTGGAGGTCAATGGAGAGACATCTAAATTTGTCCCATGACCAAAATAACTGCACTAATTAAGAGGCTGATTGGATGAAGTTAATTGCCACCAAAAAGTCACAAGGCAGGTCTTCTTGACTCCAGCACAATGACACCCTTGTGCAGGTCTACTGCTTTCAAACAGCCCCATGGCAGACAGTTCTTACATGGCACCCCTTGTTCATGCACATCACCCCATGACAGCCCTTCCCCGTGGCCCATTTCCACGGGCCTCAGAACCCAAACCCTTTTCTCAACAAATCAGTGCTGAAGTTATATTTCATCTATTTTGAAGCTGTTTAATTGTTTTTGTCCTCCTATTAAATTCATTAGCAGTAGACTCTAGAGGATGGAAATACAGGCCCCAGGTGCCTCACACAGACTTTTTGTCTGCATAAGAGATTAATTCAGGTCAGATCCCAATTTCCCTAGCAGCTTGTTGCACTGAGATCGAAGACTGCAGGTTAAGCCCACCGGTATGTACTTCCAGGAGTCAGTTTACACTCCTGTTGCCTTTTTGATAGGAGGGTTGACAATTTCCCAGATTCTTTCACTTGCATCTGCCTCATCCTCTTTTTCCTTATTACCACCTGCAGAGAAGTAAATGAATTTGAGGCACTGAGGGTCTTCACCGGTCAAATGCACTTAAACTGCCAGAAGCTGCTCAGCAGTTGACAAGTTTGCATTGCTACAAACTCGACTTGTGACACCTGCCCAGCAGGGGAGCCATTGGTCTTCAGCAGCAAGATTGACCTTGGGAAGTCCAGGCTGGCATCCTGCTGTGTGAAACACGGCAGAGATGCAGGGAATCCTGCCACGCCAGTAAACAAAGGGCAGGTTCAGTTCAGTGTGTGTGATTTCTGCAACACCCAGCAGGAAGAGCCTTGCTAAGCTTGGAGTGCAGCTCCTGAACGATCCATGGGAAAAAAAAACAAAGAGGAGGAGTTTTACCCCCCAATATCAGTGCAAAACAACTGATGCTGGAAACATTGTTATCAATTATTATGATTATGGAAAAGTACAAAACTTTTTGGAAAAGCAGCTCTTTGGGGTCAAACATCAGTTCAGTTCCATTTTGTTTTATATCAATGACCTGGCTGAAGGAGTAGTTTTGCTACTTATTGAATTTGCAGTGATATTGGGCTGGAAGGGGCTGCCAGCACTCTGGAGGAATGGATCACTGTCAAAATTCTCATACAATTAGTGGAGAAATAGAGGCAGAAAAATAACTCAAAGGCAATGAAAAGATCTGGGCTTCTGTTGGAGCAGTCACAACTGGACCTGCAAGTTAGGTTGGATCACAAAGCTGAATTCAATAATGTCATACAGAAAAAAAATAAACCTTGTTCTAAGATAAATATATAAGGGGAAGGTCACAGGAAAGACAGAAAAGGGAAGAGTAATTTCTTCTTTCTAGTATGGAAGCAAAGGGTGGTGCATCATGTCCAGTCTGGAACATCTTTAAAAAAAAAAAAAAGTGAACTGAGTGAAGAAAGTGGAAATAAGAACATAAGAGAAATCAGTGGACTTGAAAACATGAGTTGTGAGAAAAATCTAAGTTTTCTCAGTTAAGTAAGGAGACACACAACAATCTTCAAATAAATCAAAGTTGTATAGAAAACCGAAGTTTGTTGGCTTAAATTGTGACAAGCATGATTTCTAGGCTCAACTCAGTAATAAACATAGATGTTTGCACCCATTTCAAATGTTTTGGGGTATGTGATACATTTCTAGAAGGCTGCAAACTTGACACAGGTACTAGAGCAGACCAAGCCTTTCTGGAGAGGTAGCTGAGGATGGGCTGGCAGGATGAGCAGCATTTGAACATAGTACCAATTGCCTGGCTTCCCAAAACCTCTGCCAGACAGAGGAAACATCCCTAAATTAGTTGGTATTCTTCCTTTCTCTTACCTACAGTTAAGTAGGGTTTTCTGGGAAACAAGGAAAGCCTGGGACCCTGAAGCCTGCTGGTGGATCACCAGGCATGGCCACCCAGCCATGGACTCAGGAATTCTCAGAGCATCTCCAGCCTCTAAACTATTTCTGTTGTGGGTGGACTGACAGGGCTGAAATGCTTTCAGCAGCTCTTGTTCAGTTCGAGGCATTAACACAGATGCACGTGTGCAGGATGTGACTCTGCAGTGCAAGAATTTCCCCCACAGCTGACACAGAATGCTTGGGGTTGGAAGGGAATTTAAAGATCATCTCATTCCAACCCCTTTGCCAAGAGCAGGGACACATTTCACTAGCCCAGGTTGCCCAGGGCCCCATCCAACCTAGCTTTGAACACTGCCAGGATGGTGACTGAGCCCAGCTGTGGAGGGGCTGCAGTGCCATGTGGACTGGTATGAGGAGAGCACTACAAAATGTGCTCCTTACTCATTGGATGGCTGTAGTTCAAGGATGAGAAATCAATATTTAGAAAAAGAGAACTGGATAGGATAGTTAAGGATAGTTTCTGCATATAGGGAGCAGAAGCATGAATAGGGCATGCCAACCTGTCCTAAAATTCCCTTTTCCTGTTCCAACACTTCTTCAGTTTTTTATGTTAACTCTCTTTCTTCCTCCTCCACTCTGGCAGACAAGAGAAACAAGATAATTTGAATACAACTTTAAAATACTATTTTCCTTAAACTGGATTAAAAGGGAAAATTCACTCTGCTTGTAGAGGAAAAGAAGTGCTCCACCTTAAGTGGCCTTAGTTCAAAACTAAGCATTGCTTCTGCTGTTATAGGACTACAATTCTTTCTCTGCATTCTCATAATTCAGGCCAAAACTTTGGTAAGGAAAGAAAAAAAGGAAGAATTTACTTGAACCTCGGAGGCATGCCAACACCTCTGGATTAACACAGGCTTTTGTGGTCTGTGAAGCTCTCAAGAGGTAATTTGTAAAATCCCATGACGAGTTTGTGGCAAGCAGTGATGGCTGGGGAGGATGTTGGTGGCTCAGCAGTGGGGCAGCCTCAGCAAGAGACATCAGGGAGGGGTGGAAAGATGTCATGAAGAGACTGTTCAACATTTGTTTACAGACAAAAGTTGCTGATGGTAAAAAAATGTTAAAAACCCAACCTGCCTTACGCCTCTCAACACAGCAATATATTTCCTTTAAAAACAAGAATATGCTGTCTCATTTCCTTCTCACTGCCAGAAACCTCCTGCTGTATGTTGTTCCTGGAGCTGGGTTTGGCATCCCAAAACACTCTGCTTGCTGAGTGATGCCTTCCTCCTCTTGGGATGCCTTCAGTCTCATGTGGATGGAAAGCCCTGAAGGAATAAAGGGTTGAAACAGAGGCAGAAATTCAATGTTGTGCAGCCCCTCGGAGGCTGCCTGTGGGCAACAATAAACCTTGTGATGGACCCTGCAAAGAGCTTCACTTGTTGCAGAAACAGCAAACATTTCTCGAGGAGCAAAGCTCACAAAATATCAGAATAAAAGGCCCTTGCATCCGGTTGCAAAGTCAGCATGTCCACCACTGTTCATGCAAAAAGGTGGCTTAATTTTTTCTCTGTTTCTTCACTATCCAATTGGTGCATAAAACCCTCCAGCAATTCTGTTTCTAAGGTATTATTTAGTAACTCTGTCATGAAATGCTGAGAGGAAAAGTGCCTGGATTAGATGAACTAGCATCTGAGACTGAAAAGGCATCTAGATCCTCTGTATATTTAATGTTTCAATCAGAAATACAGTCTCCATGCTTCAATTTAAAGACAGAGAAGCTCTAATCTTTACAATGTGGCCTGGAGTTCACAGTACAAAAAACAAAAAAGAGTTGGGAAGACTATCATAACCACTTAATTAGTGCTAGATCAGCCACTGTAGCAGAGCAGGATTTATTTGTGAGATAAATGGGTTTTCAGGTTTCTGTCTTACAGTTTTATGATCCTCATTATGAGATAAAACAAGTAAAATAACTCAGAGTAAAATATCAAATAGGTTTTACACAATGGGTGGTTTCCCCTCCTCTTACCATTTTCACTTGTCTCTACCCACTCTCCTATTTACTGCAGCTCAGCACTTTTCAAAACTTTTCAACTCTGATATCAAAACCAAAAATTAGTCACAGAAATATTTGTGTAATAAAAATCTTTAGTAGGTTTTCATGTTTCTGGCATGAGTGGTAGGTCTCAGAGTATGTTGAGGAAATATTTGTGCTTCATGAACTGGCTTCCTTTACACTGTAGGAAATACAAGAAGATTACTTGCTGGCAAGACGTGGTTAAGCAGGAGACAGTGCTGGTAATTTAGGAAATCTATGCTTCTTAGTGTAGCAGCTGTTTGGACCTCAAATAATTAAGAAATGACAGAACCCTCTGAAATGCACAGAATTCCTCAAGCTCCCATCAGCTTGTTCTCAGCTAGAAGTAAGCCTGTTTCTAGCAGAAATCTCCTTTAGTACATGATTTTTTAAATTTCAGATTTGTAAGTCTGCATTTGTGACAGATCCCTGACTGCACAGGGAAAAGCAGCAGTTAAAGAATCACTTTGTTTCACTCTGGACTCTAGGGTGTATTTTGGGAGCAGGCTGGGGTAGATGAACAACTCTGATGAACATGAGGATGCTGTAAGCTCGTGTCAGCAGGTACAAGCACAGGAAGAAAATGACAGCCATTAATACAGTACTGGCTGTTAAACTCTAAATGAGCCTGAATGCAGTTCTGTGAAATGAATCTATTTCCTTTTTCCCCAAAGTGTAAAAGGTCCCTGTGCCTAAAGAAAAGGAGGCACTGTCACTGTCAGAAGATGGCTGTAGGGAAAGCTTTTGCCTCCTCTTCCCTTTCCATTAATCGAGCCATTTTTATGGCAAGGTCAGGAAAGGCTAGTGATAGCTTCTTCACTGCAGGGAGACAGCAGGGCAACACAGTTCTTGATGGGAAAAAGGAACATTGTGTTGTCTGAAAGAATTTGTGGGT
Organism: Acridotheres tristis; assembly: GCA_037013685.1. Classification (NCBI taxonomy): domain Eukaryota; kingdom Metazoa; phylum Chordata; class Aves; order Passeriformes; family Sturnidae; genus Acridotheres; species Acridotheres tristis. The sequence goes on along the minus strand of CM072894.1, from coordinate 23,921,350 downwards.
TTGTAATTTTTTGCCTTATCATTGTTTGTAATTAACAAAAGGCCAAATCGTTTCAGTGGCTTTTTTTGCACAGTGAGTTTCTGTATTCCACTTCAAAGTAAACTGGCTTTTACAAATTTCTCTTAATAAAAATCTTCAAAGTAGGTCTAAAGAAAAGAAGATCAAATGCTGACAATTCTCCAGAATAATATCTTTTTTTTTTTTTTCTGGAAGAGATTTGGTTTTGAATCCTGTTAGAATTGAAACAGAGTCTCATGTATGTTTTGGGAGATGGAAGGCAATGTTGCTTCTTCCTCCTGGTTACCAGTTCAGAAATTTACACAGCTCCAAAATAATGCTATTTGGCCTCTTTCCCCTGGAAACTTTTGAAAGGACAGCTATAACTCTGAACATGTGTTCACACGAGCATGTGGGCAGAGGGGGACCTATTTTGGGAGTGGTTTCATCTCTTCAGTGTCTTCCATGCCTGCCTGGGATGCACACAGCCACACACAAAATGCTGCAGTGATGGCTGGTGGTGTTCAGGACCAACTACAAGGATTGCATTGTCATTTCACCACAAGCGTCTGGCGGATGTTGTGCACTCACACAAATGAAAGTTGAGACATGGATTATCTAAAAGGCCCCTCACAACTGAGATGTCTGACTTCATAATTCTGCACATGAATTTCCTTCTCTTTTTCCTTCCTCCTGCAGGTGTACCTGACAAAAATGAACACGAAAATAAATTCCCAAGAGACAAGAATACAGCATCCTCTCCATGTCTGCTAAAGATGAGCATGTGGCTTTGTTCTGCACCTTGAAATCTGCTTCACACTCTCAGTCTGCCTCCACAGACCCTAACTCACTTTCTGAGGGGTTCCATAGACTTAAACCTGTTTCTTTATTGCTGAAGAAATAGTGACGTTGAAGGAAAAAAAAAAAAAAAAAAAACAGAGAATTTAGAGAATTTGAAGGTAAGGCAAACACATGGTTCATTTAGACCCAGATGTTGCTGAGCTGAAGGGAGGGTGCTGTGGGCACTTCTGTATGCAGTTGTCCCCGTGCTCCCTCTGCATCCCGTGCTTATCACTTCTCTTATTCTCTTATCACAGGTCTGTGTGTCATTGCCAAGGTCTCACCTCCCTCAGCCCCTGTGCATTTTATTTGCTGTTGCAAGCACCACGTTTCCAAAGTACAATCTTTAGGAAGGGGCCCTTCTTCACACACACATCTTTTTCTACTGTTAAAAGCACATAGATGTTCCCCACAGCCATTTTGAAATTCCTTTCTCACACACAACAAAGGTGAGCCAGTACTCATTTTTTTTCTTGGCTTTGCCACAAATCAGTGGAAGTAGTTATTGTTGCCTGACAAGGCAATTGAATGAAGATGTTTTTCAGAGGTGGCACTATAAAGGACATTGACCATTGATATAAACTACTCCTTAAGAACTTTCTCTGGCTTCCTTTATCAAGACTGTGCCAAACAGCAAAGATCTCACATTACAACCAAAAATCAGCAAGGGGGATAATGTTCTGTTTCAATTCTCCTGGTAAACATAGCTAAAGAGAGAAATGTGATAGAATAATGAGGTTAGGGAGCTAAGTGATTTTTAAAATAGGACCTGTGGTATTAAACTAGCTCAGATATAAAATTAAAGAGCAACGATACTGGAAATCATTCTTAAGGCGAAGGACTGCACAAATCAGCAGACACACTTAGACGTGTAAATAACTTGCTGACAAAATTCAAGCCACTGAAGGTGGCTTTCTTAGAGGGTCATGATAGGCTTTGTTATAATAAAGATAACTAAAAAGGCTATGGTATGATGACCTGAGATAGGACGAACAAAATGAGGCTTGATGTCTTGATACTCTTTGGTTTACCTACAAGGGATGATTATAGCCTATTTCATGTAGGAAAGCAGAGTTTATGACTCTTGCTATCAGTCTGAAGGTCCAGAGCCTGGGTATCACCCCAGCAATAAATTCTGAAAACATCACTTGATTTCAGCTAAATTTGACAGAGGAGCAGAGCTCTCAAATGCACACCTTTCATATGCCATGAAAACCTGCACCATCAAAAGAGAAGAGTCTGTGCTCTTCACCTATGAAAACTCAGCAGGATGAACATGTCCTTTCCTAATCACCAGCAAGCTCAGCCACAAGTCACAAAGCTGTGCAAATAAGGTTTCATCCATTGTGCTGCTCTCAGCAATATTTGTTTATCTAAACAAGCATGTGTGATGAGACATTCTGTAGGAGTCTTGGGGGCTGGGTGACATTCATGAGCAATCAGCTTCTCAATGAAGCTAGAATGTTTGGGCCTATGATTAAGGTGGACAATCAGGGAACAGAAAGTGAAATTTCATCAACGTGTCAGCGTGTGTGCTCACAGGGCAGGACAGGCACTTCATTTTCACCTCTACATTCTGTCTCCGTATCCAGAAAATGGACACAGTCATTCAAGCAGAAAGAAGAATTTGCAATAGATGATGTATTTGACTTTGTTCCCTCTGACTTACAAAAAGGGAGAGCACAGTTTTCACTTCTGAATTGGTTTAGTGTTTATCCTCCAGGATACACACTTTGGCCACCCTGTCACCTTCTAACACTTCCTACAAGAGGGAGAAAAATGAACAAAATATTTCACCCAGAATGATTTGAGCAATTAAAGTCAAGTTTGTCTATCTAAGGCTCATGCTTAACCACTGACACTCCACAGACAGAAGGAGGTAACTGAACCCTAGAATACCTGATTCAAACAGGAGGTTCTATTGGTGTCTCCAATGAACCCGATTAGAGATTATTTCACACATTGCCATAAGCAACTTAATTAAATTTCAGTTAATAATCCAAAATAGTGGCTTAGCCAGAGATGTCAATAATTAATTAATTAATTCCACATTAATATTATATGCTGATTAAATGCCTAACACCATCCCTTGATTTACCATGTTAACAAAGAGTAAGTGTATAATCAGGTTAGCTATGAAACTTCAAGCCTATCTATCTTTCTGGACAGGCAGTCTTGCTTTCTCTTTACCAAATCAACTCTGGGATCAAAATATCCAGTGGTATAATGACACGTCATCAATGTAATAGTGCTGAAACAGAAAAATCACCTTTCGATCTTACATTCAGCTATTTAAGATATATTTTGAAATTTAAAGGATAAATCTTCATTTATGCTTTTTATGTGTCAATATTTTTTATCAGTTTCTGCAGTGTATTAGACAATATGAGTTCTCTAAAGTTTAGACCGAAAATAAGCCTGAGATTGAAGAAAGCCACCTATAACAAAGGCACCCGATTTACTCCATTAACTGATCCTTTGGCCAGCCCAGTTCCCTTTGTTTCTGTTGAGCAGCTGAAGGGGCAGAGACTTGGTTGCTCCATGCCTTGACTTTCAGCACTATAGCCCCACTCCTTTTTTTTTAAAGCAATGCCACAGCTGTGTTGATTTCTGCTGAATTCCTGGAAAAGTTTCCTCCTTTAAGCAGCAGACTCTACATGCCAGTGCAGAGGAGGTATGGCATAAGAAAACACCTCCACAAATCAAGCTGTTGACTAATCCCAGTGCACCAGGCAGCACAAATGCTGGCTGCTCCAGAGCAGGGAGAAAGTCTAAATTTTAATGGTAATGAAGGTGGGCAGAGAAGAATAAATACTGTCAGAGCCTGCTAATTATGAAAAGAGATGGATGGCTGCTGTAAATCAGTGTGCTGTGGGGACAGAGTCTTGAGACAGATTAAGTTATTATTCATACTGGGGCTGTTCAAATAAATCAATGGAAATTCCATCAGCAGCAGGTTCCATTTTTGTTTTGCTTCTTGATTTATGGGTTATGCCTTTGGTCTTTTTATCAGAATCTCCTTCTGCTTTATTCCTAACAGGTATGTATACTCTAATCTGAAGCCACCAGATACTTCCTTGTGCGAAAAGATTTTCACAAACAGCCTAGTAACAGGAGAATTCACAGGGCAAGGTGCTTTTCATGTTTCAAATCCTTCAAAGAACTTCATTGCACTGCTCTTTACTTAAGTTCCTCACCAGAAAAAAAACAAGGATTAAAATAGTAATTTATTCCATGTTGTTTAGCCTTGTCTTCTAATGAAACATCATTAATGTAGTGACTACATGGGCTATGCTGCTTGGCCCTTCCACAGCAAATCATTTATATTTTTTCACCAGTTTCAAGCAAATTCAGGGAAGGATAAAGATCACAGGGACACTGAGCTCCTAGTGGGATGAAAGTAGGCAGTTGGGCAGAAGAACCCACATGTCCTTATGAGGAAATTGTCTGCAGCACAGATACATTATGAATAGTGTGAAATCTAAGTGAAAACAACCAAGGACCCAGCTCTTGAGCTCTGACATCTCTAAGTTTACTGGCTTGCTTATTTAGATGACAATTTCTCTGTAATGGTGTTGGTCTTTCTGTGTTGATATTCAGCATCTTATGTGTCACTCACAAGAGTCCCTGTGCACTGCCAAAAGTGAATCAATACATGGCCCAGGGCATGTAGGCAAGAAGGCCAAACACATTGCACCTCATCTTTAACCTCTGCTTCAATTTTTTTATTATGTAACCCTATTTACTCCAGCAGCAATGTCTCAGGGTCAAAATATAAATAACACTGTGAAGTCTCAGTGGGTGGTGGTGATGTCTGCCAGTATTTCTAACAATGGCACCGATTCAGAGGACAAAATCATGGATTGTAGTCAACAGATGAATGCCCAAGCAGTGGCTGGACAGCAGAACAGCACATGGAAGGGAGAAGCATTTCAAGGATGAGGTGAACTGTTTGAGAGAGGGCAACCAGCCACCTTTATTGAATGGACAGGCTTAAGATGGCCTAATGGGGCACAGACTCCTTTGAATAATAAGAACAAATTCATGGGCTAGGCAGTGACTTCAGGCAATGAGGGAAATGGTTAAGGGCCAGCTCACATCTACAGAGACCTGGATTATCATCAGGCCTGATGAATGTGTACCTAAATGGGCTGAGTTTTACCTGTTCACAACAGCTTAAAATCACCTCTGACTACACTGTAAGAACAATGATGCAGACAATAGTAAAACTGGATGGAAAAATTTATCTTTTCCTGTCTCTTACTTGCTTGACAGAGCCATTCATACTATTCAAAGAACCTGCCATATCATGTGTGCTGCTACTAAGTGCCCACTTGCTTTGCATTTGTAAAAAATTGTTTTCATCATTTTGGCAGCCTGGCATAGTGTGTTTAGATGTCTTGATCCCAGCAGAGTGTTTGCAAATCCAGTAATTGCATATCATTACCTCCTTTTGTTGCTGATGCTGTTGTCTGTGCCTTCATTTACCTGTGGCTCTGGACCACTCACTGTTAGAGAGGGCTATCTTTAATGCTCTTCTCTCCAATGGTTTGTTTGAAGCAACATACATACATCTTAGAGTCTTGCAAGCAAAGCAGCATGCCACAGAGCTTAATTAAAGAGGAAATAAAAAAAAAGAAGCCTTTCCCCAGCGAGCTGGGGGAGTTGCATTCTGCTGAAGCTGATGGGATGAGATTGATTGTCTGATGTTAACATACAGAAAAGGGGAACTTATGACAGAGGTGAGAGAGCTATATTTCATTAGGGACAGCACCATTGAAAAGGACATTCACTCATAATCTACTCAGGGATTTTTTTTATTATTATTTCAGTATCCAGCAGTGTTTTAAGGCAATTCCCATCCTACCTCCTGCTGTAAGCTTGGAAGTAAAAGAAGCCAGCTTTATACATCAAAGCTACACTAATAGCCCCTTTTCTCTCCCATGAACCATTAGCATGGGACCAGCAATACTGACAGGTCATGGCTGTGCTATTTCCATCAAACATCAGACCTGTGCTGGAAATGATGGCATCATCCAATTAGTCTAGAAAAGGTACTGGGATATGTCTTCCAGGTGATTACTTCTGACAACTAGGTCCACCATTTCCCATTTTCTGGAGCTGCCTACTCCAGGATTAGTAGTCACTATTTCAGAGCCTTCAGGACTCTCGTTGCTCTCTTTAAAGGCACAAAGCAGCTTCCTGTGGAATTTTTAAATTGTTGTTCAAGACAGTTTGCAATCAGCCAATGACAATAGAGGCAAGTCTGTGGGAGTTTTTTCTTTCTCTCCAAAGCAGCAAAGCACTTCATAAGCACTTCATTTTTGCTGAACAGAATGCCATCATGCATCTCCAATAAATGCTGAAAATCATTCCTGAGCCTGCTGGAACCTGTGCTGTTAAGGCAGAGGCTGCACACCCAGGGAGTGCTGGCGGTTCAAGCCAATTGTGCCAGAGGATTGGTCCCTGTGCCCACATCAAGAGGCAGCTCGTAGCAGAGATCCCTGTGGACATACTTATCTAGGATCATTCACAATGATACTCTTGAAAGGAGATTCTCTCTTTTGCAAGCCTCCTTATTCCAGCATCAGTTTTTTGGGAAGTCACCCCAAGAGTGTGAGGCTCTGCTCTATTTTCCTTGCTGGTCAGCCATGTGAAAGGGACAGTGAGAGTTAGGTTTAGGTGATCCAGCTGGTGAACCTAAAGGGGATCTCTGGGTGTGCTCCAAGTACAACTGCACTGCTATATAGAGGAACTCTGTCTTCCTATGTGGTACTTGCCTGACAAGCTCCATACTCCTCTGTCTCTGCAGCAATGTCGTGGGATTGAGGCCATGCAGGCTGCACAGCTCAGGGCCTTTCCTGCAAGGACACCCTATTACCAGGATGCACAAAATGGGCTGACAGCCTAATGAGCTCAGGCTGTCTCCAAGAGAAGTCTGGGGGCAAAGTAACCCAGTTCTTGCTGCCCTGTGCACTCAAAGCTGAAGAGAACTTTGGTGACTGGACTTCTATTCAGCCACAAGCACCAGTACAAAGACTGTACCTGAGGAAAAGAATAGTATTTCACAGCAGCCTTTTAGGTGTAGTTGTATGTAACTCATTCGTCTTCCTAGGAGGAAGAAGAACAAGCTGTGTGTGCCTCATAGTGGATGGCTAATCGTTTTCCTTAGATGACAATAAGTTTGCTGACCAAAACATACAAAGAAATATTCAGATGGGTCTTCTGCTCTGCCAGAAATGCCATCTCTCTGCCCAAGGTTGTTTTCCTGCTCTGTCTACCCAAATCCCCACCATAAATTTAAGTCCTTCTCTTGACATGAGGCACCAAAGGGAAGATCTCTCTCTCTCTCCTCACCATGGCTTACAGGGATGTGTTCCTGTACCCATATGTTGCCCACACAAGCCAGATAATTATACAGAAACTTCACCTCCAGTCCACCGTGGCCCTGTGGACTAACAGTCCCTGTGGCTTTTTCTCTTGTCCCTGTCAGCTAATCAGGAATCTCTGGTTTTGTACCATTTTCAGAAATATCAGTCCTTTCCCTGGGATCATTTCAGCTGCATAATAATGACCTGTAAGTGCCAATTCCAATATTCAGTTGACCTTCAAGGTAAATTGTGTTTTGCATTTGTCTTACACACTTTCATAGAAACTTAATCCACTGTCTAACATAAATGATCATTTCCAAAGAACATAATGGTTCTGAGTGCAGACAATAACTGGCTGCAATTTGCTTCATGAGCAATTTTATTTACATCGACAGCAGAAGAGCTAAATTGAAAGGTCTGCTCCTTGACTGTGGCTGTATTTGTGCTAACGCCAAAAGTATGTTCAGCTTCAGGAAATCAATTCACCTTTGATTTAGCCCTCTGTATTATTAACACAAGAATAATACAGAATATGGATTTCCTGCCCAAATGAAATGAATGAATGTCTGTCTTCATGCCAAGGCAAGCACCACCCAAATTATTGAGAAATAGCCATTTGATGGGGGACAGTGCACCTCTCAGAAGGGCTGTGGTTGGGGTTCACACAGATGGAGGCAGCTCAAGATTACTGCTGTGCAGGCTGCTCAGGTGCCCTGTGGTGCCTTGTTGTGTGCTACTGGGTTCTCTTCATTGCATGCTAAAGGTAGCCCTGAGGCAGCCTCTACTGTCAGACCCAGCTGCCACATGGACTGTGAGTGTCACATTAAATCTTAAATGTGCTGGAGTACATTACCTGGAGAAAGTTATGTGTGACACAGCCATGATGCCCACCTTCGGGAAGGAATTATCACACTTGCTGCCTTTTAAAATGCTGGAGGTCACTTTTCCATAACAATGCAAACAAAGCCACAAGGCTGGATGGTGTAAGCGGATTACTCAAGAGGATGAGTATATGCCTGACATGGAGATGGGTTAGGATGTCTCAGGCACACAGTTCTCTAAATTCTCCATTCCTGGGTGTGTCTTCAGGGCTGCAGATGGAAATTGTCTTGATGCCAACTATACTCACACTTTTAGAAAATCTTCTTTAAATGTTCTGGGTTTTTTTTTTCACTAATCAAAAGGATAAAACACGGGGTGCTGCACAGAGATTAAGAGAGAAAGTTGGTCATTATATTTGCACAAAAATACTGCATGGGAAACCCCAGGTACTCTCAGTCCCAAAGAACCTGCAAATTACATAGGAAGTGCACAGCATGTACATAGGGAATCATTATAAAAGCTTTGTGGATTATCCAAAAAGAAGGAAGAGCATGATGTCCATTTTATGAGTGGCAAGTGGAAGCCAAGAAAGGCTAACTGAGTTATCCACAGTGTTTAGATAAGTGTGTCATAAAGCATCCTAGCTGCTAATCTGATGCATTATGAGGAGTCCTTTGCTGTGAGTCAGAAGCCAGTAAAGGTAGGGGTATTGAATTTAGGAGCCATTCCAGTATATTCCCACTGAAGATTTGGTAGAGATGAAGGAATCATGGAGCAACTTACATTTAGATTTTGCTGTGCTGAAAGTCTATGAAGAAATAAGTCCAGACAAAGTCAGTCTAAATGAGTCATGACAATTTTCCAGCTGACACCATTGCTAGCAAAGCACTAAAGAAATATTGAGTGCCTCCAGGTCAGAAAAAAGCAACTTCCATTGTGAAGGCTGAGAAAGGGAGAGGAAGGCTGTCTCAAGTGCTCTACCAGCCTCTTGGACTGTCACCAGGAAGACTTAAGACTTTGCAAGTAGTCTTTGACCTCCGTCAAGGGGAGTGATTGAGAGCTGGTGGCAGGGGTGTGAAGGTGACACACAGCATGGAAGAAAGCAAGAGAGGGAGTTTCCATGCAGCAGTGACATTTGCACATACAGTCATGGGCTGATGTACAGCCTTACTTACTGGTGCCTCTTGTGTTCTGGAAAAGAACAGTAGAAATAACTGTTAATAAAAATAAATACACCTTAATTCAATATTGGCCTAATAAAAAAAGTATAGGAAAAATATGTTATTGAGTTTCTTTTTCTTTTTTCTCCAGAAAGTATATAAATAGTCACAAAAATGTCAGTAGAAGAGAGGGAGGTGAGGCAATAAAAATGAAGCATCTGGTGATCACAGGAAGTTTATAACCAGAACTCCAAGACTTTCTGGTTTTATCTTGAAGGCTGGTTTGTACCACGGCATGGAATACAACCCAGAAAGAGCCCAGAGGCAGAGGCAGCAAAGAGGCAGCCTGTCAGACTGGCCATAGCCCCATGCTAACACAAAGCTGAGTCAGCAAAAGTCAGCTCAGCAATGCAGTGCCTTCAGGAAAGCAACCATGGTGCAAGCAGGTACAGTAAAGGGGAAAGGGAAGGACAGATGCAGCAAGGAAGAGCCTTGAAAAAGGGGGAGGAGGTCATGGGGCAAGAGCTTAGAGCACTCCCATCATGTCAGAAGCCACCCAGCTGTGTGCCTGGGAAGGTGGCAGGGAGCAGAACCAAGTGACTTGGCTGGGTGGGCACAGAGCAGGGTCACTAGCCCAGGGGCTGCCCCTGTGCTGGGCTAGCAAGGCCTGGAGCAGCTCCTTCTCTGCCATGGGCTGGGAGGGACAAGGAGGAGAGCCCCAGGGCTTAAAGGGAGAGGACCATCCCTCCAAATCTTTTTAGTTTGCTTAAAAGGTACGAGTCACATGAGCCCTCCCTGGAGTTAGCAGTACAGGCAAGCAGCACATAGTCCTGGAATCCCAGGGCATCCCATCCTTCCCCATCTGGGTTTTATCATGGAATGCTAAGTCACTACCTGCTTTATTTCTAGAGACAGTTATTTATTTCATTACCCACACCCCTGCAGATTTATTTCAAAAAAATATTTTACAATTACAACCTTCTCTTTTTCCAATATGGTTAAAATTTTGCTTCTAAACCAAAAAGGTAAACATTTGCTAGCTTCTTCAATGACCATTTCTATTATTATTTTTTTTAGATCAGCTCTATTGTCAATTAGCCACTCTTCTGATGTGAGGATTCTGACAGCAAGAGTCGGAGAGATTTGCAACAAATTACTCCAATTTAAAAGCAGAAAAACACAGCAGGAGCATGCAATGTCCAAATTATTGAAGCCCTCTTCAGTTCAGTCCAGGATGGTAATCACAGTTCCACAGAGGGAAGGAAGATGTGTGTCCTACCATTATAATGGGGCATTATGCTGTCAGACACTGAATAGGTATTACCACAGAGGGACTTTTCCTTCATCAAACCCTCAGTTTAAAGGGCTCTGCTGTATCAAGAAGTGCTGTTCATATCTCAGCAATGCTGCATGACTTAGACATTAGATGATATCAAATCCATTAAGGAGTATAGTTTAATAATCTGCATCCTTTCCCTTCACATTGTATTTATTGCCACAGTATGCAGTAAATGCAAGGCATTTCATGGCTAACAAGATTCACAAAGATTGAAGATGGTTTTGTTTTGCTGGTTTCACACAGTTTATAATGGGACCCTCTGCACAGCGTGAGGTTCAGAGAGATGGGCTCGTTCCAGGAGGAAAACATTAAATGTGTAATAGGTTTATAATCTGTGAGAAACAGCTCAAGTGCCCTGCTTTCACCAAATGGGTCCTGGAAAACTTTCCTTTTATTGCTGTTCAGGCACACACTTACACATATGTTTATTAAATAATTTTGCATCTTGTTAAATTACGCTAAAGTGAGGGAAGCAGAAAAATTTCTGTGCTTGCAGGTTTAATCAGTGCTGCATCTTGGCCTATTCACCAGCAAACAACAGTTGTATTCCCAAAAATCCTAAGAACAAAAAGCTGGTGCAGTAAAGCATTTCTCAGCTCTGTTTACATCTCCTCACAACTACTTATTTGTATAACATACAGCACTTATTTAGCCTCAGCTGAAGAGCTTTAAATGAGTGAGGATGAAGGAATAGGTGGAGAGCAGTCTCCTTCACACAGACCTGCCTGAGCAGTGCAACTTCAGAGGAAAAATAGGACTGGCAGACAAATCCCTGCTTGCTTCCCTGCTCCATAGTTACCTCTGAGTAACTACTGGCATCAGCAGTGTTCTTCACAATTTTGCACCCATCTGACCGGAGTGCAGCATGAATAATTTCTGATCACTCCCTGCTGAGCTGGATTTGGTCAGGTGTCCATTAGGAGAAAGCCTCCATCCCACTGGAGCCATCAGCATCTCTGTTTCAAGCCAGCTCCTGGCAAAAGCAACTTGGAGCAGGTGGCCAGTGGGTCCCTCTGAGAGGCCAACATCTGCAGGTCAGCTGCAGCTGCCATGGCTATTCCAAGAGCTGTAAAGCTGGGGATGCTCCTTCTCAGCCAAGTCATGCAATAAATACATTGAGGGGCTTGTTTTGCCACCTGTTCCCATTTCCTCACCTTCAGCAGTGACATTCAAAAGAAGTTTGCCATTCTCCCACAGAAAGCCTTAATAAATACCTCCCCGAACTTTGCTGCCAATAAATGGAGCATTGTAAAATGTTGACACAGAAGCCCAGACCAGCAGGAGAACAGGAGGTGTGTCTTCTTGTCACTGCACTTTACCATCCAACCAAGCATGTCTGGGGCTGATATTCAGCCCTCCCTCCTTGGCAGGAGTTTCAAAAGAGAAAGGGCAGATGCAAGTTTCTGTTGAGCTTCCAGTCTCCTGAAATGCCAAAGCTAAAAAAGAAAATATCAATCAATCATAAAGTAGTGGGGATGCTCAAGGTGAAGAAGCCTCCTCAGCTGTTGTGGCCATCTTTGAAAATCCAGCCAGCAGGTTTGACTTCTGCATTTAAACATTTCCTCAGCATAACAACATGTCCAAAGGCTGGTACTAAAGACATTTTAGCACACAGAAATCTCCACAGTAAATCATTGCATCAGGTACTTCCCTCCACTGTCATGCTGAGCAAGATTACAGGGAAGGTGAATACAGCACCATCCATCCATCCATCCATCCACCCATTCATCCATCCATCCATTTCCAACTGCCACAAACCAAGCCAAACAAGGTGGATACACTTTCCTGAGAAAATATCCCATCCTGCTCAGTAGCTTCCTACTTCTTACTGGTTGTATGTGAATGCTGTTTCTCAGGAGAGCCCATCCAGACAGAGCTGTTTGCCTCAGCACTCAAACCTTTTCCTATTTGCAGTTATTTCAGTGGTTGCACCTTCATGACAGGGCTGATAAATTCAATTCTGACTGCAGAGGGACTAGGTGACAGCTGAAAACAAAAAGTACAAGCAATCCTGACAGTGCCTCACTTCAAAGAAAAGAAAAGGCAAGGTAGGAAAATGTTCCTGAGGCAATCTGGTGCAAAGGCACTGCTACTGAGCCACTGCATTCACTGGGGTTTCCAAAGGTCACTCCCATCCTCCCTCTTTCTGCAGCCTCTCATAGATCATCTGTGGTTCAGACAGCACGTTGGGCTCCCTACTCATCTCAGCAAAACTTGATTATATATATTTTCCTTTTGAGGACATTTCCTCTCCTTATTTTCTTCGTTACCTATTCTCTCTTTCATCTCAAGACGGATCAAAGTGTTCTACAATCATGGGCAACTCTTATCCCAGGAACATGTGAATCCAATCCCACCAGAACATCACAAACATCACTGAAGTCTTTCCTTGCTGGTCTGCCCTAACAGTGACCTGCATTATGGTATTCTGCAACCAAGGTTAATGAGAACAGTAGCATACCAAGCAACACTATTGCTTATTTGTTATTAATACCAGCAAGACAGCAATATTTAGCTATCATAAAAAGGAAAATCTAAAAAATGGCTATTACCTTACTCTCCTGCTCACACCTTTTCATTGCCAGCCCAGTTGCTGCTTTATAGCATGTCTAAACATTAGTGGAAAAATTAGTGTCTATAAAAACATTGCAGCTCATAACAAAATTTCATACACATTCATATATTTCCATATATTCATATTTGTATATATCATGTATTTTATTAACTCACTAAAGAGTTCCCATGCATTTGTATGCCTGCATAGCAGCCCTTGGTGGGGAGGTTGCTGGCCTCCAAACTTGCAGACAGGCAAATGGTGACTTGGGTTGAGTATGGAAAGGGTCACATAAGAGAAAGTTCAAAGTCCTTTACAAGGTAATGTCCATTTCCAACTCATAACAATATTTTCAAATATTTTATCTACTGAGGTATTATTCCGATATTAATAATCTATACTGATCTTATTTCTTACAGTATTGAACTCCTCCTTTACATTTTACACACATACACACGTTTTGCATGTGCACACATACACACTCAGGTTTAAAAAAAAAAACAAATCACTAACTTATACCATTAAATACTGCTTCTCGTGTTCACTCCTGGTGATCAGAATTTCAGAGAACTCTGGAGCCCTGGAATCCTGTTGTTTTGTTGTTACACACACCAAAAAAAAGGAATCAAACTGAGTGATAATGTACCTGTTAATATAGGATTGCTGTAGAACAAAGGTGTGAAATGTTCCTTCTCTGCCCTGCTGCACTGCATTCAGGTTAGAAAACCATTATTTGAGAAAGATGTAATCTAGCTAACTGAAAATAATTATCAGCAGAACAGAAAGGGTCAGCAGATATCTAGAAAGTCTGACTTAATTTAGACAGACTGAAAGAAATAAAGTGATTTAAGTCTCTAATGACTGAAAAAGAGGAGAATTAGAATAGCAGATTTTACATGCACTGAAGGTAGCGGCAGAGTGAGTCATAAATAAATAAATGTATGTCTGCTGTAGATATAAGAAGGTATTGGCTTAAAAGCAGGCAAGGAGGATTTAAGTGAGACATCAGGAAAAAGCTGGCAAAGCCCAAAATAAACTGACATCTCTCAGTAGTGGTTTGGGTAAACCTGATTCTGCCCTGAGCATGCATCTGGATGAGGTGATGTGTGACTGTCCCTTACTCCTGCATTTTTTAGTACAGAAACTGGTACTCCTTAGATGAAGTTTTGTCCTAAAAATATTCTTCCATCCACATTTCCAGCATAAGTTACATTATTCTTTGGCAATGCCAAAAGAGAGTGCCTAATTTAATAGCACTGCTTTCTGCTTTCACAGACAGGAATTTCAAGGGGACCCTAAAGTTGCTAAACATCCTTAGACTTTCTATGAGATTAGAAACTTCAGGTGCTTCTGATTTTGTGCTTGTTAAAATAAAAATCCCATTTCACTGATAAAGGAATTAATATTTACAGCATCTTATCTAAGTAACAGAGCAGTGAGCAGGCCTCACTCTGCTCTAGCTGACGTTTTATCACAGATGTGTCTCAGTGAGTAGGAGAGGTCAAGGAGGGCCTTTTTCTGCCTGCTCTGAGTGTCTAGGAATTCTGGGGAGCATACCCAGCTGCCCAATCCATTGGAGAAACAAGAAACAACAGAGGTGGGCACTGTAGAGTGAATAGACTCCATTTCATAGCTGTCTTGGGTTTATCATGACTGAAAGAGGTGTAACTTTATCACATTAATACAAAGATATTAGGAAAGAAATGGAGAGTGGTATACCAACTATAATACAAACTTTTCTGTATTACAACAGAAAGCAGCAGACTATGTTTTAGACCACGTGTCCCTGAAAAATTTCCTCTTTAACAAACTGTGTCATTTGTTTTCTATCATTCAAAACCATCTAGAGGCATCCTCTTATGCTGAAAGAGACCTCCCAATGCTCTTCACACAAAAAAAAAAAAAGGTAATTGGCCTAAAGTGCAAAGAGAGAGCTACCTAAATAAAACCTCCTTTCTGGTCTGTATAGATAGGCAGGAGAAAATGGGATGGCTTTGGCAGAGAGATCTCTTGCAGAGAAAAGAAGTTTCTGGAAGGTCACTCTCAGCAGGACTGAGATGCATTAGAATAGCATGGCATTCAAGCACCACTGCTTATTTCCAAGGAGAGTGGCAATTTCACTTTGGTTGTCCTGGGAGATAATAACCTCTTTAAAATAGAATATTTCCCACTCATTTGTAGGGCAATCACGTGGCTTCAAGGAAAATGGGTAAGCCAGAGCATAGGGCATCTCAGCCCTATGCAGAGAGCATCATCACCAGCAAAGGGACACAACATCCACTGAGATGAAGAGAAGCTCCTTGGCATTGGATTGTGCTCCTTCTCAGCTCTGTAGCCATAGTGATCAGAGCCTGACCCTCCATTTGGCCCTCTGGTCTTTCCTTGTGGATCTAAGGTGAAAATCATTCAGCTATCCAGTCATAAAAGTCATCTTACTCGAGACCTTATTTCTGTAGCAATCAAGCTACTAAAACTATCAATATTATTAATGTATTACTGTTAATACCCTGTTTCCAGGATCAAGAAGAGCTGCATATGGGTTTCTTCAGGAATAAGTCACCCTCCATTGTTTTCTAAATATCCTGTTAAAACCCTCCAGGTACCTGAAGCTTTTTACCCCAAATACTTCACCCTGTAGGAGAGGCTAGATGCAAGGAGACAGAGTGAGTAGGAGAATATGGGAAAACAGTGAGAGAACAGACAGACCAAGGAAAACTGTGCAAAATCAGAAAGGCACACCACCAGCCCCACTTGTGTAATCTGTAACACTGTCGGCCACAGCAAGCCAATTAGAGTTCCTCAGCACAGCACCTATTCATGAGCCAAATACTTTGTTTTGTTCAAGCACTGTCAACACAGAACTTTGCTCTGAGATGTCCAAATATTCTATAATTAAGATGAATTAGCAAGTGGAGAAGCAACTGCAGCAAGAAGAAGTAAGAAGGAAGCAATTGTGGAGAATACTAAATGCCTTCCTCAAGCTTTAAGTCTAAACTGACAGACTTTTCTCCCTCGTTAGCTTTTCTCTTTCTCTTCTGTTTTTCCCTTCTCTTTCCTTTGGTGACAGAAGAGTGAAAAGGGCACAAATCACTACTAAACTGAAATACACATCTTTTATTTTTCCCCTTGCTACTCTTCACACAGCCCTTTAATCTCAAAGAAATTCTCTCTATTTCCTCTCTGGAACATTGATTTAAACCACACGAGTCAGGAGTGGCAGGAAACAATCAAACAGGGGGAATGTGGTTCTGACATCTAGAGCCTGAAAGCATAAGGAAGCAGATGCCCTTTCTCTTGGAGAAGGCAGAGTTTTCAATTGCTTTCAGCCTTGAATCTGAAGTGACCATAAAGTATTCTGCAAGAGATAGGAATATGAAAGGGTATCTTTCTTAGCCTAGGTCTTGTGTCTTCTCACTTGGGGTCTATTGGCATGTTGTGATGTTCTGCTATGTCAGACTCATGTCCAGGAGCAGCTTTTTGCTTAGATTACCTGCCCCTGCATCTTCCAGGTGCAGTAAAAAATTGTACAACCAAATGGCAGCAAAGCTTTCATGGTCATACCTTCCCCTTCTTAGATGACTTTCCAGAGTATCAAAGAGTCCTCAGCCCCCAGAAAAGGTTGAGAAATTCTTCTTCTCTAGCTGTATTTGTGCTGTTGTGTCCTGGGACTGCTGCTCCCCACAAACAGCAGAGCAGAAGATAAAATATATAAGATAAATACTTTGGGTCTAATTCTGGGAACAGAGCCCATAGGTGGCATGAGCCTACAGCTCTCTCTTTTAAGTATTTTTGGGGTGACCATGGGACAGCTTCCTGCTCCACCCAGGAATGTGGGCAGATGAAGGTTGTTCTTCTGGCTTAAATCAGAAGGGATTGCTCAGCTTGAACCATGAAAGTTCTCTCAGGAACCACAAACTCTAAGCAAAGAAAGTCTGTGATATTAAGGCAGAAGCTGAAGTGGATACTTAAAATTATTGCATCTCCATATTTTGGTGCTTACTTGACCTTCCAATCATCCTTTAGGATGATCCTAAATCCCAGGAGAGTCCATAGGCTTTTCCTAAAATATTTTGCTAGATGTGACTGAACTGAGCATAAGAAGTTTAGTGGGAGGGTTTCTGCTAACAAGAGAAAGGGCAATTCTGGAGCTGGCCTAGACACCAGAATAGGTTTAGTTTGTTTGTCATATGCAGCAATATTATTTAGTCTAATTTCATTTATAAATCAGATTGTTTAGTAGAACTTTATTTCCTCTTGCTTATAGAAGGTTCAGGCTTTTTCTCCCTCTGGTGAATTTCTGCTTCTGTGATGCAGGACACATCTTTACTCTTTGTCTAATAAAAGTTCTTCATCTGGCACATGAAATGGACCATTAGTCTTTAAAACGGACCATAAGATGTGTCTTTAAGGGTAAAAGACTGTAAGGAAAAGCTTTCCAGGGCAAGGTGAATCTTTCAGTGCGGTTTTGCTACACATTTCTTGGCAAGAGGTGAAAGGGGAAATGAGCATGAGACTGCCCATTTTGCTGGCAAACAAGTTAGAGTCTAGAAAGCTGCTCTTCCTCTTTTATCCTGAGAAAAAAAAATAAAAAACAAAACAAAACCAACTAAAAACAAAAAACTTGCCCACTTCAGTCCCTAGCAGGGTCCTTTCCCAGAGAGCTCCTGTGATCAGATTCAGCCATTCAGAAATGCTGGGAAGTAACGGCTGCACGGGAAGATCAATATGGAAAACATTCAGTATCCAGCCACCTCTGGCCCCGAGGTTCATCATTGCACAAATGTAGCCATGTTCCTCATTACAAGCAAGATTGATGTATTTAGTTCGCCCTGCAGCTCTCCTTAATCAGCTATCTAATTTTAGGCCCTTGCTTTGAGTCTGGGAAAGGGAGGAAGGAGGGAGGTTATTGACAGAGTTCTTAAAATACTGTAGCAAAAACCTACTCTTATTAATCATTTTCTTTATCTGATTTATACCCAAAAGATATAATCCACTCTTCCCTCCCTCAGCTCCTTTATTCCTTACAGGATTCACATTGCAAATAGCTAAATTCAAATGGAAAAAAAACCCATGAAGTTTCACATTGTATTTAGGTTCCCTGGGTGAGATATCTCATTGCTTAACCCTTTCTTAGATTCTTGGTTGCCACTGAGAGAGCCTCAGCTCTCAAGCACTGTTGGTCTATCCTATTGTCAGTGACAAACCCAGCACCTTTCCATCCTTTGGGCTTATTTCAACCACATTTGGTGAGGGAGTTTTTTTGACAGCAAATAGCCAGATGATCCTTGTGGGTCCCTTTCAATTCAGAATATTTTATGATTCTACGTTGGGCAACTCCTGCTGTGAAATCCATGGATTGCAGTCCCAGAAAGAATGAGAGAATTCTGACTCCTGCAGGCTGGTGATTTATTTCTATGTCTCTCTGGAAGAACAATGTCAATAAAAAGTTATTACAACTCTTTCTTTTCCTATAAAACCTAGTCAATAAGATATTACTGTGGTGTCTTTTTTAAAGGAAAGCCTGGCAACCAAAACCACACAGAGAAATAAGAAGGAGATTGGGAGGAATCCCCTAAATACAAAAGGTCTGTGTTTATCTCCCAAGTGTGTCTGAGGCAGCAGCTCAGGATCTGAATGTCATAAAGAAGGGCTTGATGCACAGCCTGGGTCATCTTATGGTCCTTCACAACAGCACAAGCTATGGAAGAACAATATCACCTCCCAGACAGAGCCCTGCTGCAGCTCTTCTCCCTGTGGATCATAGGCAAGATCCTCACAGACTGAAAATCACTGTACTAGACTATACTTCAGTGGTGGATTTGATTATTTCCAAGTCAAAAGTTACCTAACTTGATTTTTTTATTTACTGCAGATCATTTAAGTTTATGCTGAGGAGCTAGTGCAATTTGGGCTGAAATACAAACAAGCAAGTAGAGCTGCAAGAAATGTGTTATATATGTTCTACTACTTGCAAGGTCTGTCAAAGATTACTTGTTTGGTGGGTGTCCCATCTGCCTACGTCACATCTTTTTTCCATATTTTGGCATACCTGAATGCCTATCAAATACAGCTGCTTTAACAGCTGTGCAAATCCCACAGTTTGACAGCTGTTGACATCATCCAAAGATCAAATTTGTGATATGTGATGTGTGCCCAACAAAAATTGGTCCTCATTCAAAATTGATTTACACCGTCTGTGTTGCAAAAAACCTTTCAATGAGCACAAGTCTTTTGCACCTCTCATCACCAACAGGAGATGGATCTCCAGCTAATGCTTCTTTGACCACGTGTCCATTTTTTATTATGATAAATCTTTACACATATCAACATTTTTTGGGGAGTACCAAGAAGAACCTGTTCAATTTGTGTCAGCAACCACAGTCCCAGAAGTTTCTCTTTCAGCTGAAAGAATATCAGAATAGTGAAGTTTGTGGCTTCACACTATACCAAGTCATCAATCTCTAATCAAGCAAAGCATTTGGAAAAGGGTGGAACAGGAAGCATGAAAATTTATTTGAAAATTACTGTCCAAGTTGTATTTACAGATCTGTGGTTTGTGCAGATACTATAGGTATCACAGAGAGACAAAGTGATGCAGGAAGGAGTAGGCTGGGAGAGGGTCTGTAACCTAGCAAACTAATCCAGGTGACAAACTGCTGGAATTGCTCCTTTCTTTACACAGTCCAAATGAAATATATGCATTTCCCAGAGCAGTAGAGAAAAAAACTTATCAGTCTCATTACTGTATAACTGATGGCAGAAAGAATCAGGGATGGGCTGGTTAAAGCTAGTCCATTAATCAGGTCCCTGGTGAAGCATCTCAGCTAGAGTTAAAATTAACGTTGGAAAATTAATCGGGACTTCACAAAGGAAACCGCAAAGCATATGGTGTCAGCTAATGGAGAGGCTGCACGGCTGAAGCGCCTGAAACTTCGTGTCTTCCTGAAATCTAATTAGACCCTAATGGAAGGAAGACCGAGTGAAGGCTCTTAATTGAAAATTACACTTCCAGTTCAATCAAAGCCTGCTTCCGTGTTGCTATTAACGGCCTTTTAAAAATAGCTGGATTCTACAGTGACCTTGCATACAAAGTGTTCACTTACAGAGAGTAGCTGTATAGATAATCAATGGATGCCCGAGTGATGGATTTGGATCCATTCTGTAATAATTTATGACTAGTGTGTATTGACCTGGTTACTGGGATGTTGTCTGTATGAATGAATATATGGTTTAATTTAATAGGAGCTGTCCAGAAAGAACAAACAAGCAGGTAAAATTGTCTCAAGGCAAGCCACTCCTTGGCAAACACTCAGAAGTGTTATGAGATAATTCACAGACAGGAAACTGCCTGGAAAAATTCATGTATATAGAAAGGAAAAATTTTTCCAAAGGAAGAATGGTTGTTCTCCAGGTGGTTTATAAAGGGCCAGACTCAGCTTCACCTAACTTTGGACATGTAACAAAATTACACATATTAGTGAGGGAAGGTACTCAAATGCAATTGCTGTAGGCTCTGTCTATACCTTCAGGGCCATTGCAGAGCCCAACACCAAACAATTTATCTAAATGCCACTGGAAACCACAGGACAGAGATAGCAAGCTGCCATCAGAACAGGCAGCAGAATATCTCCATCAGGATCAGCAGGAATTATATGACTGTCACACTTTAAAGATCCAGGCTAGAATTTGCTCAGCAGGGGATGCTTGGTAAAAGGAAGGTCAGAAGTACTGGCATAATCTCAGACCTTCAAAATTGAAGAATTTCCAACTAGTTTCCAGAGTACTCAGCCCAATTCCAAAACTTTTCATGTCAAGGCAGCTGAAGGCAACTCTCCTAAACTGTGTGAATCATAGTACTTTCCCCTTTTGTACACATCCCAAAAGTACATCTCATATCTGTATATGAGCTCTGTGAATCATTCTCTAAATTTCTTTCCTTGGATTTAGCAATACAGTGAGTTTGCCCACAATTTCCCTGTCCTACAGCACAGATTACCTGTGTCAACATTCTCTCAGCCCCAGCACTCCCCATGCTCTGCCACTCCACAGCTGTCTTGCAGGCTTGGAGACCTCCTTGGAGCTTCCACAACTTTTCCTGCCAGTTTAATTTTTATGGCTTGGTTTGCTTTTACTCTCAGCAGTGGCTGCTCTGCTTCTTCCCATATCAACCAATGATTATGATGCACCCTATGAAATTTTGCTCTCCTGAAATAGTCTATGCTATCTAAAGGCAACGATTCTTTCTGCATTGGGGTTTTTTTCCCAAAATTGTATTTGAAGTCCTGTGTAACTCACATTGCTTTCCACCTTTCTGATTGACACAGCATTGCATAAAGGCTCAATGTCACTGGTTTCCTCCAATGTGAATTCTCCCTTCAGGACACTTCTGTCCCTCTTTCTCTGGGTCTTGAGGTAGACAAGCTGTGACAGGAAATGCACAAGCGATGATTTGTTCACGGTTTGTGTGACACTGACTCGTGACTTATTTTGGTTGGCTCAAGCTTGGAAGGGAATCGAATTGGTGTGATTTTTGCATCAGTTGTGAAAGGAAAATTAACTCAGAGACAAGCAAATTTCCAAAAGATGTAAAGGGAATATTTTAAGCCATGTTTATGGCTGTTAAAGCACTAATAAATCAAAAGAAGTCATTATTCCTCCATGTCTTCATATACTTAAGACAGGATTACAGTAACTTGATTCACTGGATTTCTTTTTTTCCTTAATATAGTGTCCAGGCAAAAACTAGGCAACTCCACTTCTCTGCATTATTTGCTGTTCTTTCAGTCTAATCCATTTCTGCCATTGCTTCTTCTGAAAATGTGTTCTGGTTCATCTCATAATATTCTTTGATTTCCATATATCTCCTTCATCTGCATGTCTGGACAATGCCATGTGCAGCTAATTCCAAATACAAAATTTCCTTTTTATTCAATTGAATACATAACTACATGCAGGCATTTCCACATCTCTGTTGGTGGGAAGATCTTCCTACCCAGTGGTAAAATCCCTTCATAAGTTTTGTTATTTTCTGAGGTGTCTGGGTTTTTTCCTGTCTAGCATTTCAACAGTTTCCCACATCTCACAGGAAAAAAAAAAGTTTTATTTGAGATAACATTTAAATGGTAAAGTCTCTATCTTGTTTTAGTGCTGTAAGCTTGTGACAAGAAAGAAAAGAGCTTTGATATATTTCAGTATGTTTGAGGAGAAAGCAGGAAAAATTCTGCTGCTGGAGTTGAACAAGATGCTGGAAAGTATGCTCTAATGATCTTAAAAATCCACGTCTATTAATTATTCCACTGGAAAAAAAAACCTCTGATCTCCCAAGCATTGTTGTAAGACTATTTCTAAGCTTCATAAGGTTGACCCAAACCATGTCAAACAAACATGTCAAAGAAGCTCGGATGGGATGTGGCAGATTGTAACTCAGATGCCCCCTTCCATCCGGTCCTGGGCTGTCACCATCAGGGTCCAGCCTGTCTCATCACACCACCAAGGCAGCACTTTTGAGGGGCAAGATCCTCTCTATTCACAGAATCAACACCACTCTGGGATCCAGCGAGAGTAAATGCCTCTCCTTGAGGATTTCTGTATTTTCATAGGGCCCACAAAATTTTGCTTCGCTTCTTTCTGAAGTCAATTTTCGCACTTTTTTCCTTCTGCAAAATGGAAGCTATGGAAGTGATTTCTTTTGTAAAATACATCAAGTTGTTTTTGTGGACGATATGGAATAATAGATGCTTCAAAAAAAACATTTCCATATCAACTGCAAAGAAAAATTGGAAGAAATGAGAAAAACGGCTAAAAACTAGAAATCAGAGCAAGAGCTTTGACAAGAGCTAATCTCACTTTGACAATCCAAAACCACCCTCCAATATAACCCAATCATCTGTTTTTGTCATTGACTATGTGAATAGAGGGAGTTTTTTCTTCTTTTTAATTGTCCTGATTCCTTTTTAATTATAAATTTAATAAATTTAAAAATTTAATAAATTTAAGAAATTTAAGAAATTTAAGAAATTTAAGAAATTTAAGAAATTTAAGAAATTTAAGAAATTTAAGAAATTTAATTATGCCCCTCTGTTCTGCTCAATGACATCAAATACTGGAAAAAGACATTGGATTGCAGACTAATATATTTTAGCTGAATCAAAACTCATGAATTTCAAGTTTCTTTTCCTACTCACAGACATAAAAAAACCTTTTTTATTTAATGAAGTTTCACCAGAGGCCTCTTACCATTTGGGCAGCTGCTTGTTCACACAATTTGGTTTTGCAAAGGTTCACTGCCTCTCTGAGGTTAACTTCCCTTCACTGCCTTAATAAGTAAAACCCAAATCTTTGGACTAATTTGTTACAAGACAGAGCTCCTCTAATTGAATATGAGCATTTTTCTCTATTGTCAGTTGATAAATTGGGAGCTCTGCAATGGGTGGAAAAATTTTTCAAATTAGTTGTGTTGCAGATTTCACATCTGGAACTCAAAACAGCAAAGTTGCCATAATGCTTTGATTCTGGAATGTGGGAAGTCTAAGTGAATGACAGCACTGATCCACTCAAATCTAATAATTCTCTGACACTATGATCTATGAATTTAACAACTAAAAAGCATTTTTGCTAAGAGCAATAAACAAACATAAGGGTAAATAGCTTCATACATATAATCTTTTTCTTTCAATATTTGCTTTTTAATTTTTGTCTCCATACTTTCAAGTTGGATCCAAAATGGCTTATTGAAAAGTTGTTAACACTTACACGAGAGTGAATTGACAGCTGGATCCCAATATCTCCATCTGGACATATTTGATGATGCCTGGGACCCTGATATCTTGTGCACTCAGAAAATCAAATGTAATGTTTTAAAACTATGTTTCTCCCATACTTTAGCTTTACAAACCCCAAATTTCACAGATCCCACGAAGTTTTATTGCCCTTCTTTCAGTTGCTCCTGAAGACACTAAGCGCAAAAAGCCTTGAACAGTGGAAAGAACAGATGCTCAGCAGGGAAGAGAGGTCTCAGGCTTTCCACTGTCACAGTCATGTCTCTGCTGTAAATCTCGTCTCTGCAAGAAACAAGAATTATCTCAGACTCCCACAAGACCAAGAACAATTTCAAAGTTTTTTGGAGAGTGCCAGGTACGTGTTTTCAGTCTGCTTTCCCCAGAAGGGACATGGGGTGATTGAAGCAATAAAAAGCAAGGTGAAGCTCATAAGAAGCATGCCTCTTCTCATGCTACTCTTTCCTATAGCAAGCAAAGGAAAAAGCAGAACTCACAAGGCAGATATTACAGGAATTAACACATAAATCAAGGGCATTCTGCTAGGATCCTAGAAATTTTCGTGTAGGATCCTAAAAATTCAGGGCTGAAAGAAGCCTGATAGGGCTTGCTCCATCCCCTTAACTAAGCGGACAGGCTAGACACTGTTCATCTCCTATGAGAGGTTTATCCCATTCATCCTTAAATATTTTCAAGTCCAAAAATTTACAATCTTTTAATGTTATCCATCCCAGTACTTATCTGTGCTTCCAATTAAAGAGCGGTACAATGTCCAAGGACAAGAAACTAGAACATAGTGTATGTCACAAATAGTTGCAAGTTTTAGTAATGTGATGCTGTACCTCAGCAAATATAGTTTTCAAGACGACTAACTCAATGTAATTAATTACTAGACCAACTAATAAAGCATAAAAAAAAAAAAAAAGAGGCAAGCTTTCATGCATAAAAAGCCCCTCACATCCTTTGATGTTATTATTATTCACTATCTGTGCTCAGACCCTCAAAAATGCCTGTGCAACTCCAGTATCTATTCCCAACAGGAGACTGGTGAGACTCAAACTCCCAAATCTCTTGGAGGATTCTGAAAATGCTCTTTTTTTAATGAACAAATTCTTACTTTATGGGAAGTGAAATCACAGTTTCCACTTCTCCCATCATCTTCTCATGCCAGGAGCTGTCCTTGTAACAGCAATCAGTAAAAGATACTCCTCCACCAAAATAGTCTCTGTCTTCCATATGTCTCTCTCATGCATGGATAAATTAAAAAGCTGCTGCTCATTTTTTTCTGAGGGAGTTAACATTCACAGAGGCCCACTATACTGCAGAAGTTTTACAGGGATTGAAGAAGAACACAAGCAGCAAGGAGACGTTTAGGCCTCTTCCTTCTTTTTAATTGAAAAATTGTTTGCAGTTATGAAATTGGGACTAGACACCTCATTAACACTGTTTCTGGCTACATTTTGATTCATTTTAGCCTATGGCAATGTCTGCATATACCTCAAAATGCAGAAGAGCTTTCTGAGTAGAGATTCTTCCAAACCACGTTTGTAAATGGAGTAATCCATGCTTGACCTACATACAAACCATTTTGAGCTTCACCACTGAAATTCAAAGTGGCACCTGTCAGTTAACAACAAAATCTCCTTATTACTTGAGCAGGAGAAAGAAATTCAATTTGATTTGCAAGTTCACTGAGGATACATCTATATTGCAGGGCTGCAGAGGGAGAGGTGAGTGACATTTTCCTGATGTGTGTGAGTGTCCATGTCAACAGGCTGGCTTTTGCAGCCCAGGATGAACCCTGGGAAAGGCTGACCCTGAGCAAAGTAAAAGCAAAGTAAAGCAGCAGTCAAGTAGGGCAGGAAAATGCGAGGCAGGAAAGTCACATTCTGGTGTGGAAAAGATGGAGTAGATCCAATTCTGGGCTGCCTCAAAGAGGAGATCTCTTGGGTGACACTCTCCCAACCAGAGGGATCACCCAGAGCAGCCTCCTCAGCACAGAGCCACAGTCTTGGCACACTCATGCCCTGTCCCAGCCAGCAAAGAGCCCAGCAAGGGACAGGCCATGCACAGAGAACCTTCCAGCTCTGGTGGCTCTGCTCCCCCATGCTGAGAAGAAGCAAACACCTGGAGCAAGTTCTAGCTGTCCCAGCATTACTGGCACTCAAGATAACTTATTTAAAACCATTCAAAGTGCCTTCCCTTGACCTGGTCACACTTCCCAACTGCGGTGCTGGCAAGGAAACAGCATTTTTCAGCTCAGAAAGAGAATGCAAGATTTAGCTAGCCATGTCTTATGGAGTACCCCAGTGCTATAGTGGCTGCATCTATTTCAACAGCTAGAGAAACTGAGTTATAGACACTAAACTCATCAAAAAGCAAGTTGAGCCTTTCATTACAAGTTTTCAAGAGCTCTCATTGTCCTACCATTTGGCATCATGGGAAGTGTAGTTGAACTCATTTCTCTTAGGACAAAACAAGGTTTGAACTACAGCTGCCTGGAGGTATCACAGACATATTGTTAACTTAGAAAAAAATCAGTCTTCATGGTATTCACATTTTTATCAAAAACCGTTTTTCCCCAGCAAACTGGTACATTTCTTTTTTAAAAGCTAATTTTTAAGCAGAAAAATTGACTGGCCATTTTTTCTAGTGCCTGAGTCTACTCTTGCTTTGGGAGACAGAACTTCAAATTACCGTGTGTTCCACAGTCTGCCAGTGGGAACAAAACCTTGCACATTCCCTCCTTCACAGTACGGGGAATATGAGTCATTCCCCACTATAATGTTGGCAAATAGCAAAGCAAAAAGCTATCACAAAAACTGAAACACTCTGAGGGCTTAAATCAAAAATATTAGTCAGACCAAGGTTGAGGTGATGAGCTAAAATGAAATTCCTTATTATTTCAGCTTTCTTTCCATAAAATGAAATAGAAAAATAAGTAAGAGAGTCCACAGTCGAGGAATTTCTTGTCACATTGAGTCTGCAGGGCCTAAAAGCTCTGTGCTCTTCAGCAAATGAGACCAGAGGAGACCAGTCCTCATTTTCTTTACAGGAAAATGGTTTACCTTTAGTGCCTCCACAGACAGCTGCCTTCCCCCAAACATACCCACAGAGTCCTCCAAAACAGTGTGGTTTTTAAAGCCTGAGTGTCAGGAACCCCCACAGAAAACTACAGACTGGGCTGAGTCAGCATGGCAGAAATTGGTGTGTGTGAATGAGAGCTCACTTATTTACTCTCCAGTTACAACAACAAATCACAACTCATTTTCATCAGACAGCTGTCTGTGCTTTTGCAAAAATTAAGACCTGACTATTGGCTCCTGCCTTTTAGGGGTAGACATGACTCTCAATAGATTCATTTCCCATGTCTCCCTTAATTTCATTCATACAGTTAAATTGCCCTCCTTTAGTCCTCCCACCTGAGAGACAAGCTGTCAGCCTTCAGAGCTGAGATGACCAAGGCAAAAGCTACTTGTCCTCCTTTCAGTAATTATCCAAGAAACAATACTTGGCTTACACACTTACTCTTCAAGTCAGTAGGTTGATATAAAAACAATCCCACAAATAAAGACTGCAGTGAGATAACAAGAATGAAACACAACAGTTCTGGTAATTAAGAGCTATGACTGCCTGCACTTGTGATGATTTTCTATCACTGGGAGACCTGGAATCAAGAGTGGACAGCTTTTCCAGTCAAGCTGTTGATGAGACAAGACTCAATACAGTGAAGCAGTCTGGTCGACCAAACACAAAATATCAGAACAGATAGTTACAGCAGGGGGTTTTGACCTTCTGAATTAAGAAACAGTCAGACCAGAAGACTAAAAGGCATAAAACAATCTGGAAATGACCCCCTTAGAGCACACATGCTCTGACAACATTAGCTCCAAGTGTTTCCATCTGTTCAGTCTTCCAAGCTGAAGGCAATGTTGCTCCCAGTGTGGACATCGTTTCCCTGTGTCCATGTCAATGGCAAACCTCTCCAAGCTGACTCATCTAAATCCACAAACCACCAGCCAGCCCAGCTGGAGCCAAGGCTTCCATTCCAGCAGGGCTGGCTGATGTGATGCTCCCAGCAGAGGCTGATTGCATCACACTGCTGTATCTACCAACAAATTCCAAACTGGTTTCCAGTAATTCCTTATGCTCTGCTTGTATTTGAAATCCCAATGCCTCCATGTTCCCAGCACAAAGAGGAAAGCTTGGAGCGAACCATGAAATTCTGCCTAAGAAGGAAGCATCAGCTCTCTCCTGTCAGTGAGCTTGCTGCCTTGTTCATATTTCTGTGGTTGTTCCAGTGGCTTCCAATGCTCTGGAACAGTCTAAAGCTGACTTCAGATGAAATCTCAGAAAGCCTAGAGACCACCCTCTATCAAAGAGTCATCCACCAATTGCAGGTATTAATAGACTCATAGAATGGTTTGGGTCAGAAAGGAACTTGAAGATTATCTCTTTCCAAACCCCTGCCAAAGGCAGGGACACCTTCCACCAGAGCAGATTGCTCAGGCTGCTCACACACTCACACAGTGCCCACCACAATATCTGCAGTGTGGGGGTTTACTTGGGCTGGCCAGAAAATTTTTCTCGGTGAATGGGGGACAAGAATGATGGCCTATTTTACTGGTAGCTTCCATATTTTCCTTGCTGTTTTTGGTAGGGCAGTTTCCTTCATTGCCAAGGGGATCCCTGCCTGAGCACTCAAATCACAGTGCCTTGGACATACATCCCTCCAACACAAAATCCAAGTTGTAATTACCAAGCAGGCAATGCATTTCAGAGAGACAGCAAAGCCCCCTCCTGCTGAGCCCAGCTGTGGATATAGTGCTGTTTGGAGCTCTTTTCTACAGTCATATCCATAATAAACCAGGACATCTTCCTTTCTCACTTCAGAGATGACTCCAGAAAGAATTACTGGGACATTTTTTTGGCCTGGCATGAGCCAAGACATGACCACATTGTGAGCACACCTGCTTATTGGTAGCAAACAGCACCACATTACAGAGCACGAAGCTGCCATAGGTTAGTGCTTACACATCCTTTGGCATGTTTTTCCCCCATGATGCTCCATCCCAGGGTGACTGTGAATGTGGATCCATTTCATCGTTGAAGGAAGTTTCCAATTCCTTTTCTTTATGAAGCTGTTTATTTAGTAGTCTCACACTAAGTTATCACAGGGAATTGTGTTTGCACAGGGAAAAAAAAAACAAACAAAATATGAGCCAGTTCCCTTTACTGCTGAAATCAACCTTAGCACTAATGGCAGAATGTTTTCTCTAATTTCTAGCTCTAGTACAGTAGAAATAAGATGAACTGCAGCTCCTACAACATCACTCTAGGAAGCCACTCAAGATGGCTATTATTTTTATCTTTTAAAAGCCTAATTAACATAATTATTAATTAGGTAAATACAGCAATTACACATTCACAAAAGCACTCAGGTTATTATATTCTATTGGCTTACTATAATTGTATTTTCAGTGACCTCATTGTAATAGGAATTCATACCAGTATTTTACTTAACCTGAAAAACAAAACAAAGCTGGAAGTTAGAAAAAAACCCTGCTTTTATGGAGTGCATTTACTGTTTTAAATATCAAAGCATTTTTTCTTTAAACTTATTTAAACCCATTCCAAGGATAATAAATTGACACATCAATTTTATTGTTATGGAGCCTATTTAGCAAAAAAATACAAAGGATCACAGAAGTGTTGGTGGGGTGGAACCTCTGGAATTCACCTAGTCCTACCTACTGCTGAGCACAAAAGCTGTGCCTTTCTTTGGCCCCACAATGCCTGCTCTGACTCTGGTGCATGTCTACAAAACAGCAGGCAAGGGCAAACTCAGTCTCCATGCTCAGGAGGAGAATCAGTGGGGAGGACAGAGCTCAACTCCAGGCAGTGGGACATGCTTGTGACCTGCCCCCAGTGTATCAACCTCTTCTGTACTAGACTGTCAAATCTCACTCACTGTCCTGAGAGGGTTTGTGAGAACTGATAGGAGCAATCCTTTTCCACATCAGCAGAGATTCCACAAAGCCAAGCAACATGCAGTGCATCTTGCCTGCTGCTAATTCCATTTTTTAGACACCAGGTCCCCAAAAATATTAAAAAAACACTTGAGACATTCTTGTTGATTTGATCCACACATGCCAGAGCAGCTGTGTGTGGGCACACCATGCCTCTCATATCATTGCAAACTAATTAATGGTTTTCTTCACCACATGGATAATTATTATTATTCAAAATGTATCGATTCATTAAAGAATTTGGCTCAGACACAATAACTCCCTTACTCCTTGGTAAGGAGGTTGTTGTATAGCTCAGCCTTGGCTTCTGATCCTTTCCACAAGAGTTTCAGTGTCTGATTATCCTCAGGTTGCATCCTGACAAATTCTTGCTCTTAGAGGAACCTCTGCTGGAGGAGATAGACCAAAAATGGGGTTTCTAGAAGGAACAGCAGCAACTATGTCTAATTTTTCAAAAGCTTTCTATATTCAAGGAAACCAGTTTTGTACTTCCCTGGGAGTAAAGCTTCCAAAAACCAAGGCCCAAGCTAATAAGAAAGATTAATACCATGTAGTACTGAAAATTCCAAGGGAATGTCATGTCATCTTGTCCAGCTCCCTGCATAATGCAAATGAGATAATTCCACCTAGTACTCAGAGTGGCATGAAAGCACATTGCCCAAAAGGCAGCTTGCCCTGATTTGACAACTTCAGAAGAGACCAAATCCATACAAGACTAAAAACTTCCCCTCTGTCATTTCAGAGACTGGAGATGTGGACAGAATTCTGCTTCATCCTGTGCTTCAATTATTTGCTTGTCACACTTGACTGTTGCTCAGTTTAGCCAAGGGATTTGGTTAATTTATTCTAGGAGGATGAAGTCAAGGTCTACAGATGGTTTATTTACAAATACCCATAAAATCAGCTCCCTCTAAGTAAGGGATGACTCGGGCAACCCTTTCTGCCTATCTCATTCTGTCCCTGTAAGAGGAGTTAATTTGGCTTCTTTCTCATTTTTACTAACACACAAGCACTAGAAATTAGACTAAAATGAAGAGCTAGATGACCTGTATGTTTCTACACCATCACCCACCTCTTGACCACTCTCCCACTTGCATCTTAGGCCATATTCCCATACCAATCACCTTTACACCTATTTTAACACAGAAGTGTCAGAAGTTTTTCATCTAGACAGCAGCCTCACCTTACAGGTATCTAACTAGGGTACCAACTGTCCACATCTTCAGTTCTGAAGAGCAGAGTCGTTTATATCAATAAGCTCAAGAACATAACAATCAATTCCTTTACATTTTGCACATCCTAGCAAAATGCTTCATTCCTGAAGGCCCACATTTTTCCTCAATTAAACATGAAAGCTGCTCAAGCCCAAAGATGACCCTTAATTATAGCTTTGAATGCACTTGTTAGAATTACCTCCTTGCTCATCTTGGGAAAGTATAATAAGAAGTAACATGATAATATGCAGTGCTGTAGTTTTGGAGTAATTGCCTAGTATGCATGAACTCTGTGAGGCCTTTTCCAATTACATTTGTAGCTTGCTAATGTTTGGGGATTTTCCAGGATAAATTACGTTAATTGTGTTCCTTGGATCTGTTTTCCACAAAAAGCCCAATAAACAGCAAGAAGAGGGAGGGAGAGAATTAAGTGGCAGAGTTAATTAGATTAGGCTTGTGCTGTAGTGAAGCAGGAAGATTCCACTAAATCCTATAATAGGCCCTAATGAGGATTTTATCATGCTTGTTAAACGGGTCATTTAGTTGTGTGACGGGGCCGCTGAGTGTAATGTAAAAACTGGTTAATAAAAAAAAAGTATTTTAATTGCACACACAAGCAAAGCAGTGTCAAAAGAATCCAGCCAAATGGAATAGCCTCCAACCAAACACAGGAAAAGCTCTGCAGTTCCTGAAGTGGTGAACATGTACTGTGATTAGGCCACTTAATTTTCCTTGACTGGCATAAAAATTAATGCTTCATGTGTGATTTACACTGGGGAACTTTTATAATCCAGATTTATCAAAATAGAAATTACATCTTTCTTCTTTATTTGTTGTCTTGCTTTGGTTTTTTTTAAAGTGTACAAAAATGAATGTAGATCTGATTGCTGTTGAACCATCTGTACCTGTCCCTGTTAGTGCTTGTAGAAATATCTGTAACAGAGTCACTGACTATTCTGACTAAGCTCCTGCCAGGGATGGGACGAGACAATCTTTGCATTTGGCTTTCAGAGAGCAGATATCACACAGAAAAATGAGAGTCCTGGAAAATGCACTCATAGAGAATTCTTCCTTATCACTTTTATTTTTCATTCAAAGACAAAGGTCCTGGATGTCCTGCTTAGTGCTGGGCACAAGAACCCATATACTCCCTGAATTTGCCAAGGGATGTGAACATCCAGTACTCTTTTGGTTTTCTGTTCTCTCACCCCTGAGACCAACTTGAAAATACTAACCTTAACCATGCAGACACACTTTGAGGCTATGGTTAATAAACAAGAAGCAAATCCAGACCATCAGCAAAACGGACGAAGGATACCATTTGATCCACCTGCTTGTCAAGGTTCACTAATTCCAAATGAGACATATGATAGGAGCTCTCTGAGCTTAAAGGTCTCCTGTCACCTGGAAGCCTGTAAATGGTTGTTCACTACAAGCTACTTTCTTGGGTGACATGTGGCCTGCATATCATCAGAGGCAGAGTACATCTCATCCCTAGCTGTTATCTCAGCCTGAAGCTCACATAAAGGGAAGATGTGTCCTTTGTCTTGCTCTAGCCTTTGATTACTCTTCCAACACTCCCAGACATGTTCTCATGTGTTCATTACTTCCTTCAGCATTCAGCTCAAGCAGCACAACAACCTCCCAGCTCACTGCCAGCCTGTCAGGGCTGCATCTCTGGCACTTCCTTTCTTGCTCTTGAAAACATCCATTTGTTTTCTCGAGGCCCCCACCGCAGAAAGGGTTTGATTTATATCAGTCTCCGTGGCGTGTGGCAGGGACCAGGTGGCGAAGGAGCATCGTGACCCCCACCAGTCCAGCGAGTGACAGCCATTCCCCCGAGCACCCCTGGTGACACAGCAGCTGCTACGCCTCCAGCACAGCTGGGTGACACCCCCGGAGGCACCGACACGGGCAGCAGGTCATCCATAAACGCCTCTTCCAGCACCCCGTGCTCTGGGGCCTCAACAACCAAACATCTGCTGGGGAAAATGAAAACGAGAAGTTCAACTCTTCCCTGCTCATTCATTCTACACTAGTGATTTTTCAATTTCTTTCGGTTTGCAGGGGTCTAAGCATATTCTAATGGCAGCATGTGAACCCCCCTGCAGTGATTCAAGCCAACTTTATTTTCTTAGTTCCCATTTCAGGAATGTTCTATATGCTCTAGGAGACCAAGAGGTAAAATAAAAGTAAAAATACCTGTCCAATTAGACATGAGAATACCAACCCAGATACTATTGGCATTGTAACTGTACATGTGTCTGAGCTTGTTTAAAATCTAAGTTTTAACAGTGACAAATACAATCCTTATAGAGCAGCTACTAGAATTTATGGCAGCTGCCTTATCTTCCTTCCTTGAGTCCTTCTTACAACAGTCCTGTGCCACAGAACCTCCCCAAAACTATGTAAACATTAAGTAGCCTTCACTGCTTTGCAAGATTTATATCTTCATTGTATTAAGTTCACATGTATCATTCTATTATCCTTTTTGTATACTTAGTCTGTAATCACTGAATTCCCCTTTTCTGTTCCTCCAGCACTTGACACAATGGAGCCTGATCTATATCTGGATTTTCTCCACACTGCAAACATGCAAATGTTAAAATGATGTTATCTCCTTTAGAAGTAGTTGCATTGTGGGCCATGAGCTCTTATAGATAAGGTGACTCCTGGATAAATAAACTAACACTGCAGTTTGACTTCCTTCCTTCTTTGTCTTGAGTTTTCAGAGCTATGTCCAGACAGATTACTGTGGGCCAATTCTCCTGTCCATCAAGATATCTGAACCATGTCAGTCAACGTGTAAAAGTGATCCCTGCTGTTCACAGCCAGGGTCCAATGTTCAGCCTGTCAGTGGTGCTGCAAAAAGCTCCAGCTCCTTCCTGCTCACAGTCTATTTCTTCAAAGTCACATCATCAGCAAGCACAGGGATGCTGAAGAGCTGAATAAGACAGCAGGTTAAAATCGCACTAGTGGTCAAAGTCACAGCAATGCCAACCAGACAAGTAGGCCAATGTGCTCTAAAAAGAGACTAGAGAGACTCTTACCTTCACCAGGGCCTGCTGAAATGGTTAAAGCCAAGCACAGGCTCTGCTGCCATATCAATAAATGTGCTACATCTGTCATACTACAAGATACAACTGCTTGTACTGGCTGGATAGCATTTTGCCCTTAATGTTTCATTGCATTTCACTTTGCAAAACTCAGTCTGCTACTCCCAGCTTGCAGAATTAAGTTCACTTTACTGAATCATTTTGCCAAGGAAAGACTTCTGGTTTTCTTCATCTACTCATCAAAATTATCTGTCTATGAGTGCACCCACATATCTATGACAACATCCCTCAGATACACAGCTCTGACCAATAACACAGAAAAGACCAGTAAACACAAACTAACAAATGTGACATACAAAGAATATTCAGTGGATGCCAAACTGCTAAAAGGACAGGGGAGAAGATTTGATATTGGTATTCAAATAAGTTAACAGTTGTCACCTAGGGAGAGAAAGCCTCTTGCTTTGACTTTAGAACTACCTTTGCTTTGAAAAGGAGACTGTTCACCCAACAGCTGCCCAACTCTGTGCTATAACACCCCCTTGAACCCAGTAGAGCAAAAATAGTGATTTCTAACTCTAGCAATGGGGATTTAAAATAGATATCAGGAGAATTAGGAACTAGGTGGCTCAGGCAAGTGTGATGACTCCTGCAGAAGGGTTTTATGAACCATGTAGAAAAACATCATCCTGGAACAGCCTCTGGGGTGGAGGGATAGGATTAGGTGATCTATTGAGTCTCTGCCATACATCTGATATGTGTGATTTGACATGTTTCCTAACAAAAGCTGGACAAGTGGGATGTACATGAAAGGAGCGTGCTGCTTCGCAGCAGAGCAGACTTCCCTTCCAATCAATGAGGCTCCCAGAGTGCAAAGTGCTGAAATAAACTCAAGATATTTTAATTGGTGACTTCCTTTGTTTAAACAATAAAGAAGTAATATGGGTCACTTCTGTTGTGGAGCAGCACAGACTGACTGTCAGGCACAGACAAGACTTGTATAACAATGAGATAGAAAATGCTGGCTTTATGTTCTCTTCTGCTGTACTTGTGACCTGGACTTCTCTCTATTCTTCCTTTTTTCTCTCTCTCTCTTGCTTTTTTCCTCCTAATGCCAAGCCCTGAAAACATCCCAACTTGCCAAGTTCTCTTCCTATAGACAGCTGAAGCTGCTAATTGCAATCCCATCAGTAAAATGCAGACCTGCCCCTCATCTCTCCTGTACCATTCCTGCCTTTCCCTTGCAGTTAATGAAGTGTCTCACACTGTGGAGGGAGTAGTTTGCAGACCTAGCTTTCACCAGCATACTTACAATGCTATGCTCACAGCAAGGAATTAGAGCCAGAGCTCTCTAAAAATCAAAGGAAAAAAGAACTATCCACTGCTTTGTAACCTGGGCAGGCAGTGGGCTGCAAATACAAAGTGGCTGGGGATGGCTTTGTTGCATGGATTGCTTTGGATGTTGCTGTGTCTCCCCTGAGACAGACTGTTTGTTTGCTTAGTCCCTGATGCAGCACAGCAAGTCCATGCTCCAAGATTCATCTCTTTGCTTTTTGTCAAAAGGTCAAGAACACTCTGTGGATACAGCATGACTTTTTCTTGAGAGGCAGAAGAAATGTGTTTCCTGGGGAAGAGCAAAATCCTTTAGCATGGGAGTGTTGTTGAGTGGGGAGTTGATCTGCCTTTCAGCTCTGGAACAGACAGAAAGGACAGAAGCTGCACTTGTGGCACCCAGCAAAGTGAGTGAGCTCCCTGACATGGCATGACAGCCTGATGCCACTCTCTGCTTCCCCAGAGTTCAGGTTTCTGTGGTTTGGGGGTATAAATGTTACTTTTTCACCAGGATGTTTGGTTGGTTTGGAAGTCTATCCTTTCCAATAAAAAGTTGTAGAGAATTAATCTTAAAATTCTGACCTGAATTAAACCGACTTGGGGCAATCTCTAAAAGTCCCCCCAAAAGTGGTTGTCAAAATGTAAGGGGAACAACTGCTCATAGCCTGTCTTGAAAATCCAGTGGTGATGGAGGATGGATGTCTCACAACAGCATTAGTTTTATCTACACGGAGCCAGAATTGCTTCCAGACTCTTTTGCCCACTCAGTGCCCCATAGAGAGTCACCTAGGAGAGGAAGAAGAGGGATAATTCCTAGGAATGAATAAATTTTGGATATGACATGACAGCTCCCTATTTTTACGCTCTGTACTGGCTCCCAGGATCCTTGCCTGTCTCTGTTGATCTCTGTCTGCCCCTGCACCTTCTACACAAGTTCAGAGTTTGTACAATATTTGGGCCCAGGGCACTGCATCGCTTCAATGAGAGTGTTTATTTAAATACATAACTGATTAAACTAAAAGAAACCGAATACTGAGGCCCCAGGTGCTCTGGAGATTAATACATGGCTGTATTTATGTTAGCACCTGATTTCTCCAGAGACAGAAACCTGGCTCTCATCCCTGTCACAGCTGCCTCTGCTTTCTCTATGGAGGATTGAGAGGGCCAAACCTCAAACAGGATTTCTAGACCAAGGCTTGCAAACAAAGCAAAACCAACAAATATACGGGATTTTGAAAAAAAAAAATAAAATAAAGATAGAGGAATATTTAATTGCCATTTGCTTCCTATTGTGAAGGGTTCATTTCTAAGTCTTGTCTCCAGCTATGAAAGCTGAAAGTTATTCACAGCCATCCCAAAGTTCACAGTTTAGCTACTTCCTAAGCACCTGTGAAAGGAGGCAAAATAAAAGGTTATGTGTGCTGTACAATAACCACACATGCAGAATTTCTAAGCACCTCTTCAGTCTCCATGGGAAATGCTTAGAAGTCAACAAATTGCAACTGTCGGGAAATGTTTTTGCCTTATAAAGCTGTGAGCACCTAATCCATCCTTGTGTTCTTGTATCCATCTATGTGCACGTTTCTGACAAACTCTTCTCAGGTTGAAAGTTTTAAAATCTAACTGAATACAGCAGAACTTTGTGCTGAAAGTGGTCCCTGCCATGAAAAGAAAGAGGCAGAATCTTTAGATGCAGCCAGGTTGGTGGGGAAAGTGTGAATCTTTGTCATGCTTGTGATCACCAGGTGCTAAATTCAGTATAAGAAAAGTGCTCCCAGCTCAAAAAAGCTTTTAATTCTCACTTATTTCTGTTGGTGTGAATAAGATGTATATCTCACCTGCCTTAGGCTGGCCCTCAGTGCTAAGTGTGGGCAGCTCTTTCCCCACAACGTTTCTGCCATCATAGCTCAGCCAGGGCTCATCTGCTGTCCCAGGTTCAGGGCTGTCCAAGTTGCTCAGCTGCATGTGCTGCTTCACACAGCTCTGTTCTCCAGAGGTGAACAACTGTTAATATATCCCATTGCTGCTAAAAACACTAATAAGAACACACATACACATAAAGAGAACTCAAGGAATTCATCAAATTAATGGACAGCCCCTGAAGCACTGTAAATTCAAGCATATGAATTTCAACTTCTTCAGGGGTTTTAATGACATTTTTCCCTTCTGGTATCTAAGTGTTATAAAACTCTGGGCAAGTCAGTGGACCAGGGAATGAAACTGATTTGAAATAAAAGCAAAATGACTCAGGGGTTTAATTGTCCAGGCTGGGCAAAGTGAAAAAAAAAAGTAAATAAGCACTTTGTTATACATGATGGAAAACAAATTGGAGCAAGTTCAATGCTGCAAACTTTCTTCAGGCAAAATTTTCATCAGTTTCACTGGCTGGGGCAGGTCTGAGTTCCCAGAGTGGGACTCAGTGGCTGGAAATCATCAAGAGCTTCCAGAGCCACGGGGCATTTCTGAACATCAAACTGGAAACAGCCAGAAGGTGGGTGATTTTCAGAGTATTTCACCTGTATAAATCTAGTTTTTTAAAAATATCTCCACCAGGATAATAAAAAAATCTGATGTTGAAGTTATGCTCCCTCAAATAACATGTAGGGTGGTGTATGATGTGAAAAATACTGAATTTACCACCCTACAGCAGGTTAAATTATTTTCATAAAATACTTCCTTTAGGAAAGAAAAGAGTCTGCGTTTTTCTTTTAATTACAGGTGATATTTTTCACAGGAAAACTTTGTTTCAACTTGATGATCTATTTTTTTTTTTAGACAAGGAGAGTCAAATAAGAGGATTTTAGCTTTGCACTGACATTTCAAAAATGCCAAGAACATCAACATTTGTTTAGATCACAGGTGTCACCATTCATCAATCTGATAGTTCAGAACTGGGATTTTCCAGAGCAAAAGCATTCAACAAAAATTTTATTTTTATCACAGCCCAAAAACACCTTTTCAAAAATTTCTCCCAGTCTCCAGATGAAATGACTGCATCCACCACTGGCCCTGTGTCTCAGAAGCCCCCAGAGTGCCCGGGAGAGGGGCACACTGTGCCACAGCCCCACTCCTGGGCATTTACACCGTGCAGTAGCTCCCAGTTCACCGTGTCTGGAACAGCACAACACCCTCTCAAGGGCTCACCTCCCATCTGAGATGAAGAGCTCTAGATCTACTGAGACCAAAAGACTCAGAGGATTCAGAGGTGTGCAACATCCCCTGCATTTTATTACTGTAGATGGAACAGACAGCACAGCCCCAGCCATGGGGCTACCCAGCCTTGACTGCTCCCTGACACCACCCCGCTGCCACCCCTGCTGGCTTCTCCATTCAGGTGAGCACTGCTGCCTGCTACCCACCCACACTGAGGGAGAGAGTCAGGAAAAGGCTCCCTCCCTGTCTGCCAGTGCTCATCCAGCTCTCCAAGGTGTGGGGGTGACAGCAGAGCAGACACAACAGCCCATAACACTCTGCCTGGCATAAAGTTCTCCAAAGCCACAGGGAAACTGAAGGAAGAGCAAGGAAGCAATTCCCAGTGTTAAACTGGGCAGGCAGAGGAGCTGGAAATTCATCTGTTTTTCCCACCCAAGTTTCTCCCCCTTCTCCAGGTGGAGGCACTAAGGACGAGGTACATGATTTCCCCCAGGCCCCTTCACGTCACCAGGCTCAAAGCTCCTCCGGAATTGGCAGCGCTGCTAAAATCTAATCAGGTGCTTCTGTGCAACAGACCCAGAAGCAATTGCAATCAAGCCAATTGCTGCATCTGATTACACATGAAAACCCTTGTGCTGCTAAGTGTTTTGCAGTGCTTAATAAAATGTGCTGGTCTTGCCTCAAATTGCATCAAGCAGGGCTGGCTTGGGTTTTGGTTTTTTTTTTTTTTTTAATATTAAGAATTATGTGAAAGGAATGAAAGAGGAAGAATAGGATGGAATTTGAAAAAGCAGCTAGTGAAAACAAGGTTAAAGAGGCTGAAAATACATTCATTCTCTCATATAGCTTCATCATAGTGAAATGAGATCTTCAGGGTGAACCTCATAGAAATCCCAGGAGAGAATTTGGCCAGGGGCCCATAGGTCCTTCTTTGGCCTCATAACAGGTAGTCACACTAGTTAATCAAAGGCAGTGGTCTAATTCCCCAGAGAACAGTAGATTTTGGGTTTAACACACAATGGGTTTGGGGACACACACAGAAAACCCCAAACAAAGGCACTGCACAAGTCAAAACAAACAAAACCCACAGTATTTTTACCCCTTCTGGCTGAGTTTCTGGTTTTCTCAATTTTCTAGCAATCTTTACAAAGACAGGATGAAAAATCTTAACTCTGAATTTTCCTTGTTAACCCATCACTTAAAAGTCATGGATTTTGCAATTGGCACATCAGCACAGCCCATACTACATCTCTAAAGTCTTAAAGATTTAAAGTGGGCCAACTAGAGAACAGAAACTGCATGCCTGTGATAACACAAGAAATCTTGCCTGCACTATGCTTAGTCTAAGCAGAAATTCACTTTTTCACAGGCCCTGTGAGTCACACATCTCCTCCTCCAGTCAGTCCCACCATGTCCCTGTCTCCCACACACAGTGCAGCAGCACCATCATCCCAGTCAGTATTCTCAGACCTGTTGTGACCATCAAAGTGACATCCCTTGGATCTCTGGGGACCCACTTCCACATCTGTGCTGCTCAGACTTGCTGCCTAGGCCAAGCACCTCCAGCACTATATGGTTTCTCCTGAGCTCAGAGGAATGCATCTGCCAGACACACAGAGCTTCAGCCATTTCCAGAAAGTCCCAGAGTGAGGGAAGCCCCAAAAAGCCTGTTTGAGCATTTGAGAGAAACAAGAGTGATGAACACAATGACAACCACGTGCATTTTCTTTCATAACATAAATTATCTCACTGTCAATTAAGGTCTAGTCATTACAGAGGAATTTATATTTCTGCAATAATGAGTAAAAGCTTGAAGTTGCCACAAGAGCAAGAAGCCACTCATCCCTGCTGCAGTAATTTTCAGCTATGAAATCCAAAATTTCGTGAAGAAGAGACAGTCCCCCTTACCACTCTGCCAAAGGCAAAAAGGAAGCAGGGAATTACAGTAGAAGAAGAAAGCACCAGGTCAACAGCAATTCCCACACACACCCAACCTCTGCCAGTTACAGCAGAGTCTTGGTTCTCCTTCCTGGTTTTCAGCAAGGGGCCATTGGAGGGGATTAACTGATAACCTCTGAAAGTCAAACCCATTCCTTGTGATTGCTGCTCAGCATTTGGCAGAAGTGCTGCAGAAATCTCTCTTGAAAGGGAACTGCAAATGCAAGCTGGGACTTACAGACATTTTCTTCCCTTGAGGAAAGACTGAGCTCAGCAGCCAAAAACATTTCCAGAGCAGAAAGTTGTATCCTAGCACAATTAAAGAAATTAAAGTCATAAAATGTTTCATTATACAATAAAGAATACTGACAACAGGGAATCATTAAAATCATTATTATTTTAACACAAGGCCAAGACAATCAATAGTCAGAAGCACTATCTTCCTTTTAAAATGACTCTGCCTCCAGGAGTGTGAGGAAATGTGAATGCACTTGCTGTTCCATGCAGTTCCATAGGTCCACCATATCCAGCTTGTCCTTTTGGGTTCATTGGAAAAGCCCCTGTGCCCTCCTTCAAAGTTTACCAAGATAATGAAGAGTGATTTTGGAGTTGCTATTGAGTCCATTCAGAAGCCCAAAGCAAAGGCACCAGGAGGGTTAATGTATCCTGAGTGCTGGAAAAAGCACTGCTTAAAACATTCAGCAGACTGATGAGGCTGTGCATGCCTGCTCAGAGACTCACATCAGGAATTAAGCCTGCAGTGCTCATTAATAATAATGGGAACTAAATGCTGTATTGCATGTGTCGTGATGGGAACAGACTCCTTCTGGTACAGCATGGGGCTGTCCTAAACAGATGATTTAATTAGTATGTTACAAGTATTGATTCTGGGAATAAATATGAATTCAACAAATATTGCTAATGAGCTTCTCAACCCAGCAGTATGTCCTCCACACAAGCCAGAAGCAGTTGCTAATTTAATAAATGTCATATCCCAATACTGACAGGAAATCTTAAAACCACTCTTAATGGCAAGACCAAAAATAATCTCTGCTTCCCTCAAATCTCTATTTCAAGTCAGCATTTACAACTGGCCTTTCCATATTCTCATTTTACTGTGTAGGTTTCTCTTTTAAAAGATGTTACTTTTTTTAGCAAGCAGAATATCCATGTGAGGACTGGGAACAGGCTTCCTGAGAGGGGTCTCTGCTAATCATTGGACTAAAACCAAATACCTATATAATACTCTTTTTGCTCTGGTCTTTTTCTGCACAGAGGTGCTGTGACCTGGACAGACCCCGCTGCCAGATATGAGGAGCAGTTCAGACCCTACATTAAAATAATGTGTTCAGAGAAGTCCTTCTGCAGCTCCTCCATTTCATGCTTGCAATTTCCTTTCTTTCTGTGCTTATTCTCATTCTGCTTCTCATTTAAAGTCTTTGGGGGTGGGGGAGGGCTGAACTCTACTGGCTGCTCACTTCTGCTGGTGCAGCACTAGAGGGTTGGCAAGATTTTAGGCATCTTTCTCCAAAATCTGGCAAGGAACCTAAGTTCCCAATAGGACTCCCAGTTGGTCCACAGAATATAAGCAATGCTAGGTCCAACTGCAAGTCATCCCCTGCTATCCATCAGCAAGCCAGACCTGTCCCAGATAACTCTACATCTCTTGATTCACATTTCTTCCTCCTGATGACTCATTGCACCACCAGATTTTTTCATCCATCATGACTCAGCTGTTTGAGTAGCTGCATATTGGGAAGAAGGGAAGCATTCTGTCCAATGAATTTGACCTTCACTTAATAGTTACTCATAAGTATATATATGAATAAAATTTTTCACCTGAATTATCTGCATTTTTGCAAAAGAGAGATTCCCAAGCTTGTGTATGTGATCATTAACTGATGCTTTCCCATCTGCACTTTGCAGAGAATATGCAGGTTTGTTGATAATATTAGCTGTGGTAGTCAAGGGAAAAATCTCTGACTGTTGTGCATTAGCTCAGCTTTTCTCTGTTCTGGCAAGTTTGACTTATCATTAAACATCCCAGAAATGCCAGCTCTAAAAATCATTTCTACTTTGATGTTATTTTCCACCTCTGAGAAATTGCTGCTCTCTTTTGGGGATTTGATTTTTATTAGAAACTTTTTTAAAGGCCAAAAAGCTAGAAATGCATCAACAAAATCAAATGACTCCATCTCCAGCTCAAGAAGAGAGCCAAAACCCTTC
Source organism: Acridotheres tristis (assembly GCA_037013685.1). Taxonomy (NCBI): domain Eukaryota; kingdom Metazoa; phylum Chordata; class Aves; order Passeriformes; family Sturnidae; genus Acridotheres; species Acridotheres tristis. The sequence continues at coordinate 23,878,544 of CM072894.1, read as the reverse complement.
TATGTTTCGGCCATTTTTTTTGATGCACATTTTATAATCCATCTCACTCTCTCCCTTCTTTATTATACAAATGTATGAAAGGAAAATAGATTTTTTTCTAGTCAAAGTTATTATCAGTTATATTATATGAGAATGTAAGAACAGTCAGTCTGGGTTTAAAAAAGTGTCCACTCCAGTATCCTTCCACAGCACAGGAGGTCAAGGGAGCTTATACAAAACTTTCCTCCAGGCACTCCTTTTCTCCATGAGTCATTAACATTTCCTTTGTGTTCATTAACACTTGCATGTAATAACGAATTACATGTAGTTCATGAAGCTCAAATTCAGTGTTACTTTATGATAACCAGTTGGTGCTAATCAATACTGGTGTTGAAAGACCAAATGCCCTCTTCCCATTTAACTAAATGCCAATCCATATGCACTTACACAGAGATCCTGAGCAGATAACATTTCTCACCATTTCCAACCTCCCCAGAGAAGTGTTTTCACTGCAAATGTTCCCAGTCTTGTGTAACACTGAGTTTTTCTTGTCCAGTCATGTCTCCAGAGTGAGCTGCTCACTATCAGCTGTGTGCATCTGTAGGCCAGAATCACTCTCATGAATAAATAAGAAGGCATGATCAGTTATCAGGAGCATCAACATGCTGCAGAAGAAAGCTCACTGGGGAGGGAAAAAAAGCTTTTATTACTTTTAGATGCCCTTTTGGTTTTATTAGAATGGAAACACTGGGACTAGAATGTGAAGGGAGATAAAGAAGGGCTGGCAATGGTGGATTTTATTTAAAATATATATATATATATACACATTGTCAAGTTTCTGTTCCCACTGGGAAATCCTGTGTGGCCTTTAAGCCCTGCTCACAGAGTTCAGGGGCAGTGTAGCAGCACCAGTTCCAGGAGGGGCTCTTAGCACAGAAAGGTCCTCCCAGCTTGGTTTGTTGAGGACCAAGCCTGGGTTGGGTCCCAGGACTGCAGCCAGTTTGCCTCCTTATAGCCAGTCCATTACAGAGCTGCTTCTGTCCCTCCTGCCAAAGCAGTGACTGTTTCCACTGCACTCAGCTGGACTCCAGACAGAGAACCTGCTCAATAAGAAACTGCAAAGGATGTAGAGCCTGGCCTTGCATGTTATTCCTACCCATAGTCTGGAGCAAGCCTTTAAATTTTCCTGTTTATTCAGGCATTCCAATGCAAGGAATCAGGCTTGATTGTTCTCTGCAAGCCTTTTCTACAGACCTAAATAAAGAATTAACTCTACAGCAATTATGGTGTGGAAACTCTGCAGAGACCAATCCTGGATCACTGCTAAGAGTGCTTAATGGTCCTTGAATTCATAAGGAAGACAGAGGGCCTCACTTCTCCCAAGAGTCCATTTTTGCCATTTGGATCAGGTCCAAAGAAAAAGATGACAGTTTTTTTTCAGGGAAATTCCTGCAGGTTGGATTCTGCAAAAAAACACTGAGATGGAAGGTAGTTAAATGAATTGTTTGGTTGGCTTTGTCTTTGGCTGAATTTTCTGGTGTCTAATAGATTGTGAGTTCTGGAGCCTTTTCTGAAGTCTGGACAATAATAGCAGAGTACCCTTATGTGGACTCTAGTGTCTAGCAAAAGCTGTGATCATGCACTAACACAGAAAAATTCTCCTTTACCTCTTGCATGTATCTTCTTTTTACAAAATACATAGAAGGTGACTATATTTGAGATTTATACCCTCTGCCAAATTTGGTGACAATTCAACCCTCTAAAAATATTCATGCAGGTAGAAGATGAACACACATTCCTAAGTAGACACAGGAAGCATGGTCACACATAAGTCAAGGACAGCACAATAGAGGAGTAGTTGATCCAAGACTTTCCTTCAATGCTGATCAATGCCAGCTATTTAAGGAAACATATTAGAACGTGGCAAGCATTCAATGATACTTCAAGTGTTTTTCCAGCCTCCAGGAAATCCTGTTAAAGGTTTTCCCAAACCGAAAGGGATACCCATCTAAGAATTTTTTTTCTCAATGAATTTTTCCACTTATGTTTTACATGCATGGAAACTTCTAGCATCTACAGCACCTGCAGCAAGGAACTCCACAGCCTAAGGATACATTTTGTGAAGATGACTTCCTTTTGTTTTCTCTAAGATTGCACCATGACAGTTTCATGCCCCCATATTGAAAAAGGCATGCTGTAGCATTTCATTAGCTTAGAAAAAAAATCAAACAAATGACCCCAGTCAGTTCAAGAAAGTATCTGCCTGCAGGCTGCTCCAGAGACCAACATCTCACCAGAATCTCACTAGTCACGTTAGATGTTCAAACACACACAAATTTGAAGGCTACTAATACTTGGTTTACCCATTCCTCGTGTTTTTTCTGGAAAACACCTTGAAACCCAGAAAACAAAAAGAATAGGAATAAAAGTTCTCAGTCCACACTCTCTTTCTACAAGTTATCCATCACACTGTGCAACATCAAAGATATTTGATTTTGGCTTTGGAGACTTTTGTAAGCTCTTTTCCTATATAAGTAACTGGGCCATTTACTCTATGTACAATATATTTAATATCATCCAGTGACTACTGCAATCAATGGAAGCCCTCCAGTTCAGCTCAAAATAGTTAATCAGGCTCCAAAAGCTGATCTTTGTTAATCTGCTTTGAAAATCTAAAAATCAAGGCCTATTTTATCTTTAGAGGCCTCTCAATATCTTGAAACACTACTCAATCAGAGCTTCAGACTACATTATTTATTAATCTGCTCTGCAAATCTAAAATAGAGGAAAAAAAAGGTTATCAATGTCTCAAAGAATGATGAATGTTATTTTCACTGATTCTCTATGTAGGAAAACTTAGGGCTGCAAATACTGAATATAGGTCAATAAATCATCCTAGTAAGAGTGACCTAATTAACACTCAAGCACTGATTTGAATGCATGAAGCTCATTATCTTCACTCAAGGTTCACTCTCATCGAAAAGAAAAAAAATTAAAACTAAAAAACTCATGGAAAACTTTGTGGAAGCAAAGTTTCTGGACAAGATTAAAGGCAAATATTGCTTCTGGTTCCCAGTTTTATATTCCTCCAGAACAAGAGGAGACAATAGGAAACACTTTCAATTAGTCTGGTGCAGCACCACCGATGATGACTCTGTTTGTAAAAGTTTTCATTGCCTGTTTGAAAGGACCCCCAGAGCTCAAAGGATATAAAATCACAGTCTGTTGGAGCACTCAAATAGCACCTCTGCAGTGACCTATCCCCATGGAATACACAATGCAGGCAGTCCTACAGCCCTCAGGGACTTTGTCTGGAGGAATCAAATCCATTGCTCTGCCTACTCAGGGAGGATGTAGGCCAAAGAAATTTGTATGATCACCCATGTACCTAATCCCAGAAACCTTTCCCTGAATTATTGTAATGGCCCAAGACTAAACCTACATAGTTTTCTTTTACAACCCCTTCCTCCCCAACTCCAATCAGTTGGAATATGAATTTTCTCGTTGCTTTTGTACTAAAAGTTGAACAATGAGCAAGGGAATATACTATGGCAGATGAACAGATAAATAGTTTTTCTGAGTATCATATGTAAATTGAGAAAGATTTGGACCAGAAAGTGACCCAAGCCTGCTCTTTGACAGACAAGGTGGGTTCTCTCTGTGATACAAATATCCTCCACTGCATCCTCAACCATGCATCAGACACAAGTGAAGATAACCCAAACACAGACACTCAGCTTTTGGAAAGAATTGAATAGTTCGGAATGAACTAAGTACAAGGTAGTTTAGACACAGTTAATCTGGAAACTAGGAATTATTTCTAGTAAATGAAGGGGACAATTTCTAGATAGATGAACAAGACAAATAGAGATTACTGGTTTTGAAGCTGAATTTTGATGTATGACAGGAATTACATAGTGTAAAAACTTAAGTTTCTGCAGTGGACCAGGGCTTTTCTGTGGCCTTAGTCCTGCCTGCACAATGTACAGCTGTGTATAAACTCATGTACTCTTATTCAGTCTTTGGGAAAGGTGTATGAAATTGGGAAATTGAATCCATTTATCTCATTAACTGAAAAGAAACCCCGAAGTGGAATCCTGTTCCATACAGCTCACTTGACTTAATTAACTAAAGTCTAAATCAGTGCTTGTTTGCAAATACTGTCATTCTAAATCAGGAGCCAGAACCAGCAATTGTTCCTTTCCTATTAGAGTAATTGAGGAGGGTGCCATTTGATTAGCCCATGGTTTCATTGATTAATTTATCATTTCTTTGTTTGGTATAGATTTTGATTGATTTTCTGTGCTCTTTGCAAATGAGTAGGTTGTCATGAATACAAAAAAAGCACTACACACACAAGCACCCCCACAGTTCACCCTGTCTGCTGTTTTCCTGGTGCTCCAGTCACTGCAACTGCCTGTGTTTGCTGTGCACCAGTTCTCACTCACAACGACTGCTGCCTGAACTAATGACTGCACCTGGGCTACAGCTGCCAAAAAAGTATAGTGTCCTTACCAGAGACACAACAGGACAGAAGGTAGTCACAGTGCCCCTTTAGCATGAAATTAAAGTCTATTTAGACATATGTCTCATTGTAGCATGACACCAGATTGCTGCAGACCTATGACATTCTTAGAAATTGCTGCTGATAAGCAATTTTAATATTTTAGGAAGAAAGCAGAGATATTATGGTATTACAGGGCAAGACCATACCCATGTGGTGGCACCAGCTTGTCTTGTTTGATTTTGGAATGGTAGAAACTCACACTGGTTCTGCAAAGGGAGCCTTGCCTCATGAGTGGATCACCTGAGACTGTGTTACAGCCCCTCCATGCATTACTGTCTTTCCTCCCATCACTATCCCTAGTCATAGACCCATTTGTAAGCTTCTTCCCAGGGCACAGCTAGATGTTTTAATAACCAACCAGCAGGATAGCTTGGAACTGTACTGAGCTGGGGACTCACAGCCCTGTGCTGCAGATCGGCTGGGCAGTGACAACTTGTTGAGCTGTGGTAGGTCTGGCACTGCTTTCACCTGCACCTGATCTTCTTGGCTTGAGACCAAGCACACCTCGTTCATGCATTGCCACTTTCTTGCAAAGAAAGTGGGAGAAAGCAAACATCTTTCCAGAAAACCAGTATCAGAAATCTCAGCATCATCTGTGAATGCTGTTAATTTGTAATATGAAAAGGAAAACAAGTGAAAAGGGAAATGCTCCAGACTGTCAGTTCACCGTGGAGTCTGGGTTTGTTTGTTTTCTAGTAAGACAGTGATGAATTGCAGCTTAATGAAGGGCATGTGGTCGTTGGGACCTGAAACCAGCACCCCTGAAAGCTCACACTTTTCAGTGAATGGAATAGCTCCAAATTTGAAGCAGTATAAAAACACTATCCAAACACCCATGTTCTGTATTCTGCTTGGGGACTGAGATTTGTAGGCAGAGCTGCTCACTTCTCCACTCTGTCATTTAGATCTCTGGCAAATGGTTTCATGTCTTTGTGCCTTTTTCACATAAAATGGATTGTCTTATTGACTCACTCTAGCTGGGACTTGGGAGGAAGAAGCATCCAATATGCTCAATGACTGGGCTTGAATGAGGGAAAAAAATGAGCAGAGAGTAAAACGGAGTGGCAACAATCATACTGCATGACATTAGTCAGAACTTAATTAACACTTATTATTTTCGTATGGTTTGATTCTGCCAGTTCCTTCTAGAAAGTCCCAGTCCCAAACTGATCTAGGCCATCTTAATGGTCTTAATCTTAAAAATAAATAATATTTTTTAAATAATTATCTGATAAACAAAAAGTTTGCAAGCAGCTTGTTACTCTTCTCCCATTCATAGATTTCTTAGACTAGCAGACAAGCTGTTGTTATTAATCTAATACTAAAGAAAACCCCAAAGAACCTCTTCTTACACATGCCCATTTAGAACTTAGACCAAGCAGTTCCCATAAAGCACTAGTTCATTATATTTTTAGATATATATGAAGGTTCTTCATGCACTCATTAAAAATTAATCTACATCAACAGCATAAATTTTAGTATCATTAAGGTCACAATGTTTTTTTAAACATTTTCCCAAACTTTTTATAGCTACTTGATCTATTCATATCTTACAAAAAACTTGACTGTCTAAACAGCTATGCCCCAACTATCTCAACAAGATTTTCTCATCCTACTGCCATTCTCTAGTCTTTAGGAAGTTGGTTAGTGCATACATTCATCATCAGCAAAAACAGATATTGCACTCTCACTTCCTGGAGACATTGTCTTGAAGATAAATACCTTAATGCAGTTCAGGCACTGCATGGACCCATTGTCCAGGTCCTTTGCGTTTAGTTTTCTAAACCAGCAAGTGTTGCTTAATTGTTGTTCTGTACACAACACTGCAAGAAATCAAATCCCAATGGCGAATAGCTACTCCTTTGTTATCTCCTGCTACACTATTGGAAAAATTAGAGGGGCTGTGCTAATAAAAAATGAAACTGACTGCTGACAAGAAACAAACTTGAACTACTAAGACCAATTAGGAAACAAAAACAAAAAAGGGGTAAAACTGCAGGAATAACCACTGTGCTTTTAACTGTGTGGCAGAAGCAGTGTTCATTAGGGCAGTAACATTAGGAATTAAAAACGGGAATTCTGATTTTTTATATAGTGCCTATATGTACCCACATATATGTATTAATGTATTTATTCACATTTGTACATTAGTATCTCTTCAACTGACAGTCAGGAGTTCTTTATCTGTCACAAAAACAGAGTTCTCTGAAACAGAACAATTAAGATAATTTCTTACTAGTGATGGTTTGAAAATATGGAACAACAGACAGCTTGAATAGGATATAGCCCAATTCATCTGTGATGAAAAGGAGAACAAGGACAATATTTCCAGGGTATAGAGAGAGAAGGTATAAATGTAGTGCAGATCAAGTGTCTGAACCTTTTTCCTTTTACCCCCATAAAAGTTCCACATTAAATTGAAAGAGCTACACTGACTTTTAACAGCAGGGCATAGCCCTGTTCTATTGTTACTTCACTCAAACCTAATAGTAAGCAAACCACAGAGAAACACAGAGGCACAACTCAGGGTTTCATCCCTGATTAAAAGACTTTGGAGTGTGATAGAAAGCACAAAAGATACTGGGAAGTTGGGTATCCAGATACCATATTTTAACGTTTGTCATCTGACAGATTTCTGATGTACCCAGGATGATCCTTAGAAGCCAGGTGAGCAACCCTTCTAGCCCTTTTCAATAAAAGACTACACAGCAATGAATGTAAGGTACTGGAGAAACAGAGAAAGTGAGATAGTCTCCTTTTCACCCCATGAAATAGACTATAATGATAACGATCCTGAAACATCAATTTATGCTGCCTTGCATTATAGAAACCTCATCAAAAACTAATTAAGAGCCAAATACCATGCTATCTACTTCAATATATATTTCTAAAATCATTTCATGCCCCTCTTGCATTAATTCTGTGATCTCATGAAAATAAAGCACTCATCATTAGTCCCAGACACACAAAGACACAGGTGGGACCTAAGCAGCCCTTTTTGCCTGACTACTAAAATAGCACTTTGCTTCCAGGTTTAGATCTGATTCACAACAGAAAAAGTCAGAAGGTCAACAAACACAATTAGATTCAAAGCACAGACAAGCAGATCTTCACTTCAGGCCACATCTCCAAACAGCAGCCAGTTGGCAGAGGGAAGCTCAGCAGGTTAGCCTTGTCCTCTCTGCCCACTTGCCAGAACAAATGGTGCTATTTCAGTCTGCCGTGGCTGCAGGCAAACGATTAACTCCCAGGCTGATGAATTGAGAGAAGGACTAAATGGAGCAACCCAATTTTTCCGTGGGGTTCTCTAATCACAATTCACCACCTAGCAGGAAGAAGTGTAATCTTAGATTTTTGCAGCCTTTCTGCTGGGTAACATGATTATATTGTAAAGCCATAATAGAGTATAATGCTGTATACCTTTATGGAGCCTGAGATGGCTGCAGCATTTTAGCAGCATTGTAATACAAAACCCAACCCACATTACACAGAGAATATATTTAGCCCCTGTTACAGAGAAGTTGAGAAGATAAGACTAAGCTGATCAATAAAGAGTCTACAAAACTCACTGCAATGAAGCAATATAGGAAAGATGAACACAGGATGTGACAGAATCCAAAAGTGCAGGAGAGAAATCCTAAAATTAAAGAGAAATAAGGAGGAGTCATCATCTGTGAGGTGAAAGAAACTATATGGGCAGGCTTAAGGTTGATCAGGACATGGGCAAATTGAAAGAGGATTTCCAACAGACTGAACTGAAGCTAGAAAAGAGAAGTTGTGGGGATGAGAGGAGAAGGAAGGTATTCAAAGAAAAGGAAAGGAACAAAAATGGTTGAAGTGCAGAGTTGGTAGAGAAAGCCCGAGAAAGCCAATATGGGGCAAGAGAAGGATTGAGAAATCTGAAAAGAGACAGGGGAAGTGAATTCCAGTAGAAAGACATAGAAGAGCTGAAAGAAACAAAGAAATGGGTGCAAAGAAAAGAAATTCATTACATGCCAGGAGATGTGATCCTTAGGGAAAGCCAAGGGAGCATGCTTGCATTAGTTTGTTTTTGGTTCTGGCTTTCGACAAGAGGTTCTGCCTTTGCTTCATCCATAACTGTAGAGAAAATGTCGAAACAGGCATTAGGATGTTAGACATTTTCCCAGCTTACTTCTTCTGGGACAGAACTGGGACAGAAACATTGCTCCTAGGGAGGAGCCTCTGACTGTCCAAGTCCTCTGACTCAGAGGTACCTCCTCCTTTCAAGAAGTCCAAACCCACAGCCCTGGCAGTTCCCTATGATGGCATGCACAGAGCTGAGTAAACTCCTCAGATCTGCCTGTTTTGCTTCTCTGTGATTGTATCACTTTGCCTGGTTCAGAGCAGCTGTCAGGAACAAGCCTGGTGGATATGTTCACATTGCTCACCTTTCACCTCACCCCAAACCAAGCTCCTCACATCCATCTATCAACAACTCCTGGCCTGGAGAGAGGGCAGAGATTCTTCTGTCTTGCTGTTTGGCTGTTAATAGCAAACAGCACTGGATGGGAAGCTTGCAGACTCCCTGGTGCTCAAAGGAAAGAATTCTCTCTGGCCCATCTGACCGCCTTTCTGAAGGTTTTTGGCTGCCCTGCTGCACAGTGCTCACAGAATGGAAAAGCCTGTTCTTGCACACAGGTCTTTCATTTCTGTCCAGACAAGCTGGAAATTAAAGACTGGGCCAGATCATTCAATGAAGGTTTCTAAAGCAATTGGCTTCCCATTCCCCATGGATAGACTGAGATTACACATAGAAATAGTAATTGCCACAAGTTTGTTATGATCAAGCCAAGGGACTACTGATGCATATTCTCCAGCCCCTGTAGTATGTGGAGAATGTAGAGGCAAACTGCTACCAAATTTAAACTCAGGTCCCCCGACCACACAGCTAAAAGCCTTGCATGGTTTTATCATTTATATTTCATACCGAAGCTCCTGAGGGAACAGAGCTGGTTTAATCCCTACCACCAGCAGCACTCCCCAAAGCATGAATGACCCCCTTGGAAGTAACTCTCTGTCTCACTGCTAAGGGAAGACAGACAGGCTGATGTAGATGGCTGCAGTCTGGGTAGCTAAATGAGCTCCAGCAACTGCAAAATGAACAAAACCAAACAAACAAAACACCAGCCAAGAAACCAAACAAATACCACAAACAAAAAAAAAAAACCTGCACAAATCTCCTTGGAATTAACTCTTACTATCATTATAGTGCTGATTCCACTGGTATTTGCTGCAAGACTTTATCACAAGCCATTTTATTAAGAGGGGGTTGGAGTAAGAGGATTATTTTTGCTTTAATTTCCTTACCCAGGTGATCAGCTCTTTGAGGTAAATGTTGAAGGGAGGGAATGTATATACTCCGAAGGGAATCTTCCACCTTGAGAACTAATCAAACCTCTGTAGAAGTTCAGAGACTTTCCAAAAGCCTTTTCCAGTTTTTTGATCACTCCAGAGATCTTGTTTGCAGAAATACACTGGAAGTCTGATCTTTAGAGTAGATTGTTATACAAGCTTTTCACTGCTTCTAAACAAAGAAGGATACAATCCTGTAGCAGTCTGCAATGTACTCAATGTGAAATATCTGAGCATTAGCAGAACTTGCTCTGCAAAGGCAGATCTTTTGGGAGCTCGTGGAACCACCTGAACTGTCAGTAATCTGGAGCAGCCTGGCCAAACACATATTCACAATTGCTACTAAGATGGTTTATCACAGTTTTCTATTGAAAGTTTTATAAGCTCAACACACACATTAGTATGAAAATTGGACTCACTCATATCTGCTCAAAAGGAAGCTGGGGCCAAGTAGAAAAGGCATCCTGTGCATTACACCTCTGTTTAGAAACAGAGGCTTATTGGTAAAGTCAATTTTGCAATACTAAGGAAATAAAGAGAAAGTCCCTACACAGTCTCTGCCAGTTACACACACAGTAACACCTTCAAAGAACAAAAAAGCTCATACCTTCTAAGCCAATGCTCAAGAAATGTAGGCTTTAGTTCACATTTGTTTTCCTCTCCCACTTCTTTTTTTACAGTTAACATATTAAAATCAGGACTGGAAATGCAACAAACATTTCTTCCCAAGCAGAGCAGAGATTTGAGAATATTTTCAAAGTCAGTTCATAAATTCAAACAAGTCCCTTAAATTTAGGATTATTTGTGTGCTTCTATATCATCACACTTGAGACACAGGGCTTCACACTTGATTGTAACACTTTTAACATGATTTGTCATGTGACCTGGCAGCAAAAATTCTTAGTTGTGGTAATTTAAACACCCTCTCATCTCCTCTTATTCCTGTAACAACTTTATTCCTTACTTCCTACTAAAGAGACAACATAGCACAGAGATGTTATCTTATGCCAGGACGTTGGAGTTTCCCAGGCCTCTGAAGTGGCCATGGCCATGGGAAATTGAGAAAGGACTTGAGAGAAAGAGGACAGAGACTCATTCTTCTCTTTTAAAAGTTCAGTCTCAAGGCCTGGCACACAGCATGCTCAGATCCTCTGAGATGGGATGCAGTGCCACCAGGGCTTTAGAGGAAGGGGAGGGCTTTGAAATATATGGGAAAGGAGCCCCCCTGCATTACCAGCATAAAGCAGAGCACTGTTCTCAGCAGCAGGTAATGAGATCACACCCCATTTGAAAGTCAATGAAGACTTTGAAGTTCTGACTTTACAAAGACAAACTGATTCTTACATTTTTTTGCTTTCCCAAGCTAGCAGTTCTGGCAGACACCTGAAAAGAAATGGTAACTAGACGTAGAGTAAATATAAACAATTACTGTGTTTTACCCCTGTGTTATCCCAGTGGTACTTGGCATTTTAAGAGTTTAAAGTTTAATTACGTTTTTTCTTTTGGTACATTGGATAGCCATTCACCTATGAAGAAAAGCATCTGAGAGGGTTTCAAGCTCATTTAAAACATTCAGAAGCAAAAACTGCTGAAGCGTGTGAGGCTTGCTCTGTGTTTTGATATGCTATAGAATAAGGTATGGAATTATTTATACATTCCCTAAGTGGTGCATTTTCATTCTGCTTTCAACTAACTTGCAAACTCCACTGGTCCCATCTCAGGAAAGCTCTCTCTCCACACTTGTTAATGCTTTAAGTAATGTGCTGAATTTTTCCTTGCCCCATAGCACTATTGTGCGAAAGGAGATATTTGAAAATCTGCTCAGATTGCAGTGTTACAAGAAGGGGGGAAAGCGATGATCGAGAACATTTCAGTCACTTCATTGGTCACAGAATTTCTTATTTATTCAGATTACCTGCTCCAAGCTTCCTCCAATCACTTTGGTTTCCGATGCCTTTCCTGCCATTACCTCATGAGACAGGAGATGGGGACCCTTCATCTTGAATGTCTTTGAATGCATCCACCAGCAAGGAGCCCCCATTAGGACATTAAGATGCAAAGGTCATGTCCACAAGGTCACAATGTGCTCCCCACAAAGAGCCTGTCAGGGCAGGCTGTTTTGAGGGGCAGAAACAGCCATGTAGAAAGCAGCTTTTGATCTTCATCAGGTGGGCAAGAAACTGGCCATCACCAGAATCACTGCAGAGGTTTCCTACTTGCCTGGTTGCATCCTGAGTTCCACCACCCTCATGTGTTTGCCTCCTCCATCTCTCTCATGCTGTCCTGAGCATCCGCCTGCTGCCAGGGGCATGGAGCCCCTGCTGTGCTCAGCTCCACCAGCCTGCTCTCCGGACTGGGGGAATTGATTTTGCAAACACTGAAAACACAGCTTCTTCTGCTGTGGTAAATCAACACAGCGCCACAGGATCGGAACAATAAAACACGTAGCAAGCTGGGGGTCTATTTCCTCTGCCTGAAGGGTGTTCCATCATGCCAAGCCATGATTACTGCAGCCCCACACCAGCAATCTCCTCCATTTCTCAGGTCCAGTCTCAGTAGTTTGGTATAGGAGTGCATAGTTGTTTGTTTTAATCTAATCACTACTTATTTTCAGTTATCCAGGAAAATGAGAAAATCTTTCACAATACACAAAGCCCTGTGTTTCTTTACCTCTGGCTCTGAGCCGGCTGGTTGCAGAAAGACAGGACATGGCCACACAGGCTCTGATTTGGGGAAAAGATGGAAAAAGTGTTAGCGGAAAACAAAAGCATAAAAAACAGCACAAAGAAACACAGGGAAATATATGATCATAAAGAAACAGCTAAATAGAAACAGCTAAATAGATGGTCTAAAATTGCTTATACATGCATGTGTACATATATGACTTTATATATGTAGTCACTGTGTACTTATGTATAAAAATATGCACGTATGTATAGAAAATGCCTCTCTCACTACATGTGGGCTTCACTAGATAACCCATTATTTTCATTCTAATCTGTGAGGGAAGTACATAGCCTGGCGTGATTTTTCAAAGAAAGGAGGGGGAGCATTTGATGATGCTGACTCATACAATGCCTCCTGCCACTTTCAGTGAGGCTTCTTTCCTCATTCGAAGCTGTCCAAAGGATTCACACATACACACATACACATATGCTTCTGTCTTTGCTCAGATGCTTGAATGATTGTTCTGGCCAGCAGTTGCTCTCTCAGTCACAGGGAAAGCTTGTCTTTCACCAGCAAGCTTTGTGAGAAGCCTCTGGACTTCCTCACTGTTGTTTCAGGTTTTGTTACTTTTTCTTATTTAGCGGCAGAAAATTGTTAAAGAAATGTCCAGCTCCCCACAGTGCCTTTCAAAACTATTTCAAATGTACCTTACTGGGCTGAAACAGCTGTTTTTCTCTTCTTAGGAAAAAAAAAAAAAAGAGAGAGGAAGACAGAGAGAGAGTCCTTTTGCTCCCTTTTTTTCCACCCTACAGACTCTCTTTTAAAAGGCACATGTGTTTCCACTTCTGACCAAGGTTTCACAGCAGGAAGACAGCATCTGTCCTACCACCAGCAGCCTCCAAGCTTCACTCTGCAGCCTTTCCCTTCCACATGGAAAGGCTGCAGAGCTTAAGGCATTACCTCTGTTTCCCTCTGCAGTAGCTGAGGATAAATCTCAGGGTGGCATCACACCACGTTGCTCCTTGTCACTGAAGAAGAGAGGTTACAATGACACTTCCATTTCAAGATCACCAAGTCCAGTGCACCATGCACCAGGACCAGTTGTTGATTTTTTCGAAACCTCTCTGGGAAATCTTGGTGCCTGGGCTCCTAATCCATGCATCCTAAGCCACACCATGACCCCACGTGTTCCTGAGAAACACCCAGGGCTAGGGGAGCACAGTGACCACCTGCACTCCTAAGGTGGACAGTCCTAGCAGGTCCTGCCTCGGGGACCCACTAGGTACCAACAAAAAGCTTCTCATGGGCTTGCAGAAGGAATCAGGTTGTCTGGAGGATGGAGTTGTGTGCAGACCAACTGGACAGGGCTGGATTAGTCTGTGGCAGTATTCAGGCTGCTGAACCTGCAAACATTTACTCAACCAGGAATCCAGCACCTCATACAGGGCTACCAGGTCGATGAGCAAGCTGTCTCCCTGCTATCCAGCTTTCTTTTCTGAGGACTCACTTATCACTAGAATAGGATGTCCCCAGCTCACACCAGGGAGAAGAAACTCAGTAATTACGGTTTAGTCAATTAACCTTTTGGACTCCAGCTCTAATGGGGCTACTGATGACATCAAGAAAAGGGATGAGGGGTGTTGTGGGACAAAAGCTTGCTAAACCAAGGGCCAAATGAGCAGAATTTTAAGGCATTGGAAAGTTACATCAAATATGATTTATAATCATAGCTGTTCCAGAGCAGATCCAATGAAAAAAAAAACAAAACAACTCCTTTGACAAAAATAAAGGCAGCTACAAAATAACCTTTCTGAGGCACTAGCATTCCCATGTAAGAGACTGAAATCAAATCTATACTGCAATGAAATAGTTTTCTGCAAAACCATGCTGCAGTCCATTGGCAAGGTCATGCACATGAGCTGAACTGTGACTCTGGGATCTAAAGGCATCAGTCACTTCTGTCAGAGCAGTGTTAGTAGTTGTGAAGCAGGAACCAGGATCTGATCTCTGCAAAGGGACATAGACAAGTTCAGTCAATATATTATTTGCTGCATCTACACTGACAGCTGGACTGGATCCAAGCCCCCTGGCCACCCTCTGATTTACTGGAGCCTTTTAGTAACTGCATTTCTGCTTTAGCTCAGTGGTGAGCCAGTATCAGCATGTCCTGCTGAGATCCCCAAAGAAGGGTTGTGGTAGGTCAGAGCAGCTGTAGCCACGAGGAGAAAAAGGCAAGCTTCTGTCAGTGTCCAGTGTGTCCAGTCAGGGACTGTGGCAGCTCTGTGGGAACATTTTCCTAAGATAAACTAGGTAAACTTCTCATTAAGACCCTTTCCTCTTGGCCATCAGTGGATACTCATTTTCTCATCTTCTCAGAGAAACTCCTACACTGGATTGCCATAGGACCAACATCGAGTTCAGTGAAGTCATTCCTGCTGAGACCTGTCTTGGTTCATCATGTCAAAGTCAGCATGGCTCTCACATCCCAGTTTGGAAGAAGACAGCACAGAGTCAGGGCAGCAAGAAAATGGATATGTCTTAGAAAGTCCTTCCCAAGCTCAAGTAAAATACAGTGAGCTGTGAACCCACCCAGGGGACACTCAGACTGAATCATACTCAAAGCTCAGGCTCAAAATCAGGCTGGAGCAGAACATCATGTTGATGATCAGTACATTATTACACTGCAGCTGGGATACAATAATTGTACTCCTCCTTAGCCTTGGTAATATCCCAGATAATACAGCATGGCTTATCCCCAGGAAAAAGAAAGGTTACATCATGCTGCTCCAGTCCCAGATTAAAACCATACGAACAGAGGGGCAGTCAGCAGTGCCCAACTGCCTCCCAGTGACATACTGAGCCACTTTAATTTGGAAAATTGTCTAAGCCCCATATTTCATGGTATTTCTTTTAATATGCATGCTGGAGGCTGTTTTTCATGTTAGGCTGTGTAGCTTAGGGCTGTTTTGTGGTCTCTTACATAGCACAGCTCATTAAGGCTCCTGTGCAGGTGCTGGGGAAGATCACAAGCATTACCCTCCATGACAGGGACACAAGCACCACTCCTCTCAGCCCATCTCGCCAGCCTCTCCAATTGTACAGGAGTGATCCCTGTGCTGTTTTATACATTTTAAAGTCCATTAAGGCTGACACTTATGCAAATGTAAGTGTCTCATCCTTATTAAAAGGGATGTTTAACTTCGAGCTCCTATAAGAATACATGCGTGCTGTAGCCATC
Organism: Acridotheres tristis; assembly: GCA_037013685.1. NCBI lineage: Eukaryota > Metazoa > Chordata > Aves > Passeriformes > Sturnidae > Acridotheres > Acridotheres tristis. Next base: position 23,862,720 of record CM072894.1, on the reverse strand, counting down.
CAGGAGCCTCTCACACCTTCTGCCTACTGAGACAAATGGGTCATTTCAAGCAGCTACCCATCTTCTTCCCTGTGAGACCATGAGCTCTTGGCACAAGGGACTGAGGAAACCAGAGCCATACCAACACCGACTGACTTGTTCTGTGCCTGCACCAAGGAAGGTCTGACAGACATTTCAATCTTCATTAGCATAAAGCCCTGCATCTGAAAAGGAAAAGGCAGAAGAAGCCTGAAAAATTAGCACAGGGCCACCTTCCCACCCCTCTCTTTTCATATGAGGAAAGGATATTCTATCAGGACTGTAAATGGAGCCCCTAGTTGTGAGAGATGCTGCGATGTGCAATTTTCCTTCATGCTCTGCCCCTCACAGATGCCACTAAATGATAGTCATGGAAAGCTAAGCTGCTATCTCTTTCCTGGAATGATTTCCACTTAACTTTGCCTACATGTGGCACTTAGGGACATGGTTGGCAGTGTTAGGCTAATGACTGGACTTCCAGCCTAAACTGTTCTATAGCTATATTTGGTCACATTGCACTGTTTATTAAGTGATCTCAAAAACCTTTTTGAAAGGTGGCTCCTGACAATGACATCCTTGCAGAGAGGGCAAATAGAAGTGTATCATGGTGAGGGACCTTGCCTGTGGTCCCAGGGATTAGGAGTAATTGGAGATGGTTTTGAAGCCTCAGATTAATTCAGGCTGCATAATCCAGGCTGGTACTACATAGCTGCTGGCACTGTCAGCTCTTGTTCCTGCAAGGAAATAATTATTTGATCATGAGATTTCTCATACACATATACCTGGCATGTACACATGGAATTAGTTATAACTGCCTCAATTCTAAACCACATGAACTCATTAAAATTCATTCCAATAAATGGCAATGAGCCAAAAACAAATCCAACACCTGCAAGCCAGAGAGAAATCAGCAGTTACAATACTTTACATATGTCACCCTACCTTAGAAATTTTGTTGGAGCTTTAATGTGCAGGCTGTGAAGTGAAAATGAGAATTTCTCTGCTTAGATGGATCTTTCCAGCTAAGGAGTTGAGAAGGTTGGGGAAGCCAGTGCACAATTAACTTCATTGTGGTACTCTGCATGCAGCTGGTCCAGAACTACCTGCTTGCACAGGTTTGGAAATCTTTCTCTCATCTTACAGCCAAGGAAAGTGAAGCACAGAAGGAAAGGCACAGTGGCACTAGAATTGGTCTCTTCTGAGTCCAAGCTCTGGGAAGAACATGCACACAGGTTTTCACCTGATCAGGGTGGAAGAGACAGAGTCTGCAGTTCCACTAGTCCATGCTGCTTCGTCAGAGAGCTGGGAGACAGGAGTATCCTGGAAAGCTGTGTGCCAAAAGCAGGAACATGCTGGTGGTGAGAACAGCCTGACAAGTTGCTGAGGTCCAGCTGCAGCTGCCAGCCTCTGCCTGAGACCTCCATCAATCAATTACAGCCCTCTGGGTAGGGAAGAGAGCTGGAAAGCACAAGAGCTTTCAGGTTATTTTCAGCAGCCCAAAACATCACAACCTCTCCCAGCTCTGCCTCTGCACTAGAGGAGATAGAGCTGAGTCCCCTCCACAAAACCATTTCCCTTCCAAGGGTGCTCCACAGCTCTAGAAAGGTTTAGTCATGGGGTCTTCACTTTAGTCTCATGCACAGGAATATGCAAATTGCAATGACAGTACCATTTCTTTGTGTCACACATAATCTGGGCTGATGGAGCTTCTAGGGCAGGAGGCAAGAAAAAAAAGAAAAGATAGAAGCTTCTGAAATTCATCTGAACTATTTCCCATGCTTCTGTAATGCAGCAGCACTTCAGAGACAGAGCGCACATTGTGTTTGTTCCCTCTCCTATCTGCAGTGTTGGTATTTGCTTTAATGATTTTTTTTTTCCATTTCTTCTCTAGGTGTTCAGTGGGAATTGTCAGCATCTCATTTTCCCTACCAAGAGTGAATGAACCACAAGTGCATTTTGTATTCAGCTTAACAGACTGATTGACTTTAGACTAAGTTTCACTATTTCCCATCTGACTTTCATTACCTAGAATAAGATGGTAAGTCAACCTGAACTGAAAGTAATTAAGGGAGTTTTGGAAGAGGAGGGCAAAAAAATAAAAGAAAAAAAAATCATTCTCTCTTCAAACACATAATTGTACAAAAAACCCCACAAAATGCAAATTACTTATAGATGTGCCAATCTGGCTCATTTATTGTCACTTTGAAGATAATAACTACAAAGAGCTAATATTTGTAATCTACTGATACAGTAGTACTGCTAAAGTGTGTTATTTAGCATCTTCCAAAAACACCTCCTGGGTTTGTCTAAAAGTATCTGAAGGAAGCTTAGAAGTCACTTTTCATTCAGACATTCCCCAAAATACCAAATCGGGCAGGATATGGGATAGACTCACGTGAGTTAACATTCCAGCTCTTGGATTTCACACAAAGTCAAGCACAACCCCTTTGTGTCATGCAGCATGACTGCCTGCAAGCTCAAGGGTATATGGTTTTAAGAGCTCTGTTCAAGGCCAAAATATTTCAAATGTACCTTGTCCAAACTTGGATCTGCATGAAAAGCAGGATTTCTTGTGTAGCCATGACCAGTATTAGGAGCTTTCAATACTGGAAGATAAAATAAGGTAAAATCCCAGAGAGGTATAAGGGACATTACAAAATCATGCTGGAAATTATGTAAATGTATTCCAGTCTGCTTTGGAAAAAAAGCCAAACAGACTCATAGGGACAACCTGAGTGTTGAGAATGACACTTTGTAGCTCTATTTCATCCAGTAAAATTTCTCTTTTCAACAAGTGCCATTAAAACTCTGCGATTCCATGGCAAACCAGGAATCCTTTTGGATCAGGATCAGGGAGAGGGCAGACAGCAGAGCATGGTACACTTGGCCTCTAACCCAATATAAATTACACTCCTTCAAAAAATCACTTAATGGTGATTTCAGGATAGATCTTATGCTGCTTAAACCACAGGAAGAGATAACAGGCTCCATATATGGCCCATCAGTCACACTGACAGTGAGAGAAAGCAGAAAAGACAAGCAGTAATGACAGCAAATCCCCAGGAATGAGGCAAGGACCAGCAGTGCAATAGGAGGGATACATGGCACCAGCTTGTTCAAGTCCTTACCCCTAACAGCTGATAAACACCTGCCACTGAATCACCTTTTGGTCACTCTTCCAAATAATGCTTCCCACAGAGCAGAAGGCTTCAATGAAACAAGAAGAACTAATCTCTGACATGGAAGACTTTCTTCATCTCAGCAGCACAACAAATGAATTAAAGATTAAAATTGGGCCAGGGCTTTACTTCGGGGCAGGTCAAAAGCACAAAGCACAGAGGTTTTCCTTTCCCCAAAACTTATAGGGTGAACAACAGCTGTGGCTGCTGTGAGATGTCCATGAAAGCAATAGATTTGGCCACTGTGTTTTACTCATGGTGCATGGACTGGAACCACATTGGATGTGTGTCCATAGCCTTTGGGGACTTTTGGATGAATGATCATGAAAAAATATTTTCTCTCATTTCCAGATAACTGTGCACTGCAAGGGATTTATCCTCTAAACAAGAGATTTATCCTCTGAATAAGCTTCTCTGTCACATTAAGAATAGTGAAACCTCTTAAAATAAAGTAGAATGCAGGTTTGAGTAGTGTGTTTAAGCATCCAGCATCATGAAAGGAGATAATTTATGCATGAAATAAGGCTGTCACTTTGTTCTGTGATGGTGAACAGTGTGAAATTCGTCACTGATGTTCCTCTAGCAGGAAGTGGGAACGTGGATGTGAGTAGAGTGCCCTGGGTAGCTGGAGTCTGCAACTAGCATCCTCTACCAGTTTCTTGTCAGGCTGTGAGACTCCAGCATGTCCCTTGGGAATTTACAAGCAAGAATTTCCATAGATGAGAAACAGGCAGGGGATACAGGTAGAGCTGTCTGCTCACCTGGCTTGTTTACAGGCTCTGAGTCTGTGTTTGCTGCTCCTACCCACATGCCTTCCTGTCAGATGAGAAAGTCTGAATCCTTCCTATGCTAGATCTTTCATCGGGGCTTAAGAAGGAAACTTATCCAATGTCTTGCTTCATCAGGAATGTGTTTTCTTCTGAGTTTTAGCAGAGGAGCAGGATCTGGTTTATCGAAGCTGCAATATGGTAAGGGCCCATTTTCCTCATAGCACATCTGGACTCTAGCGATATCAAAACTATTTATTAAAATTAAGTCTCTCACAATTACATGGGGGGCCATTATTCTTCAACTTTGAGAGAGAAAATAGTAACAGTCTATCCTAAACCCTACCCACACATACCAAAAAAATCTATTTCTCTACCATCCATCATTAAAAGTCCTCCAATCCTCAGGCTCTTTCTAGGGCACAGCTTAAGCTCCAGCTCACATGACAAACAGCCTTTGGACAGCATGCCACAACACTGTGTGTCCTGTGTGCGTTGACAGTGGCCAGACAACCCTTTCCCACTACCTGCTAATTTCTAGTGATGCCAGGTCCAGCTGAGCCAAATAGGCATCAGCTGTTCATAGCAGTAATTCTGGAAGCAGTGGGGGCATGGGTTGAAATTTTTAGCAAAGACTGTCCTTCTACCTCTACAGTTGTCCTGTGACCTAAAGAAAAAAAAAAGCTTAATTCCTTTTTCATTAATTGTTTTTTAATTCACTCGTTCTCTGATACTGTTCCAGCACCTTTGCACAGACAGTGCTGTGTGTGCAGCAAAGGTAAGACCAGGAGCAGCAAGGGAAAGGAAAGGTTTGAATGCCTGACTCAGTGTCATCATGAATGCTTGACTTGGGAAATCAAACCTAAATGTTCCCACCTGTTTCTGAGATTTTAGCAACCCTTCTCACTCTAATTGTTTCACTGATTGCTATAATTAAATCAGAGTACAACAATTGTCCCCAACATTTATTTACCTGGAAGTTGGCTGTTTTAGGCCCAAAGAAAGGCTGTTGTGCCCACCAATTCCTTCAGGTTTTTGTTTGGTTTTTTTTCCTAGATATGGTGCTTGATCTAATAAGAAAATATATTATCCCCGTCTGCCGATTTTATCTCAAATATTTATGGTGATTATGTTACTAGGGGCTGTAGAGTTACTTATCTGTCAATATATGCTCGCAAATTTATATGTTCATAATATTTTTTTTTCATTTAGCTGTAAGACTGATTTTTCCTTCTTCTTTTAAGATCTATTTAGCAATAGATCTTTTATGACAATGTTTCCAAGCACCAGAAACAAGAAAGAAGGCTCACACCATAAAAGCCTTGGGTTTTGGCTGCCTTCATGATGTAAGGCCAGAAGATGGGGGAGATTTTTTTTTGCTTTTTCTGGTACAGTAGTTTCTGTGGATCTGTGCCCCACTCTCCCTTGCAGCCCTGTGGTGTTCACTGACTGCTGCAACCAACCACATCTCTCTCTGGGCACTCTCCTATGGAGAAATGTGATTTCCTTGGTATTTTGACTTACAACACCAGAGGCTGGGTTAAACTTAATTAAATCTAGAGAAGCCAGGTTTGGTGCAGAAGCGGAGATCCCTCCTCTTCATATTCTCTCTAAATTGTGTAAGTGTAAACACATAACAGCTGCAAAACCACGTTTATACAGCTGGTCCTGTACACCAGTTGGTGGCTCTTACCTTCAGAGAGCTGACCCCAAGTCCTGTGGTGGGGACAAAAACCACTGCAGATCAGATTCTACACTTCTGAGCCGGATAGATACAGCTGGCAACCACAGTGGTCTCCTCACAGAGAGGTCTCTTCATAAAGAACAGCTTCAAAGTTAAAATCCAGGCTAAATAATTTTTAAAAAAACGAAATCAGACTGAACACACAGCTGGGGTTAAAGGCAAAGGCAAGATAAGAATTCTATGAGAATATGGTAAGGACAAATACAAAGCCCTTGGGATAATAATGGAGGATCTCCTATCAGATCTACCACCACCTATTTGGCATTATGCAAATCTTATAGAGTAAAATCCTGAAATATTAGGTTTATCAAGGTGTAGTCAAAAGGCCTTTGCCTTTGTTGCTGTCTCTGTCTCACAAGCAACTCATGCAATCATGGGCCCTGTACAGGCTTGAGCAGAATCTCCAGCTGGAGTTTTACAGATTAGAAAATGTGTAAAGGAGGGGGATATCACCCTTTAAGGTTGCCTGAATTGTGCTCATGAAGGGAGACAGCTCTTGGCTGCTTGGAGCTTTATCTTCCATTCAGCTCCTTCATGCTCCTGGGGAGCTGGTCACCCTTTTCCCACTCACTCTATTTCACAGCCTGATGGCCAGTTTGGTCATTTGGGGGATGTTTTAGCTCCCTTTCAGGGTTTTCCAGTTGAGGTAAAGAGAGAGAGAGACTTTTAGGGAAAAAAATAGCTCAACAAAAACACTGTCCTCTTTATTTTTGTAAATATAAAAGCTCTCCAAACCTTTGATTTGGATTTGCTTTTAGAGGACACTTGCATGTGTGCAAAGCACTACTGGAACACCAGAGCTGAGCAGAATAGAGCCACGTGTTGGGCAATTACCCAACTGCTAATTCCCACAAACAGAGCAGGCTCTGATCTGGAATGTGCTGGAAGAACAGGAGCTGCCAACAACTTTGGACACACGTGGGAGCTTTGTTCCTTTAACTTCAGAGGAGCCATTTCATCTGGGCACCCCAGCAGCGAGCGAGTGGGGGAGCCCTGTCAAATGCAAAATAGAAATGAGCAATGCCTATAAAAGAGAGATATCATGAGAACCTGCCACTTGGGAATAATGAAAGGCTCGGGCAGGTTGTGCTGATTGTGCAACCTACCCGGGGCTGTCAGCTCTGATAACAATGGCAGCCATCAATTCCTGCAAAAATGGCAACAGCGTGAATTGGAAATTGTGAAGAACCATTTAGGGTCGAAATGAGATTTTCTTCAGAATGCATTTGTCGGTATGTTCCCATTCACTTGAAAAGCTCTGGATAGATCAGAAGGAACGTGAAGTAGCCAGGGTTGGGAGTTTTTTTATTATTATTATCCCTCCTCCTCCTTACAAAGCAGTTTTAAATGCCAAGAGCTTTCACAAAACAACAGTGGTTTCAAAGCTGCCAAAGGGCAATTTGAAAGTGAAAGGTATTCTCTTCAAATTACCTTGGAAAATTATACATGTTATGAAAGGGGTTTACTTTTTGGAGTGTTAAAGAGATACCAAAAGTCCAGTTTTATTGTCAGATTATGGAGGCAGGCAGTAGGGGACTGTGTAAAATTGCCAGAGCTCTTCTTTAGATTCCACAGATGTCTATTTGCCTTTCACGGACACCTGCAATGAAGTATCAGACAGGATTGAAAAGAGACAAAAGAGTTGTGGTTGTTTGGAAAATCTGTTTTGTTAGAATATTAACAGAAAGAGTCAAAGCTTACACAATTGTTACCTATTAATAGTGAGGAAAGCACAGCTTGAGACCATGCTGGTCAAACTCCCTGGAGAGACAGGAGCTACAAGAAAGTTTTGTATTGGTTAAATGAAGGTTGAGCCTGAAGAAGAAAATAAATCTGTGACCCTCTATGTCAGCTTTAGATAACAGTATTTGGAATGCAGGATTTTAATAGGGTTTTCTCCCCACACCCTTTGGTGCATGGAATGGGGTTTTTTTCCTTTTCATTTTTCTAAACAGCATGACATCTATTATTCCCTAAGGGAAAGAGCAAATCAAGTCAGCCTCCAAAATGTACGTTTTCTAACTGTAAGAATGGATGGATGGAAAATAACAGCACAGGCCTTTGAAAAAGGAAAATTGAGTCTGAAATCTGAATAGGATGAACATAATCGCTGTGTTCAGTGTGAACCTCAGGATTGAATTTTGCCCCAAGATGAGCAGGGAAATGTAAACCTGAGGATGGGTTCAGTCCTGCTATACAATAGACTCCTTTTGCTTATAAGTCCTAGCTCTATTTTCCCTCTTTCTTGTTCTTGAATTGGTTTTTATCCTTTAGAGAAAGATGAATCAGTAAAAAAAGCTACTTTTTGAAGAGCCTAGCACACTTAGTTTCCAGAGAGTAGATATTTCTTTCTCTGAAATCACTGAAGATTTCTTTCCTCTTCTGGTCCAGGCTGACCAGTGACAGCTTTGTCCCTGTGGGCAGAGATGATGCTCATCGATCCAAACCCAAACATGACAGTAATGGATGATCCCCTCTGACAGTTTCTAGGAGACAAATTCTAACTCAACTAAGTCAGAGAAGTCAAATCCAGCTCCCACTGGAGTCGGGTGCTCCACATTGTGGTTTAAGTCCCTCAACAAGCACCTAGCAGTCAGGTAAAGAGGTGAGACTGATGAGAACTGGGAAGCCTTTCCATCTGTGTGTTTCTTGAAAACAGGAGGTGAGAAGTTGCCTCCTCTTCCCAGAGAGGCCCTTTTCAGGTGGAACCAAATCTGGTAGACCCTTCCCAGAGGACTGTCCCCCTAGTTCCCCCAGCTGTGACTTTTTGCCTGTTCTTAGTCACAAGCCCCATTTAAAGCTGGAGTTTGTGACTGCACAGAGTTTAAGATGCACTAATATTTGCTTCACATAACAGGCAAGGAGCCACAGCCTAGGTTAGTGCTCACTGTGAGCCCAGTGGAAGCAGGAGCTGAAAGCTTGCTTACCTACCTCTAACTTTCTCCTCCATCTGTGACCCTGAAAGGCACATCTGCAATACGAGAGCAGAGCTGGATTGATGATTTTTTTGAGCTCCAACCCTCGCCTTTGAAGGAGAAAGATTACAGCGTGAGCCTGTGTGAAACACACTGTGTTCATACAATCCAGGATATTGCAAAGAACCATCAGGAATAAAAACAAGCTTCCAACATCAACTCACTGCATTACTTCTAACTTGTCATTTCCTTGCCAACTAAGCTTCTACAAATTCAAGAGAACTCACTGGAGAATTTCTTTATGAATCAGAAAGGCCAGAAGAGAAAAAAGCGGAAAAATTGTTTCACATTTCCCATTGTTGCTTGCTTTGCTATTGAGGCTTCAAAGCAGGCATCCAAGCAGGTGGCAGACCTGTGTTTTCTGAGGCTGAAATATACATGGGTGCACACACACACTCACAAAATATCAGTCTCTGTCTGTCAGCTGCAATGGGCTCTTTCCTCCTGTGTTTTTCAGAGAAGGCTGAAAACATGTTCCTCATCCCATGCTGAAATGAACTGTTATGCAACTGAGATAACAGAGTCAGATTAAGGGGGATTTAAGGTTTTTTGGGGGAATTTGCTACCTTAGAAAAACTTGGTAAGTTTACAAACCCAAACACACCAAAATCAGGAGCTAAGTCCTTTTGGAAAACAAGCCCTAATTTATTTGTAAATAACATCTGTGCACACACATGGACATCCTCCCACCACCAGAAGCTCTGATTGTACCTGCTCTTTGAAAGTCAAAGTTTGTTGCTTCATAACTGTTTCATGAAGTTTCTAAGGAGAAACACGATTTGCTTTGGGAAAATGGCATTCATGATTCACATTAGTGGCCAAATTATTGCAGCTTTAGTGGCTGGGGGTATAGAGGGGCCATTTCCTTGGGTGGAATATTAAAAAGCAAGGCAGTTGACCATTTGTGGCAAGCATGGTTTACCAGAGACCTTTCCCAGAGAGGGCCTGAGGACTCGTGTTCTTCTGGCTGGTTCTCAGCCTCCTTGACTACATGCTGCTCCCCACCAGCAGCTGCAACTGGAACCATTTTTTCCCTTCCTGTTTTATCCTCAGACACTGGCTTTTCAGGCTTACCATGTGCAGGCAACAGATGATTTGCTTTACAGTGAATAACATGTTTTGCACGTAGAGAAGACAGCCTGGAAGAAAGAGCAGCTGCTTTTCCAACCACAGTCTTTGGGGAGCCTCTGTTTGGAGTTGGGCACTCACCACACAGGAAAGGCCAAAGACACTCAAACAGAAGAGCTGGATCTTGGTGACACCCACAAGTGAGTGGCACTGGGCTGCCAGTGCAGCAGTCGTGGCAGGAGCCAGGGTCCCCTGCTCATGGCTCTCTGGTGGCACTTGCACACAGCAGCTCCCTTCCAAGACGAGCCTGGGTGTCCTGTGCCATGCTCTGGTTGTCCCCTTCAGATCATGGAGTGATGCAAACTCTGCTTCCTTCCTCTGCCAGGGGATTTCTATTCATTTTCATCAATACCATAACCCATCTTTCAGTGATTCATTCCTGCTGGAACCAAAAGGTTTAACCCTTCCTCCTGCCCTTGCTTCCCCATCTGTCACCTGAGGTGGCACAGTGATAAAGAATGCATTAGAGCCTGGGACATGCTCACAAACTAGCAGCATGCAGGAAAGGCTGGCACATCTTATTTTGGCCTGCTGGGAAAGGAAAGCCTTAAAAACAGCTTGAGGCTTAGCATGTGCTTCCAGAACAGCAAGAGCATATGCTACACTATTCACCCATCTTTGATATTCCACTTCAATTATCATCACAAAGAAGTAATCGATTAAAAATTAATATCCCCGCTCTGAGATAGCAGTATTATTCCCTAATAAGTTTCTTGCCAGCCACTGCAAGGCAGTAAATCTGACATGGCATGGTCATAAGAGGAAACATATAATTTTTCACCCTCTTTTTAATATCTACTCAAAATTCATCCCCATGCCTGCAGAAGTTTCCAGGTATAAGGAACACTGTCTTTCCTTCTTAAGCAATGTAAGGAGCAGTAGTTAACAACAGTTAATTGTAATATTTGTCGTAATTAAACATTTGCAGTGTTTGGCAACATCATCATTATTAGAGACATCTCTTCCCCCTAGGGTGTTTAAGCAGCACCATCTATTCACTGTCCAACAATTATTTTTGTGTCAACTCCTGGCAGTCTTAGAAGGCTAAAGAGTGAGAAAGGTCTCATACCTTGAATTACTAGTAATAGGACCTCCATTCAACCACTTTTCTTTAAAATTTCTTGTCTAGAACATTCATAACCCATAACACAGAATTTCATCCCCTTATTTATCCTCTCTGTCTTATCCTTCCCACAACAAAAAGATGCTTGGAGCTGCCCCAAATCCTCGTGCTAAGAGCTAGAGCAGGGTATTATCTCTCATTAACCCAATGCCTCCCCAAATCTAACTTCTGCAGTGCTCAGACTGTCATATGCCCCTCTGACTCAATGCTCAGCATTCTTAGGCCATTTGCTAAACACAAGCAGACTCTGTTCAAAGCAGGGTATTTCTAGGCAGAGAAGGGATTTAGCAATCAAAGGAGGAAACAGCAACAGTCAAAAGAAAAATATTGACTTGTCCATTGTGAGCTGAAAAGTCTAATAATAACCAATAAAGTTCTTCTACTTTCCTCTACTCCCCAGCCTAAAAAGTGTCTGCTTTTCAGATTAACTCATTGCTACTCAGGCTCCCTGCCTTCATTCCTTTAATGTTTAACACAATATATTAAAGCAGAAAACAATACCCTCAGCTCCATTTCAGGAAGCACTATGAAGTAAAGTATATCATAATCTGCCTCTTTATCTTTTCTCCAAGGGAATCTTTGCTCTCCTTCCCTCATAAACTTTCCTGGTAAACTGGTACTGCTGATTATCTCCTGCTCTCTGTTGGACTGGCTCAGCCATTTGCTTCCATTTAATCTATTTTTTTTTTTTTTTGCTTTGATCTTTTTGGTCTAAGGTTCAGCCCCCAAAGTCCCAACAACCAATACAAAAAACACCAGAACACTTGGAGTTTGGACTGGGCACACTGTGTGAAGTCTCTGAAGACAAGTGCTGGAGACCTTCACTTACATCCAAATTCTGGTCAGAGAATGAGATAGGAGAGGAGGAACTACACACAGGGGACAGACTTGTCCCTTGCACAAGTGTGTGCATACATCTGGTGAAATCCTTCATCCAGCAGGTGGGTTCCTGCAGGTGTCTGACAGCCCCACGAGAAACTGGGTTCTGTTTGACTCTGCAAAGTGGCAAAGCTGAAAGCAAAGATGGCCAAGGGCAGAGAGAGGATCCAGCCTCCCAAGTGACAGCCAGGCTGCAGCACAGCAGCACACAGAGCCCAGACCCCCTGTCTCTCAGCCCTCTGCCTAAACCACAGGGCTATTAAGCTAATAGGCATTAGTGTATGATTTTTCCCACAGGAGCATTTATTTCCTTGTGTGGTTAACTGCTTTGTCTTGTGTTTCTCACTGTCACTGCTGTGTTGGCATTCTGCAAACCTCCTTATTTGCTGTCCTTTGTCCTTCTCTCTTGGGTTTCTGTCTGCACTGGGATTGAGGTAGACTGAGGCGTATTTCATCTCCCCTGCTAAAGTAATGATGTTTGCCATGAGAGAAAGGGTTTGATCAGTAAGAAGGAGGGGGAGGATTTAGAAGGAGAAGAAAAGGTGAAAGGAGCATGAAGGAAAAGTAACTCAGGCAGAGAGAAGAGATTGAAAATGTTGATTTGACATGTGATGCTTTGGAGAAATTCTTGGCCATATCTACTAAGCAGGAGCCTCTGTGCTCCCTTTCTAGCAGCAGCAGGAGAGACACAGCAGCAGAGACCTGTGCTGCAGACAACAGAATATCTCATCCTCCAAAAAAGCAACTCCCAGTTCTTAGGGATAAAATGCCCTGCCTGGATTTTGTGGGGTTTGCAAATCCCGGAAAACGTATTTGGCTCCATTTTACATATGGCTACATATCTTTATTTTCTGTACTTTGCCTTTTCCTAGTTCTAGCCAAAGAGTCTCTATAGCCTCAGTAAAATACCCCTGCTGTTTATGCTTAGGGGAAGTGAACACAGGAACAGAAAGCAAATCTTTCTGATGGAACTGTTTCCCCTTAAGCAACTTGGGATTTGATTCCACATAGCCATAGACATATAGAAGCCAGGTCTGGAAACAAGTGGAGATGTCATCCACCACCGTGCCCTGCTCTGCCCAAGCACTGCTGACACCCTGAGCCATGTGTGAGCTGGTCGTGCTGATACAGCAGAGTTACTTCTTCACTGTACAAGGAGCAGATCCAAAGCACAGCAAGGGAAAAGGAGCTGGGGAGGGAAGCCTTCAGCTGGATAAGGAGAAGAAATCATGATTCAAAATCCAGCTAGCTGCACTGGGCAATACCAAAGCTCAGGGGAAGCCCTGGTACTGTCTAGAATAAGTGGAGACTCTTTGCTTCCCAAATCATCAAAGTTTCCAGGATATTTCAGGCCTTAAATCTGTCACTTCACCAGGATAGGATGTTACCTCTGAGGCTGGGATAACCCTGAGTGATGTATTACAGAGAAGAATCATGGAGATATATGCACACACTCACCTGTATGCTGTGCCACCCAGCAGGATGCCTGTGGCAGGACACCTCCCTGCCAGGGCTCCTGAAATTCTCCCCTGCAAAGCTGACAGAAAGGCACTGTGAATGGCAGTGGGTGGATTTATGATTCATATATAGACACGTAAATGTATTTCTACATCTCTTTATACATCATGAGGGTTGCCTTATTTCTGTCTGGGAGCCCCTGGACAGATATACATGCCTTTAAGCACGTGGGCCACAGGTTTCACATAAAAAGCACAGAGCATCCACATAGCAGATATGTTGTCAGGGAAAAGGTAACAGTACAGCTTAGGTACCTTATGTCAGACTACACTGGAAATCCAGGAAAAACAAGGAAAATTCTTAGCATCAAACTGAACAATGATTTTTGTAAATAAAATGCCTAGGAGAAAATGTAATGTTCCATTGCCTTTATATTTATTTATACAACTGTGTCTAATTAGATAGGTACATAGATTATATGAGATAAATAGATTTGACAGATTACAAATTGCACAGGAAAACAAATGAAACCTATTTAGTAGGCAGATTTTACATCCATATATCAGCTGCTTGAAGTTTCTCAAACCCATGAAATTCTGTCAATCATCCCCAGGAGACAGGTCAGTGCTGAAAGCACAAATGAAACAGCAACCAGCACACCACGAGGCTGTGTCTGTTCCACATTCATGTGCCACTGCTCCCTCTCAGCCAGATGATGTTGGGATGAAGAGCTGTCACTCAAAGGCGACACTTTCCTCTGGGACCAGACAGTGCTAATGATCAGTGGTGTGGTATGGTACACTGCTCCTTCTGGTGCTTCCCACACAGGTTACACGCTTTGCCTTTCTACCACTCACAGCAGAAATGTGTGTTTGGCATATGTGGTCACTTGAAATGCAAAAACAGAGAAAATAGAAATAACCTTCTCTTCCTACATGGCAGTGATTTAATATTGCCAGATGTGAGCCCAAATTCAGTCTTGCCATAAAGCCACTTGAATTCCAACACAGTGTGACTGGAGAAAGAGAGATGTTACCAAACAGGGACTATTCCAGAGTGCCCTTAATTAAACCCAGCATGGCAGGACGCAGATTTCTGCAGTTTGCGTCTGTGGACTATTTTGTACGAAACCCCCGATGCTCCCTCTGGGGACACAACTCCCCGTGTGTCAGCAAGAAAATGGAATGAGCACAGGGAACAGTGCAAATCACAGGGCAACACTGCCACCCTGAGCTGCGCCTGCAGAGCTGCTCAACAACAGCAAGAGGTTCAGCTGCATCAGGCAATAGGATCTTTGTGTTGCCTGGTTTAGGCAGCAGCTCCTATAGCCATGAAGAAAGCTCTCAAACTGCTTTTGGCTTCAGCCAGACAAGTTACCAAAGTGGAATAGATGTATCCCTGAAGCCCAAGTAATATGTTAACCAGGCATGGCACTCATGGCTGTGCTGTCTAGATAAAAGTCTGTAAAAGTCTGTCAGGTGTCAGCTGTGACACCAGTCCATCAGTCCGGATTCCCTGCGCCAGAGCCATTGCTGAGCCTCCCAGCCTTCCTCACTGGGAGAAATTCTGCAGTTAAAAAAGAAAAAAAAAAGAAGAAAAAAAAAAGAAAAACAAATTGAAAGAGAGAAGGACAGAGACTTTGCTTGGCATCATAATGTAAAGTCCCATACCTAGACATTTATCTGCAAACTGTGGCAGTGTTTCAACCCTGACTGTAGGATCTTCTCTCTCTCCCCAGAGTGCACCAATCCTCTTCTGCCAGGGCCACCCTTCAAGCATCCTTCCGTGCTCACAAAATGCCTCCTGAAACTTCCTAATGGCTGAGGGGTTGTGCTGCTCCCAGGGGACCTGGCTACCTCACAGGGACTCTTTTGCTTTGTCACAGGAGCTGAGCCACCTTGAAGGAAGAAATGTGCCCTTGCACAAGCATGTCAGTAACACACAGCAGTCCCTGAAGTGTTCATGGAGATACCCTGTCTGCCACGCTCCATGCAGCACTCAGCACACTGACTCTTTAACATTAGGCTGAATTCAGGAGCAAAAAACTGTGCTATTCTTTATAATGCACAGGTCAGTGCTATAAATCCGGCTTTTCTAAGAGCCTGGTGTGATCAGTGCTTTCACAATCTTTCAGCGTGGCTGTAACTAGTCCTGTGGTTTTCACTCACCACAGGGTGTTGCAAATGGAGCACTTTGGTCCAGCAGCCCAGGCACTTCTACATCACCAAAATTTTCTTTGTCATAGAGTCCATTAAGGGGAAATGGTGCTGTGCTGCAAAGCAACTCTTCTGTACCCTTGTAAAATCATATAAATCTACCAGTCCCACTGCTGGGAGTGACTGCAAACAGGCTGAGGGAGTTCTGCAGAGAGCCAGGGCCATTAAGTGCCATTCACTGGTCTTTAAAAAAACACAGGGAGTTACTGGTTCTTTTAAAGTCCATGTTAATAACTATAACAGACACCCCAGCTCCTCTTCAGGGAAGTTGGCCTTGTCTTCTATTTTCTGCTGAAAGATGTCTCCAGCTGCCATTATGCTCTGCCCTTCTCCATCTGATAGCTGGACCACACTCCTGGGTGTGATCCATCCTCAGATAATAGAACTCTGAAGAGTGGGTGATACAACTTGCTCCCAGTAGTAAGAAAGCAGAAAAACTCTGGCAGCTGTAGGGCTTTATCTTAATTACAAAACTCTTTTCCCCAGCTGAGATGGGGCCTGTTAGCTTTTTTCCATCCCATCCCATGGACCAGTGACACCTGCAAGACAATTTCCAGCCACAGCATGAGACAGGAAACAAGGAGTGTGCCTCTTGCTGAGGATCCATAGCCTCCATCCCACTCTGATTTTTTTCCCCCTAAACTCAGAGCCAGGCTGCAACACTGCGGGGCTGATGTCTTTGTGACCTGTTTCTGCTGAAGAAAAGCAATGCTTCTCTTTATCAGAAACAGCTGCATGGTGGCAGGATTGTAGTAAAAGCCCCAAATGCCACCCCAGCAAGTCCTATAAGAACTGTAAAGGAATGGTTTGCAAGCAAGGACTCACCCCTGTCAAAGCCAGCTCCTGAGCCAGCCAGGACCCTGCTTGTAGTGGAAAAGCAAGATCTGAATGTCATAAGGAAGAATTGAGTCTGAAAGAACCCATAAGAGGAGAGCATTACTTGTTCTCATACCCAACAGCTGGTGGCCTGCTGCCATGTAGTCTTGAATTTGAAGAAGCAAAATCAGTGCTGTCCCAAGTGACACTGAAAGACACTTTGTCCCTTCTGCAATGGCTGTTAGAAGAGAGACATGTTCCTTTCAAATTGTCTCAAAAGGAAGATCAACCCCTAGGAGACGTATCATGCTAGCCTACCATGATACTGGACTCTTGTAACAGGTTTCCTGCTGAGAAAACATAAATAATATTACTTCTGGAGATGAGAAGTCCATTACACAGGAAGCCAAATATATTAGTGATTTCTGACAGAAACTGGACACAGTAGCCATCAAAATGTGTTCAGGAACTAACCAGGACATGGGGTGAGAGACCTGTAAACCAGCTTCAACTGCTCTGTTCTTAAGAGCCTGGAACTCCATGAGCTCCTGTGATTATGCAGCAAGTCTGGGGCAGGGCAAGGACCAAAGCCAGCCCTCCTGAAGCCCATTGCAGTTGACCTTCCTTTCCTGGCCCACCTACCCTTATTTAGAGATGATCTTCAATGTTCCAGAGGCAATCCTTTATCAATAAGGACACCAAATTATACATTTATCTTGTTTACTCTACTTTGGCATTGGGTATTTCTGTAGCTGCCAGCTCCCAGCGACACATGATCAACAGTTCTTCTTGAAAATGGGACTTCTCAGAAGTGTCTTGGCAGCTCTGACAGCAAAACACCCGTGATTTCAGTAGGATGTAGGCATGGAACCTTCTCAGTCAGTCCCCACAAGTACTTATCTGAATGCTCCAGCACATAAACACTGTAGAAAATCCAGCCCAAACATCACACTGTAGCCTCCCACTAGGATGTCTGAATAGTTGCATAATTGACATGAAAACCCAGCAGCCTCCCTGCAATTTCCCAGCTGACAGCTGCTTCCACTACAGCAGTGCCTACGTTTGTGTGAGTGAGTATCAAAGGGGGACAGCTTTTGTACATCATCACATTTGGCCAGAAGATAACTAAGCAGCTATCAAAGCTGAGACATGTAACAACACAAATAACAGAAGATGGTTTCAAAGTACAACACAAATTACCCTTTTCCCCCTCATTTTCTTTGCTTATTTTTCTTTTTTTTTCTTCTCAAGCAACTGCCTTGTGACTACCTCACACCTGAAGACAGGTGAAGCAGAGGTGCTTTGGAGTGCTGCTGCTCTGAGACATTCCGTGTGTCACAAAGGCTTGGCCTGGCCACCTGTCCCGCAGAGAAGGGCTCCCAAAACATTGCTCTCTTTGCTACTGCTGTGCCAATGTGTCCCTTCACCTCCAGCCATGGAAAGCCCAATTTTGTTTTTTGCAGCTCGAGATCTTTCTGCTCAGCAAGTGTGATGGCTGGCACCATCCCTTAGCACAAAACCAACCCCTCAGTTTTAAAAACCAAGCTGGGTCCTGTCCTTCCTGGGAGGCTGACGTGGTTTGTTGGAGCATCCATGGCCTTAAGATGTGAAAACTGCTTGGATGAACATTGCTGTGCACAGGGAGGGAAGATGCAGGAATGACTTCAATGCTGTGCACACAGTCTGTTACACACACATACACACACACAGGCTGCAGCTCAGTTGCTACAGACTCTCCAAAGAATGGTGCATCTACAACAGCAAACACTTTAGGAAGTTAGGTCTTCTTCAAGCTACATTTAATGCCTTCAGTGGCAGCATCACTTATAAACCTACACATTAATAAAAAGGGGGTATTGGAAGAATTATTCATCTCCCAGTGCAAGTGTTTCAACAGAACATAAATGAGCCCTTGCAGGAGTTAAAGAACACCAGAACAGCAGAAAGTTCAAGTGGAAACGAAAAAAGTCATTACAGATTAAACCGGCTGTGTAAAACCTCCAAAGCTTAGAATTAAAAGCTTTTAAAAAGCTTTGCATGGACTCACTGACTCATCAAAAGTTAAAGGCAGAATTATTCCAAAGGAGATGCTAACAGACCTTTAACTCGATGGAGAAAGAAGTGGAGCAGGAAAAGATTTTTAAAAATAAAGAAAAAAAGTTCCTTTAAAGCCCTAATAGACTTGAGCTGGTCAAGCTACTGATAGCAGCACTGCCGAATGGCTGTAAATCCCATCCTCACTATGGAGCATGAGGCAATTGCACAACTGGAAACTGCATGGGAAGTTGCTGGAAAAGGCCTGAGCACATTGGATCCCTCCCACTGCCCTCTTCCAAGCAGCTCATCTCCCCAAGGCTTGCAGCCACAATGCCTGGGGCAGAGCTCCCAGAAGGTCTTTAATCCAAAGGTACCCATACTGTGTCCTGTGCTGTATCCACTGCTGCATCCAGGGGGTCACAGCAACAGGACTGCTGCTGACTCTGAACATTGGCTTTCATCAATTTCCCTGTCATTTCATGCTCTTTAGCCTAATAACTATAAGGAGTGTTGCATTTCAGGCCTGGTTACATATTTCTTGAGATTCAGAAACAGAGCTCAGAGGGAAAGAGCGGTACAGGCAACTCAACTTTAACACCTGAGAAACCTCCATAGGACATTTTCTTTTGGGCATCTCAATTCCTACTGAAATCTTGGGATTTAGCTCTTTCTTTTTCTGGATATGTTAATAAGATCACAGCAGTTGCACTTTCTTTCCCCTTGGGTTTCTCAATGCATACTGCTGCTGGAGATAAAAATGGTACAAGCCAAGGGCTCTCCTTGGGAGTGCTCCATCTATAATCAGAGAAAGCTGGTCAACAACTGCATCACCTTACATCAAAAAAGAAAAAAGTCTAATTATCAAAATTGTAAAATTTGTAGAATATTTGAAGTAGAAATATTATGGTTGAGTGTTTTGATTTTCTACTTTTCACTTCCACAATAGCATTGCACAATTAAAAACAGGAAATGTATGTTTATCATAAAAATGGAAAAGTTGGAACAGGAAAATACAAAAAATAGGAGTTATGTGTTTGGCAGACTGTCATTATGCATCAGCTCACTGAAAGTGAGTTTTAATTTTTAATCTCAATTTGCTTTTAAAGCAAATTTGGAAGTCTCAGGCTAGCCCAGAAATAGAAAATCAAACTTTTGTTTCATTCCAATCCACATTAATTCCTGCACCACCTTCATCACCCAGAACTTATTGTATCAGAACAACAATGGCAGAGGAAGACCCCACTTTTGGCTTTTGTCCAAACTTCCAGCATAATAGGCAGCTCTTGAGAAAGCTGCAATTTCTACAAAGAGACTTGGAAAATACACACAAAGCTCTCTGAGTCTGCTGCTATGGCACCTTCATGTAGTCCAGGTCCTTTAAATTGTACCTAACCCTGGTGCAGGTCCCACAAGAAGCCCACATAAGATAAGACTGCTTACAAAGAGCTTGAGTATCAGAATGAATCACAATCAAGCAACAGGCCACAGGAATGACACCTGGAAGGAGGAAGTCAAAAATATCATCTAATTTCAGGCAAAGAAGACTTTCCTGGCTGTCTCGCACACTCATCAGAAAGCTATTTATTTATTCATTATGATTATTATTATTATTTATGATAAATGAAGTGTGCTGTAAACCCAAGGCCAGAAGAAGCTGTACAGCTGGAATAAGATGCTCCTCAGATGGCTGCTCTGGGGAGACTAAAATGTTTTTGCAGAGCTAATTGCCTCATAAATTGGTTTTATTCTCCCGGCTGAGGCTAATGTCTTCTTTTAAAGTTAATAAAAAGAACTCAATTTGCTGATTGTTCTGGACTGGTACTAGCAAAAAGAGCTGCTCGGGGACTCTGGAAGGGCCCAGACAGTTCCTCAAAGCCATTGCAGCTTGGATGCTAAGTGGTGACAAGCAAGGTGTTCCCTGTCTGCTATTTAATCTGCTTTGCAGTGATGCTGTCACATTGCGTGCCTTGGGTATCCCCAAAAACGTCTGAGGGGGAGAGCTTATAATTGACAGCCTCCTGCAGCAGACTCCAGGACTGGGGAATTGAGAGAACAGAGCCATGTTTATGCCAGAGGAGTGTGTTATCAGCAGGCATGATGTGAGCCCAGGTCCCAGCACACAGCAGCCTCAGGCAGCGTCGTGCAGCATCACAGCCTCCTCACACCCACACATCCCATGGGTCAGGGCCAGCAGCCCATGGACACGCCACTCACAAGGGCACCCCTCTGCAGATCAAAGTCTGAGCAACTCTGCAAAGGTTTGTCAAATGGGGTGACATCTAGAACTGGTGCACTCTGACAAACCCCACTCACAGGCAGGTACTGTGTCCTGCCCCACCACCCCAGAACCCGGGCATGTGGAAGAGCATCAGTATGTACATTTTTGTCCCGGTCAGGTAAGAAATTAGCTATTCCCAGCTGCTGATCCTTACTTACCCCAGCATCCAGAGTGAAGTGTGAGCCCCTCACAACGCAAACTCCCTGCCTTTCCAGCCAGGGAGTAAAGGAAATCCCGATCCATTACCACGCCACGTGCAGTACTTGGATGCTGTATGTGTTCATTGCAGACACACCAGCTGCAGCCACCACACGTACAGGACCTCTTCGATAATCTGAGATAACTGAGAAGGTCACAAACCTACAGCTTCTCACACAGACACAGATTTCCCAGGGGTTAAGCAGGGACTGACTCTGGGAGGAAAACTTCAGCAGCTATCCTGCTTAAAACTTGGTGCCACTCAGCCCCTCACGCATCGAAAGCATCAAATCCTCTGCAGTGCTGAGCACAGGGAATTCAGCTCTGATGCTGAGCTTAATTAAATAGAAATATGAAGTAAGAAAGAAGGGCTAATTAGATAGAAATGCAGAGTTAGAGGATGTGAATGCTGATTAACCTAATAATAGACAATAATGCTGTTAAAGGGAGTTAAATGGATTGTTTAATGGATGGAATGATCTATAGTATATAATACATAAAGTACTTAACAGTAAACATTTAATTACCTCTTCAGTTGCATTTTTCTTTACTGTGTAGAGAAAAAGTGCTTCGTAAAAGAGTTATTGGATGGGAGTAATTTACAGTCCTGCAAAAACATCTGTATCATACAGGAAAGATCAACAATTTGTCAGGGCCACAGCCTGAGACACAGTGAGCAATGCTGGGGGCTGCCAGATAGGGCAGAGTAAGGCAAATTAAATACCTGTCCTCCTGGTATGGTACATCACTGCCTCTGTGGGGCAAGAGGCAAAGCCTTCCCTGATGTACCTCACACAGGACGAGGGCTTAGGAGGAAGAAGACGGACATGACGCTTCATGAGATGAAGTGAAACTTGCTGAGGATTTAGGAAGGTCACTTGTCACAGAGGAGCAAAGCCAGCTTCTGCTGTGTGTTATGGGGAAAGTTCTTAGAGGGCTGGAAGCATCTCTGATTAATGTGATCATCAAGTGCAATGCCATGGCCCAGCCACTAAAACACTGTGGCTGCTCCCAGCACAGATGCTCTCAGTTTGAGCTTTCCTCAGATTTCCCCAGGGGAGCCAGCCGGAAGTCTGGCATACAGAAGATGTTTTTCAGACCCTCGGGATGTTTTGTGCTGAGACAGGGAGCTCAAGGATGTCACGAGTGCCTCCGTGTGGCCAGCTCACTCCTAAAGCAGCATCGCCCTCAACAGCAAATACAGCACTTTGTGCAAAATCAATAGTCAGGTCTCTCCTGGAGGCCTCTAATAGAGATGTACAGAGGCAATCCTGGACATTACAGAGGGAAGTCATTCCAGGAGGCTCTCACAGGTCTCTGAATTGGAGATAGGAGAAATTACAGTCTGTGGCACAGGGGTTTCTGAACATGCTTCACTTCTGCTGTAACAGCCATCATTGTGCCTGTCACAGAACGTGCCCTAAAGAGCACATGATCATGTCCCTTTGGGACACAGAACAAGGTGTGTACTCCTTACTGGCACAGCAGCAGTCTCAGCCCCATCACATTCATTTCACACTTTGGGCTGTGTCATGTTGCTCAAATGATGAAAACGTGTGCCATTTAGTTTTTATACCTTGCACTCCTGCTAGAGCTTTTCTTTCTCCTATCTTATTGCTAAGCAGCTGGGATAAAGGTGATCATTTGCACTTTATGGAGTTCAGCCCTCTCACTGGCAGGGTCACTAGTGGAGCGGATTGCTTCCTCATCACTTGGATTTCAAAAAGCAACCTTGCTTTCATGTCCTCGTTACTACACGGCTCTGTCATCTCCAGTGCCTGACACAGCATAGGTGGCACCTGAATTTCTGTATGTTAATTCATGAGGAAGTGCTGAGACAAGCAGAAGAAGTCAGCCTCAATAAAAGGGAGCACGAGGAAGATGTGAGATAACGCCAGTGCTAGGAAAAGGAAAGCTGGTTTTAGATTGTGTCAGAGTTGCCTACCTGATTTTGATAACTAATAAGTCCCCTTACAAATCTATTCCTCTAAAAAACAGTCTCACCCAAACCTTTTCAGCAACACACCAGAACAGCTCACAGAGTCTGCCCCTTGCCCCTGGCAGGTGGCTACACCTTGTTCAGTGAGAAGTGATGCCTATTCCATTACCTGCACCACAGGGCCAAGGAGAGCAGCCTGGCCATTAACTGCCTGTGATGAGCTAATTAATCATGGGCACTTGCTGAATTCCTGTTCCCACACTGTTATTAATGGCTCTGTGGATTGGGCCATGCAGCAGAGGCTCCTCCACCTGCTGAAGCAGCAATTCTGCTCTGCAAAGGGCACCAGCTTCACCCAGCCAGCAAGCAGGACAAATTGCTGAGTGTTGCCCCAAACTCCCATCTTCTCCCCCTCAGCATTGCAGACTGACTCCTAGCTCCACACGAGGGCTCAAGCTTCCTGTCACAGGGTCTTCCCAGGTGGCACAGGTCCTACTGAAGGACAACCCTGGTACCAACCTGTCCTTTCAGGTGGGCATGTCATGGGGTGACAGACACTAGCCACTGCCAGTCCATTGCAGCACGGAATGCCCTGGCTTTCACCTTGCCCACTCCCAGGCACTCCAGCCTCACCTGGTACCATGGACATGTGTCTCTTCCATCTTAGAGGCTTCCTTCTCCAGCTGTGTTCCCGGAGGGAAGGCCACTCTTCCCTCAGTGTGATACGGTCCACTGAGGTTAGAAAAGGGCCCCTTGAGCCTGATCCTGCTCCAGATGTGCTGTTAGGGCTTATGTGGCCACAGCCTGCACATGGCCAATGACACCAACTGCTGCTTGTTTGGAGCAACAGAACATCACTGGGAATTAATTACACAGCTGAGCAGAGACTCTGACAATGAATTATTGACTGCTCCCACTCGTCCATCTTCTTCCCTCCCATTTCCCTTGTATTTTTAGGTGATGGAAATGAAACTGTGTGAGGCAGGACAAGCAGAAGGCATGCACAAGGTGCCTCTGGGTGTTGTTCCTGCCTTGTGAGCTTCCATCTGCAGCAGAGCTGGCCCAGCTCAGCCTCACAGGAGCTACCACCACCAAGGCAGAGCCCGAGTCACCAACTGCAGTGATAGTTCCAGGGGCACAGCCGGCCTCTTGCCCTCCCTCTGCCACAAGATGTGACTCAGGTCCATCCCAATGCCATAGAGGTGAAAATCTAAAAAGCACTAAACCCTCCAGGCTATCTGGAAGCAAAAGAACGGTGCAAGCACAGCCTAGCCAGCTCCCTGAGCTGGCTCTGGGGTTTGTGGAGCTGCATCCTAAAGCTGTGGGCTCTGGCAGTCCATCCATCAAAGTGCTAACTGGCACTGACTTAGATCAGACCCAGCCTGGCCTTTGGCCAGTGCTCACTATTTACACACGGAGTCTCACGTGCAGCTGGAATCAGGCATCCAAGGGAGCGGCCCCAAAACCAGCCAGCTATGAACTGTGAATCCCTCTAACCCTGTCCCTCAGTCCCTGTGGCTGACAGGCACAAACACCTCCTTTCTACCTACAAAGGAAATGCCCAATTTAAAGAGCAGAACCCAAAGGCAGCCTGGGAACTGAGCTCACACAGGTGTGGCAGCAGGCCACAGGGAGCTGAGGAAAGCTTGGCCAGGACATGCAGAGAGCCTCTGTAGTGTCATAGGCCCACCAACAGACTTGCCTTCGAGAATGAAGGTCACATCACTTTGGGGTCAGTAGCTAATAAAAAGGAAGGATCTCAAATCCTTCCTTACACTACATTCATTTGGCATCACAATCAACTGGAACAGAGGTGGCTGCTGTCAGAGCTTACTCTGCTGTTGTGAGGACCAGCACCATCCCCTCTATCCCATGTGCTTGTAAGAACTCCCAGTGTTCAAGTGCCTGGACACCAAACATATAAGAAGCTACTCACCTCTGTGTGGAGAAAAATATCTTAAACTGTTTCAGCTTCTTAATATAAATGTAGGGAAAAAATACAGAGAGAAACTGACACAGGATTTAGGATGACACAAATTATATTTCTGAACATCACCAAGAAACAAGATGGGACAAATTCATCTAGTACTTGTGGAACTGGGCATCACAGCTCTTAATACAATGGGAATTGTTCAGCGTTGTTTAAACAAAACAAAAATTAATTAAAAAACCACTCAACCCCCAAACATGTTTCAGGTCATTGTGATTAAACTCAGAGACTGAATTAACAGAAGGAAAAGAGATTGCTAATACACTGCCAAAGTCGTTCCCACTTAATTCACCTAAAGAGAAGCAATAAGCCCAGGACTGCATCTGGCAAGCTTCAAGTAGGGACCTTCTACATGAAATGCAGACTAGGGTCACAATTAGCAGAATAAGCTGCAAAAGGAGGTGAAGGAATTACAGCCATATGACACACCAAAGTACAAGCTTATACAGACCAGTCTTCACAGCTGAAATTTCTCCATTCAGTTTCAAAAGAGCCTTCTAATTCTCAGGCCCCATATGTCAACTAGACCCAATGCTTTGTGAGGGCTGGTGACACAATCCAGCTCTGGGCACCACCCAGGACTCCTTTCCATCAGGAGTTATGCAAAAAGGTGTGAACCAGAGAGTACAAGCAGAGAGGTGTCTGCACTAGTACCAGGTGTGATGGTACCTGTGTGGCAAGGAGTAGCTTCCCTTTGGCAGCCCAGAGAAGAAATGCTGTTGCTTGTTTTCCTGGTATCAGCACTATCAAGCTGCTTTGTGTAGTATTTGCTGATGGACATGTTTGTGCATCTTCTAGCTTTGCACTTTTTGGCTGGTGGGATGTGCCCGATGCTGCCATCATCCTCAAAGAGCATGGGAGAGGCTGGGAAGTGAGAGGAGCTGGAGAATGGGGCCAGTGCTGAAAGACACACAGGCTACTGAAATCAGAGGTGACTGTGTTAGGTGCACACAGGCCTTGTCTGTGGGAGATCCACAGGTCTTCCTATAAAGGGCTGAGAGACACTCTGCATCCTTCAGACAAGGACATTCACTATTTTGGGGCACTGACTGCACAGCATCCAAAACATCTGTGGCAGAGCATTGCACCTGTCTAGCAAAGAGCAGGAAACAGGAAGCTCTGAACTCTGCCACTGGCAGGCAAGAAACACCTGTTATCAGATTGAATATACACATCCTGGCCATCCATATCTTGCTCTCAGCCCTGTATAGTCTCTTCCTGGAACTAAGAGGTGAGGAAGTCAGTGCATCTACCTAAAATAAAGATAATGGATAACCCTTCCATCCTCCCCCATCTCCTTAGCCTTGGGCCTTTTCCCTCCAAGAGGCTACTGCAAAACCTAACTATCCCAGTTCCAGGTAGAACAGGGAGCCCTCACTCCTGCTCCAGGTCCCTTTTGACTTGGGGCTCTCTGCCTTGGCCACATTCTTAGGATCGTGGGACAGGAAAGGGTTCTGCAACAATGAACAAGGCTTCAAGGACTGTGGCACAATTAACACAAAGCAGTACCAGCTTTGAGGAGCTGGAAATGAACCTGCACAACCCTATTTACTGTGTCACCTCAACAGGCAAGCAAAACAAAGGTGATAAAAGCAGACAGCTGAGGAACGCCCATGGAAAATAGAGTATGTGGGAGTCTCACCTGGAACACCACACTCTTCTTCACCCTGGGACCTTTCCTTAATTCTATCAAATAGATATTTTACTGACACAGCTAAGAAAGAGAAAAGGGAAAAGCAATGCCTTATTTCTTTCTTATCAGTTGGGTAAATATTAATTCCCACTTCATACTAGGATTAGGCTCAAACTGGAGTAGTTTCATAAATCTGTAACCAAACTGAAGCCAATAGAGCAAGAATGTCTTTCCAAGCCTGGCTACAAAACCAGTCACTGGCATGGGATGATAGATGCTTTTATTTTTCACCCAGTAGAACAATCAAGTAGAAGATTATTAAATGGGGAAAACAGCAGCTTTGATGGACCAGATACCAAGTAATCCCTGAAATGTGTCCAGTGATCTGTCAGTGGAGCAGTACTGGGCTTCTTTGGATTCTCTTCAGTGGATAATGTATTTGCAAAAAATACAGTTTAGAGTTAACTGAAACCAGTCATCAGATTAAGAAAAAAGGCAAAGGCAAAAAGACTACTAACATTAAAACATTTTCTTTCAGCATTTTCAAAACAGAAGGTTTCACATTTTTGCTTCAAAGCAACTTGTTACAGCCCAAAACATAACATTTGTTAAAAAGTTAAAATGCAACCCTAGAAATTAACGTTCCATTTTGCTATGACAGGATTTGTTTGTTTGTTTCAATTTTTCCCTTTTTCATTCCACTGAGAAAATGGGAAAAAAAAATCGTCTCAGGTCACCCTTACATTTTTTCCTCATATTTTTCAGTTCAGCCTGCAAACTGAAAAACCAGGTGGGCACAGCCTACTTGGGAGTTTATTTCTATTTGAATCAGATCTAAACCAAAGGGGAAGTTCATTTCACCAGGTAATACCAACCGGAATCAAGGTATTTAGGAGATGTAAAAACACTGAAAACTGGAGGAGCCATGGCTGTTTACAAGGGGCTGAACAACCCAGGAGAACAGATCTCCTGGCTCTAAAGAACATTGCCATCTATGAGTTTCCTGCTATGCCATCCTACTTTCACATAAGGCAATTTATAAACTGTGGGTCTGATCCCGCATTTTCAGAACCTGACTGAGATGTGCTGACACCACTTATCTGTGAGCAATGCAAGATCCAGGTAACCCACCCTAACCTGCTCTAAGCAAGGGGGCCTGGGGGTTTTGGGGCTGGGGGAAGCAAATGGAGAGAGACACAACACTCTCCCCACCAGCAACACTGGAGCATCACTCACGTGACCTGAAAACAACATCCCTTTTTTGCAGAGTGCTACCACTTCTGCAGGGACAATACAGTACTGGATAGTTGCTCTGCAAGCTCAATAAAATGAAAAGGCTTTACAAGGATCTTTGTTGGGACAGTCATCTGGTTCAAGCACAGCAGAGGACAACAGCAAAAAAACCCACAATAAATTAGGTATCAGCTTTCTAAATGGTCTAGAACAGTTACTATAAGACAAAAATCACAGCTCTGGTAACTTAGAATCTTGTCCTTTTTTAAAAAAAACAAAGCTATTATCCACAGGTTTTGCATAAAAATAAACATTTTAAGCTGACAGCATTATGTTAATTGGATCAACCCGCTTTTTAATATATATATATTTCTATGTATATTTAAATGTATATTTTTATATGAATAATCTTTAAAGGAGTAATGGGAGTCACAAATGCATAAAAATAGATATTTTGAAAAATGAAAAAGAGTAATAATAAAGACAACCCTGATGAAAAAGGAAAAAAAAGTCAAACAGGGCAGTATTCTAAAGCAACAGCTCACCATACTATAATCCGTGGAGTCCAGTCCTTCTGTATTGTGAGCAGTTACTCCTAAATACTATTGGGGTTTCTAACAGTGATGCAAAATAAATTCCTGCACATTTTGTCTTTTAAAAAGGAGAAGAGATTTGGGCATATAGGACAGACTTAATGCCTGTTACATTGCTGTAAATAACTAGCATGGATCATCTCCCAAGATGAAAGCAGGAGGAACTCCAACAATGCTTGAATCTATAAGAATATATTTTCTAATCAAAACCAGATCTGTTCCTCCAAACCAAGTTTGTTTGTTTGTTTGTTTAAAAAAAAAAAAAAAAAACAACACAGTTTTGCCCTACAGTGTTTTTCTGTTGTTTTTTACAAATAATCCAAACAGATTGAAAAAGGTGAGATTTTCAGTACTCTGTCAGCATTTCGTGCAGCTTTGACATAAGCCAGCTCCTACTAGTTTGGAAGATTATTTCAGAGTGATCCTGAGCACAGCATAACTTCACTGTTAAAAATCCCTTTAGGGCAAAACGATCATGGGGAGGAGGGGAAGCTGTAAAAAATTAAAATAGCCTGACTTGCTTGCCAGCTGCATCAGTATTCAAGTAAAGTTTATAAAGTACCTCTGTGGGACTTTAGAGTCTTGGAGAGTCAGACCGGCTTATATTAACAAGTGTAATATGCACTTAGAAACAGCCTTGTCATCTGCTTGTCTAAACTAAAAAAAAAAAATTCAAAAACAAATATAAGCAAAGAAAAGGTAAAGGACTCAGCATCAGTATTAGACTGCAGAGTGTCCTTTTGACACTGACACTTTGATATTCTTGCTTCCTTTCTAATGCATTACAATAGCATGAAGTCACACAGCCATTTTAAACGAGCATTTCAAGAGTCCAGTTTTCATAGAGGTTAACTTGATCATCAGCACAGCACTGGAGAAAGCTGATCTAACGATATTTCATTTACAGAACTCTTCAAAGGAAAATAAGAAATACAACTCCACAAAAAACAATGCCAATGAAAGCACAGAAAGTAGGTTTGTTTTTTTTTTTATCAGTGTTTTCTCTTTGATATTCTTACAGAAAAAAAAAATTCTTCCCTTATCTCTGTCTTTAAAAGCAAATTTTCTAACCAGTAGATTTTAGAGCTATTTTCCATCTACATAAATCTAAGCTTTTCTGAAACCACCAATAGGTTTGGGTTTTTCTGGGGGAGTAGAAAATGGGGATATGTATGGTAGAGGATTCTCTCTCCTAAATTTCAGAGACATCCAAATGGCATCTGTTTGTTTTGTCTTGTTTCTCCTCTTGAATTTGTCCATTCCCCTTAGGATTTCACAGGCCAACACTACTGTAAGAATTTAGGTGTCTGCATTTGAAAGAACTTTGGACTGAGCACAGCTTCACACATTTCACCTTCTTCATGCCCTTTCCATGTAGTTTCTTCTATCTTCACATGTATAAAATCACAGTTTATGTAACATTGTTTTAAAGGAAAAAAATAAAACACACACACACATACATTGTAGTGGTGAACACAATACACTAAATCTTTTTTTCAACAGCATAACAGAAAATTTGGCCTATTGTAGGTTGAAGATGTAGGGAAGGCTGAATTTTTATGGTTGCCATGCAAGCCACCTTCAAGACAAAATAGAGTAACCCACCCAAGAGCAAATGCAGCTTCTACACTCAAGCCATTCAACAAATACTGCCTTTCCAGGAATCAGACTGACATCTGACAATTCAGTCAATGCAGTACTTGGGGAACTTCACTGAGTTGCTTCTGCATCAGTCCTTTGACTCCAAACGCTGCTTAAACCATAGGGGAAGAGGGTATCTGAATTGCCTTATTATTATTAATATGTATATATTTCAATAACACTTTGAATTTCAATTAACTTCTGAAACCTTGCCCTTTGAGAAGAACACACCCTTTAAGTTGACTTTTTTTCTATTCCTTCAAAATTCTCTCTTCTTTTCCTTTTGTTGTTCTTTTTCAATTATCTAGCAGAAAACTTGCTTTCTTCCAGCAGAAATGCAGCTGGTTGGCTTGGACTTTCACTGCACCCGTTCTGTGAAATTCTCAGGGAAAACCCCTCGGCATTGGTCAAGTTCCTTACGCTGGATCCAGTCAGACTCCTTCACACCCATCAGCCATCCTTCGTCCTGGAGGAGAAGACAGAGATCAGACACTAAGGGACAGATGTGAGCAGGGATTTTTCTTACACAGAAAGTGTCAAGGCATTACCAAAGCCATGCTCTTATCTGGCTTGGAGACAATCCAGGTAGAGTAGAGGGGAGAAGGAAAAAACACTTTTGTTTCCTTTTAAACAGAGAAAAGGCTACATCCCACCAGAGTTCACACCAAAGCTCCCATCTGACCCAGACTCTACAGACACAGTAAAAAATAAGCAAGTGTAACAGAAACATGTCATAATTTACACCCACTGAAGCAGGAGAAATTCTGCCAAAAAAGACTCCAGATCTTCAGGATGGGAATCACCTATCTCACCCTTCACAATGCAAACATAAGAGGCCTAGCGTTCTCCATAGCCATAAAAGAGACAGGCACCTTCAGTATGTAATTCACCCCATCCATGTCAGGCACAAGTCTTTGGAAAGGTGCTCATCCTTGCTCCAGTCAGAGCACCCAGATGATTGGCATTTTAGAGGTGGTACAGGCAAAATGAATCCAATTTGCTACACTGAAATCCTGTTCCATGGAAATTGGGAGCTGAGGAACCCAATCCATCTTCCCAAAACTCCTCAGTCTGTTTGGCTTGATGGAAGGTGAGGTTCTCAAAACTCCCAAATTTTGGCTACATGTGATTTGGTCTCTCAATAAGGTCTTCCCTAGCCTCCAAACTCTACATCTATAAATACAGATGAATTTTCACTTAGGTAAAAGGAACCCTGCTTGGTAGAATGTGCTCATGAGCAGAACTGGACTTCCCACCCTCTGCCTGCAGGCTGTCTGGCATTAAGATTTCTGCTCCATCCTAGGCACATGAGGGAGATGCTCAAGGTATTCAAGATATTCAAGGTGGGAGAGCTGCACTGAGCTTGCAACTCAGGTATACAACCAACATTCTCTGCATGCCTTGGAGCTGCCACTATGGAAGCTCCCCTTCAGCAGGCACATACCCCACTGCCCCACTCATTTGCAGTGGGGCAGCCTATGGGTTTAGAGTGCAGTATAAGGCATGAGAGCTGTACAGCTCCAGAGCCTGCAGGCTCACTTAGCCCTGACTGCTGCCTTAGACTGGAACATTCAGGAGACATCATGAGAATGACACAAGATGGGAGCCCATCTGCAGCAGCCAGCTGCAGGGGTTGTGGAAGGATTGACATGCCATAAATCAGGAAGACAAACAATGAGGCAGAAGACACTGGGCCCAAGTGTCTAGAAGGCAGCTTCCAGCTCACAGCACATCAAGCACAAAAGCTCATCCATTTGCACATAGTGCTGTGCCATACAGCATGCATGCATCACTCCCACCACATCCTGTAAGAAGGATCTCCTCAGCTGTAGGGATTAGACATAAGGACCCTTGACAATTTTAAACCACATGAACTGAAGTGTCAGCTTAGAAGTGTTGCTGCTCTCAACCCTTTCTTCTATCAAGAGAGATGAATCCAGGCCTGGACATACCCACAAACTGACACCTAAGCTGCAAGGTAGGGATGTGAATCAGTCTAGTATCCTAAGCTCCCTCCACTCACGTGCACTGATCATGCACATGTTAACAGCCAGCAATTCCTGGCTGGGTATGGTTGAGGTTAGGGAAATGAGCTGTAGCACAGGATACACTGTAGAAGGGTTAGAGGGCTTCAGTGCAGCTACAGAGTCATGTTAGCAACACTCAGAGCTCACCCTCTGCAGCTTGGAGAGTCTTGAGTTCATGGCTGTTGCACCCACATCCAGCTAAAGTGCAAACACAGGGCGTTGAAAAACTCTGATCCAAAAACGCCATCTGCTCCACAAATGCCATCTCCTACCACAGAAACTGGGGGAGCTGAAACTCATTTCCCACCCAGAAAGCTTTCTGAGAAAGAAATGCTCACAAATCCTTGTGCAGGGCAGTCCCATCCAGCGGGGAGTCTTGGCTCCAGAAGGAATCAGTGCCTGTTCCCTAAAAACCCTTTCTCCCCTAGCTGTGTGGGAACTGTTGACATTTTATAGCTCCATTTCACAAGCATCACGAGGCATGATCTACCTCCATAATTCACAAAGGCAACAGTTGGCCACAAAGAGGATCTAAATTTTCTGAGTTAGTGAACTACGTCAGCTTCTCTTTAGCCCCTGTGGAATCCAGATCTTATCTGAACTTGGCCAAACCTAAAGAGTTGATGACTGCTCAATCGATTTGGAGAATTCTCTTTCTTTTCCAAACAGAAGCATAGAAATGTGAGCACTAATTTTATAAACTCACCACCTCTCTCAGTGAAGTAGTAAAACTCCTGCAGATTGTCAGCTGGGTGCCCTCAAACACAGAAAGTGAGGAGGACTTACTCAACGCTTCTAGAAACAGCTCAAATTAAAGAAAAACATGACCAAGTATATTCAGGTTAAAGATGGGCAGCAAGACTTTTCTCTGGAGCTGAGACCTGCTCTAGCCTTTGATTCTGCTGCCATCTCCTGACCAAACACAGTCATTTGGAAACAGCCACTGCTGTGCTGAAGTGCAAGACATCATCCACCACCAACTGCTTTCTCAGAGCTCCAACATTTTTCAAAAGAGAAGAAAACGTCATAAGATATGAGTCACTTCTTTCAATGCCACAGTCGGTGCTGCAGTGGTCATAGGGAACGTGCATCAAGTTAAGGGGCAGTGAGGAAGCAAAGTATAGGCTCTGTTGGGCTCCCTGATCAAGAGAGCCACTGTATTGGCTCAAATGTTCTTATAGGGACAAGAACCCACGGCTACTCCACATGCTTTATACAGCACAATGCCTCCACTTTCCAAGGACAAGCAGAGTCCTCCCCTCTGTTGCAGGAAGCCAATCTCAAGCTCAAGGACAACCGGCTCTCTTGCCAGCCCCCAGCCACAAACTAATGGCTCAGCATCCAGCCAGCCAACTGTTAGTGAAGAAAGAAGCAGCTCAGGAAACCCCCCTGGCTCCACCTGGCCCAGGCTCACACCTTTCCTCCCCCACTCACCTGCTCCTCAGGGTTCTCAAATGGAATCACGAGCACCACGTCCCCAGCCTTCAGCTGCAGCTCGTCAGTGTCAGTGGCTGTGTAATCATGCATGGCCTGGACCTGCAGGGACAGGACAGGAGCACTTTGAGCATTATAGCCTATAATGCCACCTGAAATCAGACTTCACGTTGTGAGCCTCCTGGAATTCTTCAGGGCTTTGCCATTCTTCTGCTTTCAGAAGAACTTACAGAAAAAAATGGGAATGACTAAAGCAGAGAAGTGTTTCTATAGTAAGATGTTGTAAATTCTCACTTTAAGGGCATGATACATCTTGCTTTCTTGCTACCATGCTCCCTTATGCACATTAAATTTGTGGCTTATCCTCACCCAAAATCACTCCTTCCTCCACACGTTTGCTGCAAGTGATCTTTGGCATATTCAGAATACCCACTCAAATTCCCTGTCTAGTCCTATACCTTTCTCTGCTAATCTTGGGTTTCTAACTTCCCCAAACACCAGAGTCCTTCCTTCTTCCTGCTGGTGTTCCCAACTCTTCTCAATTTGCCACTTGCACCAAAGTTTAACTTTTCCTGTCAGAAGCACAACATTTTATCCACTATCAAGTCTGTGACTGACATCAGCACATCACCAAGACAGAAACCACTCCAGCAGAGAGAACAGGTTTTGCTGCACAGTACAGCAAAGATACAACACCTTTAGGTGCTGATGCTCTTACATAATCCTTTGAAGCATCTGGAACTGCATGAAGCTGCACTGCAGGAGAGCAAAGTTTCTCTCCCCTTCAACTTCCATTCTGTATTTCAACATGGCCTACCTCATGGCCATGCTGAGTGAAAGCACTTAATGCCTTACAAGGGAGAAAAAACCATCACCAGGAACTCGATGCTACACAATTACACACTCACCTTGAACAGAAATCCTGGGGGCATGTCAGCTCTCTCAGATGTAGCACCTCCTTCCACAGTGCCATTGACGGTTGCAGGGAAAGTTTCCACAACAACAGCAGGCAGAGAGCCCTGGCAGGCAGTGGCAGCCAAGGGAGGGAAGAAAAGCCATTGAGAAAAGAGAATCCAAAACTGAAGCTCCAAGCCCGCCCTGGAGGATCCAGACCCCCAGCCATCCCGTGGCTTCAGTGGATCTTCCCAGCACACCAGTCAGCAACAAAAACACCCCAAGGGACAGCAGAGTCAGCAGCAAGAAGGCAGGATTGGTGACTGCTGTCTTTCTCTGCCTAAGGCTGCAGAAAAGCAGGAATGAGTTATAGGTTTCTCCTGAGACCATAATGCCCAGCATTTCCCAGTTGCTGTGGTCACAATGCAACCTCATAGAGCCCTCCTGGAACAGACAATTCAAATGTGACCAAGCTGTGTCACAAAAAAAAAGAGAGGAAGCCTGGATATTCAGGAGACAGCCAGAGCCCAGAGGACAGGGTAGGTAAAGTAAATGGCAAGCAAGGGGAAATCCAGCTGACAACACAGCTTAGGACAGCATGGGCTGTGGGCTGACTTTATAACATGGGTGAAAGGACAACTTTTTCTGAATTTTCCAGCAGAACCTTCTCCCTAAGCATTACAGAGATAAAATGCAACTAAGTCTAGTCCTTGAATAAGAGCACTGTAACTTCTTTGGTGGCAAGGATTTGTTTTTCCAAGCAGCTACACAGCTCTTTTCCCAGCCCAGCCTCCCACATGTGCTGTATAACAAAGGGATGGAGAAAAGGGATTGCTGTCCCTTGAGGTGTTTACCGATCCTGAGTCAGCTTCAGTTTTAGATGCTTCAGCTCCAGCTGCTGCTTCTGATCCAGCTGCTTCAGCTCCAGCACGAGCAGCTTCTGCAGGCTGCAATACAAAAGTCACCCCAGTGGGAAGTTACTCTCATTCCAGCTACACGTGTGTGCAGCAAGTGCAGCCCAGCCTGTCCAAGTGCTCTGTGCCACTGCTTGAGCCATCTGCTGACTAACAGCTGAGACACTGTAGGGTCTGGCTACATTTCTGTCTCCCCCTTTCTCTGCAACTCATGGAAATCCCAACAAAGCCAGAATCCCTCAACTCCAGCCACACAGCAGGCAATAATTCAGAGGCAATCAATTAAAGGCCAAAAATTCTGTGTGCCTCTTGCTCTTCACGGTCTAAACTGCAGACCTACTTTACACACACACAGTATTTATTATTAGATCTAGATCACCCACTTGTAAGAGAATACAAATTCTCTTGCACGCCAAAGAACAAGGATCTTACCATAGTCTACTTCCAAGGATCAACAATCACAGAATATTTAAGTAATTGCCTACTCCCAGAAAGAAAAGAGCATGGTAATAATGTGTCCAGATATAGAATTTAGTCCAGACCCAGCATCAACAGAACATCAGCACTGAATCAAACAGGATGCTGTGCTAACTCAGTCCCTTCGATTTTGGACAGACCCAAAGAGTTGTGAATTTGGATTCTGTTGTGAATATTCTATTACTAAGAAGTTCCTATGAATATTTCAGATGGGGTATGTAACACATCTGTGTTGATGGGAAGTTTCTACTGCACAAAAGCTGCCACCACCAAGGAGATTCAATATCACCCACAAATCACTGCCTAGCAAAGACTGTTCTAAAAAGCCTGGGGACAGAGGTTTCTGTGCACAACAAAAGACCAACCAAACACCTATGACAGGCTTCCAGCGGTTCAAGATTTTATTCTCCTCTGTCTGGAAACAGGTTAACTCTTTTTCACACAAAACAAAGATATTAATCTGCCCCTCCCAGAAATTGCAATAATGGAAGAAGTGTGTTGGAACTGGCAGCACCAAGGCTGCAAATCAGCCCCTTGGGAGACTGGCCAGGCAGCATCTGGGAAGATTCCCAAGATGTGCCATTATTGATACACGGGAATACCCAGCTTTAGCATGCCTACATGCCTCATACATTTGATAAACACATGTTGTCCTGCTTCAGCTGGGATAGCTGTTTTTCTCCCTAATAACTGATACAGGGCTGTGTTTTGGATTTAGAATGAGAATAATGTTGCCAACACTGATGATGTAGTTGTTGTTGAGCAGTGCTTACACCAAGTCAAGGACTTTTCAGCTTCTCATGCCACCCTGCCAGCAAGGAGGCTGGGGGGCACAAGGAGCTGAGGGGACACAGCCAGCACAGCTGACCCCAACTGACCACAGGGATGTCCCAAATGTCATCATGCTCAGTGTTTAAACTAGGGGAAAATCTGAGCAGGCACCACTGCTTAGGAATGAGCTGGGCATCAGTCAGCTGGTGTTGAGCAATTGTTTTTCATTTGCCTCACTTGGGTTTTTCTGGGTTTCATTTATCGCTGTTATTTTCCTTTTCATTACAATTATTATTATTGTGTTTTAATTAAGTTAGTCACATCTCAATCCACAAGTTTTCTTACTTTTACCCTTCCAATTTTCTCCTCTATCCCACCAATGGGAGGGAAATGAGTAAGTGGTTGTGTGGTGCTCAGCTGCCAGTTGGAGTTAAACCAAGACACATGTACCCCTAAATATAATCATATTCAAAACAAGAAATTGTCCAGATTCTTAATGTTGCAATCACCATGGTAAACCTTAAATGTACACCCCTCTGGCTACTAGCCATGCACTAGAATAATGCTCCAAGCAGCATTCTAATAACAGCAGCAATAACAAAGAAAAAAATCCTTGATTTAATAAAAATCCATTACTTTACCTTCAGCTGCTCCAGTGGTGTCATCTAACACACGCTTTCCTCCCCTATCACATCCTTGCTCATGTCTCCCCATCACCATGTCCATAGGCCTATACTGCCAGAAGATATTATAAAGAGCAGAGCTGTTCCCATCCTAAAGGATTCCCTCAGCAGCTTTGGTAGAGCTAAGGTAAATATATTTATATGAAATGGTACAAAGGATTCTCCTGTTTAATTGGATTCACACCCAGGTTTTCATTTGGGTTCAGTGAAACTGGAACTGAGACAGATGCCAGGCCAGCTCTATCTGACCAAGCATGGGTTTTATATGGACAAGTGAAAAGGAGCTCAATGTGAGGGTTTGGGTTTGGTTTTCTTTTTAAGCAGCTAATTTGCAAAAATCATATTTAATAATCAGAGAAACTGAATCTAAATTAATACCCTGCATTTCAAAAAGGGCATTTTTATGTCAGCTACTGATTTTTCTGTTTTATATACCTGCGAGGCAACCCAAGGCCTATAAAATCATTTACAGTCATGGAAAGATAGTACAGGGAGAGGAAGAATTGCTCACTGCTGTTACCAGGTTTGAAAGCTTTGCTTATTCCAACAGCAGCATCATGCACATCAAATGCACATTTCCCAGTCTGCAGAACTAAGCCAGCTCTGCTGCACTCAAGTTTCTATGCAGTTGTTAACCTCATGGCCTAAGGGACTAAGGAACTACAAAAAAAGTCTCCTCTCATCAACAGCTAAGAACATTTGTAACAAAAACACTAACTTGAAGAGGAGGATTCCCCAGCTTTAGGAAGCTCTGCTCTTTGTGTATGGTATAACAAGGTGAGAATTGGTACAGTGAGAACACCTTGACTAGAAGCATTTCCTGGTTAAGCAAATTCTCCTTTGGGTAAAATCAGTTTGCAGGATGAGAGAAGTGGTCCAAAATAGTTTTTACAGCCAAAACTGCAAGCACAGCTCAATCAGATACAGTCATCCCTCATCCTTGCCCATTCACCTGAAAGGAATGAGATTTTTCCTAGCTAAACCAGTCTCTTCTTCCCTACAAAGACAGATTGACAATGCACGTACAGGGGCATGACAGATGTTCAACACTGATGGCTGATAAAAGACACAGGGGAAACCTTCCTTGACATCACCTAAGCTCATGTGAAGGAAAGTAGGGGCCACAGAGATTCCTCAGGCTAGGGCTAAGTCGTGACCTTCCAAATACTCAGTCTAGGCAGTGACCTGGCCCTCGGGAATGGAAAGGTTGGCAGGACTCAATTCCTCAGCATGAGCTTACACAATGGATACAACCAGCTCCAGCAGCAGGCCTGAGCACCCAGATCAAGCATTTTCTGTCCACACTGCTGTCTGTCAGTCCAGAGGGACTCAAAAGTAGTTGTGCTTGAAATATCTCTCATTAATCTGCAGCAGCCTGAGACCTGTCCAGGCCAGATATACAGAGAGGGCATAAATGAGGGTCAGGTTTTTATTCAGCTGCAGGGCATGTGCAGGGTCCCCCTGTCAGCAAGCTCCGAAGCTGAGGCAGATGCCAGGCAAGTCTTGAGCCTGCAGTTAACTTCCAGTGTAGACACAGGGCGAGCTAATTCACATCAGCCTTTCTGACAACAATGGTCAATGAACAGCAAACACCACAGACAATTCCAGATGTGTATATATCTAATGGTACAGGCAGCAATGATGAGGGGCAGCTGAGATATTTATGTATTGCACAGGAGACCATCAGGATGCAGAGAACTTAGGAAATACTGTGTTGTGGAGAGTGAGAATGATGCCACAGTGGTATTAAGTATGAGGTGAATGTCACAGCATTATGCCAAGGGAAAGATGAGTGGGTTAGCAGGGAAAGGCAATGGGCTTGTGCACTGGTTAAGTTTTAGAGTGCCAGACTGACTTGCAAACGTGGTTGGCCCTGGGACTTCATATAAGATGCATAAGTGGGTCCAGCAGCACATAAAGCAAATTTAGTCTGGGGTGTGCAAGAAGGAGAAGCAGTGAAGGAAAGGAGACAGGTACGTGAACAGAGATGGTACATGTGAACAGCACATGATGAGAGACAAAAGCTGAATGAATTTCTTACCTCCCATAAATCCCAAGGTAAAGACTAAGCATGTCAAAGAGCAACAAAAATAAAACATGTTTATACATGATTATTTCAGCGAGTACAAACATTACAGACACTGATCAGACTGAAGCAGACATACACATTCAACAGCACTTATCTCTGCATGTTTTGAAAATATCTGTTAGTACATTAATTTATACATCCCTGGCAACAGATCTTTAAGGTCCCTTCCAACCCCTTAACGTTCTATGATCCTATGGTGTCTTTGGATAAGTAGTAAAATACCTTAACCACTTTGTCATACTGCCCACCCTACAGGAAATAAATATGACTGCTTTGATAACTAGGTGGTTTTCACTATGTTTTGTACTTTGGTTACCAGCAGAAATTATTGATTTTTGACCCTCTTTTAATGATTTCTGAAGCTAATAATAATTAGGTTGGAACACTAAATATGCTATTGCTGAGCACTTTTGAAAAACCCACTTACTGTAATATTTGTTGCTTCCTGGAAGGATAAAAATTCCATTTTAAGTCAAATTTACACTTGTATCCTATGTCAGTATAACCAATTATCTGAGTTCTAACTGTTGATTCAGAAAAAAAAAAAAAGTGTTTGTGGTTTTGGGTTTTGTTTAAAAAAAGCTTATCTTGATATGCAACTTGTCCTGGAAGGCAAATAGTCACTAAATGCCCATGTACCAAAAAAAAGTTCCAAAAAAAGACAGCTTTGCCATATTGGTGTGTATCAAATTATGACAGTAACTAGTATCTTCCAGATACAGTATTTTATTTTAGGAGAATCAAATGCCCGATGTTTGATCTCCCTGACAAAAGAAGTCTTATTCCTACAAAAATCTGTGCCATACAGACCCACTTAACATGATGATACTGGAGATGCACTTTAAATAGCTCTATTATGTTTATTATGGATTTTAGTGGCATCCACAGGCAAAAAATAACCAGTTCATACATATAAAATGGGAAGTGTCAGTGAGGACAACAACCATATTCAAAGCCTCCAGTCATTTAGACATAAAATGAGGCACAGTCCACCTGCCTCTGACAGAGGACAGGATCAGGTACAGGCCAGAAGAGAACTTGGCATCTTCCTTTTTGCTACCACACTGACAGACAGGAAGCTGCTTTTCAACTGTGGATGCAGGTGTGTCATACACAGAAAAAGAAGGGCTTACATCACTTGAATATGCATTTACAGCCTTATATACCTTAAGTAACTGCAGATTATCAAAGTGTCTGTTAGTTAAAAATACATTTGAGTACAATTTATATCAGGAGCACAGAGCTCAGGCTGAACGCCCATCCACAGAGTAACAACTTAAATGCATAGAGCATACAGAGGATGGTGCTCTAGGGAGGGACATATGTTAAGTGGGTCACCAGAGCAAAACCCAAGCACCCACAAACACCTAGTGCCTGACTGTGGCCAGGTCAGCAGCCACCTGATTCTTCCTGGACTTGCACATCCAGCAGAGAAGACCAAGGTCCCCATCCTGGGCACCCACACCCAAGGCCCAGCCACCCACAGCTCAGGTCCATATGATCATTCAGGTGGGCTCAAGTCACACCACAGGTGGCAACAAGTCAGTTATGAAGGCAGAAGGAACGGCGATATGAACCAACCTGGGAGGCGGGTGTGGGGGTCTTGCCCACAGTGGCATCTGGTTTAATGGGATCAAAATCCAGATCCAACAGGCTGGCTCCCTCCTGGAAGGGCCCAGGGGCATCAAACTTGGCAGCAGTGAGGGAGAAAAGTAGTATGAGCATTAGACACACGCGCACGTGCACGGTGAGGGAGCGCGTGCGATATCCCAGAGCTGAGGCTGCAAGCGCAGAAGGAATGGTGGCAGTGCAAACGCTGGATGTGACTCCTCACTGCCTGGTGCCCACAGTCACAGCCAGTTCACATGGGGGCCCTGTAAACCAAACTCAAGCCTTTTCCACAGCACCCATTCACCTTCCCACCTGGCCCAATGAGCTGACATGGTGTGAGCTCCTGATCTGCTGTGCTCAAAGGGATCACTGCCACTGACGAGTCAGCAGGGCTGCTCCTCATAGCTCATCCAGCTGCCTTTATACTGGCAGACCAACTTCCACAGCTACATATAAAAGAGCTGCCATCCATACAACCTATGTCAGGAACACAAATCCAGGCAGAAAACAATTCAAACTGCTGAAAGAGAAGTCTGAGAGACCTCAGAGCTAATTCCTAAAGCTTCTAATTTCCTCCTGCCTTCTGAGTCAGAAACAAAAAATATGGCAGCTCACCCTAGCTAAGGGATTTTTAATCCCTCCTCAGTTAAGAAATGATGTTTTCAATAGTTTTCATTTCTGGGCATCCCATAAACTTATACACCTAAGTCTTCTAAAAAGCATATATTTGAGAAGCTTTGCTACTTTCTTCAAAGCCATTAGAATAACTTCCTTTGAGTGATTAATGCTCTACTTAAAGACAATGATCCCACATTTGCCGATTACCATTATAACAAGTCACTACAAAGGACACAAGTAATTACCCTTTAAAACTGGACTATCACTTTGGTTGTTTAAATTTAATCTAACCACGAGATACTGCTTTCTACTCAGCTACAGAGGAAGCTGCTGTCTCCAGGAAGTCAGGAAGATTTGCCCGTTTCCTATGACTTCACAACTCACTGGCCCTACTGCTTCAGATACCTTTTCAATAACACAAAATTTGGCAGGTTGCTCTCCACAGTTATATCAAAATCCCACAATGGAAAAGCTTCTGGAAAGTAGCAAGCAACACCATTTAAGGTAAGTTCTCTAAATACCACCAACATCACCATCATTTTCACCTCTTCTAATTTTCTTTCACCCCAATTTTCTTACAGATTTTTCTCTGCCTTATGAACAAGTCTTTTTGAGATCCACAAGGATGAGGACAAGGAACCAAGCTCTCTCATCTCACAATAATGAGCCTGACCAGTGTACAAAAACCAACTGGTATTCTAGCAATTCTAGTATGCACTTCCAGCATATCCAGGCCACCCATCAGAGAGGTTACAACCCCAATCTTTAGCTTCATTTAATAGTGAGACATCAAAGGCTGCAGCCATGGAATAGTCTTACCTGTCATTCAAGACTTGAATGCAAGGGCTAACATCCCTTGCCTTTACCTAAATCTCCCACAAGACAGCTCTCTGGAACTAAGATATCCGACAGGAACAGCCCTGGGCAGCACACTGAGTGCCAGGGGCTTTTGCGCCCTTCAGTGAAGATTGTTCTGGAAACCACAGTCCTCCCTCAGAACCCCCATCTGGTCAAAAGTCACAGCAGATCCCATCCTGGCTCAGAGCACTGATCAGGTGCAGAAGAATATGTCTAAGGGCTGGCATTCACATGGAAATACATGATACAGACTATGGGGCAGACAGAGCTGTCCATTACAATACAGGAGAAGGAAGCACAGATAATGATAAAGAGTTGCTCAGCTGCCTGCAGTCCCCTCCTTCCAACACTGATGTCAAATCATCTCTCCACTCTGCAAGTTTTATCCATTGCAATGCCAAATCTAACATGGACTTCCTTCCCTCCCCACTTCATCTCTGCCTCTCAGCAGCTGGGGTGGAAGGTGGCAAACTAGAGGCAATGGAGCAGCATGATGCAAGGAGAAATTAGGGAATGAGTCACAGATGAGCATTGATAGAGATATGATTTGTGCTTTAACAAGCATTTAGGGAAAATATATATACACATGTTATATATGTGTATACATATAATTAAATAAAATAGATGCAGGTATCTCATGATACAGCCAGAAATCTGGTCAGGCTCCTGTATATGTAAGGACTGCCATTCTCCTAGATCCAACAGAGAACTTCCCACCTGGACAGTCTCTCAGTCAGTGACATAAATCAAAGGGAAAGTGAAGAGGAAAATCTATAATTTGAAAATGTTTTTTTTTCAGGGCTTCAGAAGGTGCCACTTGACAATACTGACAGACTGTGTCAGCTGTCTTAACTGCAGGCACAGTCCTGCCCATCTAACTGCATCAGCTACTCTTTGCAAAGAGAACTTCGGCAATTCCTTTTGGCCTTTCCTGTGCAGACCTAGACCTTAAACCACAAAGCCCATGGGTGAAGGCACAGAGAGCACAAACTGTCTTCTCCCAGAACTGGTAGAGATGCCAAGGTCAGCAGTTAGGGATGTACATGAGCAGAAGAAAACATGTTTCATCCACGCTCAGTACCAGTGGGTTTGGAGAGAGCACACCACACCATAGGATATGAAGAGAGGTCATAGTGCTCGTGCACTGCTGCTGAACACATGCAGTGATTACTTTCTAGTATCTTGACCAAGTGCATTTCTCCTGTTTCTTCTATGAATGAAAGCTCTCAAAGGGCAACCTGTTACTGCCTTTTAGGGAGTCTCCCCTTTAAGTCAGCTCCTAAGTAATCCTTTGCCTTCTGAGGTCCAATGCTGAGCTTGCTTTCCTCCTTCACCTGACCAGGTTTCATGGCTTGACACCTCCAAAGAGAAGAAAGGTCTGAAGGAAGAGTTCAGAGGCAGAGAGAAATTAGGCAGTGCATAGCAGCTAACCTGCGAAGGGGTTGTCACACTTATCTCGGGGACAAAATTGTCATCAAACAGACTGATGATGTTCTCCTGCTTGATCTCCTTGGAGGGGGTGACTTTTGGAGGCGGAGGCACCGGAGGCCCTTTCCTCAACTGCATGCAAGTGAGCACATGGCCACAGCGCACACGGCGACACCCAAAAAAACCAAAGACAGGAACCAGGTTAGTCACAAAAACTGAAGGTGAGGGAAATCACAACCACTGGCACAGAGCAGGGTCCAATCAACTCCATCTGAAGAGAGAGGGAAGGGGTGAAGGGCTGAACTGAAACAAAACAAAATAAATAACCACACGCCTCCAGAGAAGGTTTGGCATCATTAGTTACACTTCAGCCATGGGCAAGTTTCCCTCTGCAGAGGAGAAGCGTAACACAATTAATATGCATTGACAGGACATGCATACGTAATTAAAGCATGTGCAACCTTCAAAAGAACCACTGGGAAGGGAGCAGATCAATTACTGAGAACATGATCCAACAGAACAGGCCAGCACTGCCTCCCTTTGCCGTACTTACCATATCTAAAGGAATGAGAGAACAGACTCCATGTGTCCTACAATGGCAGGGGGCCATGAGGACAGACTGACCTGCCCAGTACTGGCTCCCTGGTGCACTGGTTTCCAGTGTGCTGCAAGAAAGATCTGAAGGTGCTCTTGATGGCAACTCGGCTTTAGGCAAGAACAACTCAAACTCCTGAGAAGCCATGACTGCTGTGAGCCCAGCCCTGCTCTCAGTTTCACCAGTGAGCACTGACAGTAATGAAGTCATGTTTCTCAAGTGGAGATCCCACTGAATAGATAGAACCACTTTACTCTGTAACTCTAATCCATTCTAACACCCCTCATCATGCTAAAGATTCAGCCTGACACTGCATCCACAACCCCATGGAAGTTCTGGTAGACCCTGCCTACATCAACTCATCCACATACTTTTCATATTCTGCTGTGCACAAGGCTTAATAAT
Organism: Acridotheres tristis; assembly: GCA_037013685.1. Classification (NCBI taxonomy): domain Eukaryota; kingdom Metazoa; phylum Chordata; class Aves; order Passeriformes; family Sturnidae; genus Acridotheres; species Acridotheres tristis. The sequence goes on along the minus strand of CM072894.1, from coordinate 23,818,071 downwards.
CATTCCTAGATCAAATCAGACTTTGAGAAGCTGCTGCTGTGTTGGAATAGATCATCCATATAAGTTCCCAGCACCACAGCAATGCTCAGCTATGACAATGCCTTCCATTTACAATGAAGTTTTCCAGCTACTTGATCTTCTTACTGCATCCAAGGCAGCAAGACTCAGAGACCTGACAATGTTCATCCAGTGTAGGCACCACCAATGATACACCCAGTGTATCAGTGTCAAGCCCAGATCTGAAATACAGAAATCCATTACTCCTAGGCCTGTGTTCACACTCCTCCAGCACATATCTGAGTTCTACAAAGCCTTTATTCAGATTTCAAACTAGGGGAAATAATGGAAGCAAGTGTGTTCACTTCCAGCTTTTCATGGTTTGCAGAAGGTGGTGTGCCCATGATCCCTCAGAACAATCTCTTCCTGAAAATCCCTGCCTGCCAGTTGCAAGATGGGACCAGAAATTTCAGGGAAATGCTGTTCTCAGAACAGAACCACCCTCTGCAGAAATGGAAGGCTCCAATTACTAACTCTCAAGTCAAAAATATCACAACTCTTCTACTATTTATTCCTCTAATATAAATAGTCAGTCTCTTTAATTCCAATGCAATAGTGTCTTGGAAATCACTTCCACACTATCCAGCATGACTTCCAAGAGCAGTCTAGAGCCACATTTCAAAGACAAGATGATTGCATATTGATGTTGGGTTATACCCATAAATTCATCATGCACTAACAACTTTGTTGCCTAGAATAAAACAAATCCTCTAAAATTCTTCTCTTGACTTGGATCTCACAGAGCTTTATCTGCCCCAATTCAGCACAGTTGCACTGATTTCAAAAGTCTCATTACAGAGTTTCAGTGGTGTAACTGAGAGCAGAAGTCTGACCTTTTAAGTTTCACAGATCCCCTGAAGTCTTGTGCCATCATCAAATTATTCTGTGGAGAGTTGAGAGCACTCATTTCTTCCAAAAGACAGAAATAAACTGTTTTTAAAAATTAAATGACAGTAAAAGAGTTTGAAGTTGTTTTGGGTTGTATAGGGAACAGTTCAAAATTTACATAGCAATTATTATTATCACTCCTAGTCTTGCCTTCTCTCCACAGCCTTGGCTTACACTCTGCATTGGGATTTCAGAAACGAAGAGGCCAGAGAGAACTGAGAAGTGTTCTTGTTTGTTGCTTTATGCTCCATCCTCCCAAAGAGGGTGAGGCCCCTCAGCCTCCCTTGAAGGACCACTGAACAGATCACTTACCCATAGGTCAAAAGTAAAGATACCTGTGAAGATTTCAGTGTTAAAGTCAGGCACTGTTGAGAGAGCAGACACTTGTGTCCCCAGCTGCCTGGCAAGCTGACACACACTTGGTTTCTAGATTTTATCCATAGAGACACCAGGCTCGGCTCTGAGCGTGGAACTCCTGCTCTGTCTTCCCTACCTCTGGAGCCAGCTCCATCTCTTAGCAGCTACTGTGAATAGGGAGTGGAGCTCCTGCTCTTCAGCGCAGTGATGCCTGGGGGGATGAATTAAATACAGACTGAGGAAGAGCTGCCAGGCGGTGGCAGCGTTCGCTGCAAGTGACATTTCAGCCTTGCCTGTGGCCCATCCAAGCCAGGGCTGTGATGGAATATCCTGCTTGCTCCTCAAGGGGTGCCTCCGGCCCCATTCCTGCGGACAGGCAGGCAGCAAGTGAAGGAGAAAGCACTTGCAGCCTGGCAAAAACAAGGGCTGTGTGTGCTATTTAAAGGAAAGGAAAGAATCCAACTCAGCAGGATGAGTCCACAAGCAGGGTGAGTGAAGTCTGCTGTGAACAGCTTAATAAATTTCAATGTTTTCTTGCCCCAAATTTTAATCGAGTTCTGGAAATCTCTGGGGGAAAAAAATAAAAACAAAATGCAAAATAAACCTGCAACTGAAGGGCAATTCTGCATATCCTATCTTCTCTCCTCCATACACAGAACCTACTCCAAAGGTCCTAACAAGGTTGGTGGTGAAGTCATGGTTAGGCTCTGCACCGCCGAGCTGTTCAGAGACCCTGGAGAAGTCCTGAAAAGACACTGCCAGGCATCCACACATCTCACAGGGCTGGAAAAGAAATTTTGCCACACGTTCCCTTCCTGTGTTTCAATAATCCTAAAAACCAAATATGTAGTGGAGAGAAAAATATCACGAGAGGCTATCTAGAAACAGGGCAAAAATTACCCTACAGGCTTGGATTTGGAATCACATTGCTGTGCATGGGAACAGCAAGGAAGTTCTGGGTTGCACCCATCTCTTTTCAGAGCAGTGGGTTTTCTTAGCAGTTTGGCCAGAACCCCTCTTAGCTTTAATTCTTCTTGGAAGACTATTCCTATGTCCCACTTACTGAGATACAAGGATTGGAACCCAACACAAATTTGGTCTAGTTACTACTTTTCCCTACTAAGTTTTTCCCCTACTCAGCAACAGAGGGACAAGAAGATAAAGCAAATGTTTTATCTTCCCAAAGTAAAACATATATGATATGATGTGCTGAGTAGCTATATCTACTGTTTTGGACATGCTGCTAGATATTTCCTATGTAAGGAAAGGCCTAATGAAGGCCATATGGAAGATATCAGACTGCATACAATGGACTATCTTCTCCCTGGAACACAGGTAATTTCTTCCTAGCATAAAAATATAATCCTTTTTTTCACATAATATTGTATCTTGATAGTAAAGTGAAACATCGTCCAAAGTACAGATGTTCTCCATACAATATTAAGCTTTTTTATTTTCATTTTTCTCAAATACAGAAGTTCTTAAGAAGAAACTGGACCACTGAATTCCATAGGTTAATTAAAATGTAAAGAACAAACTTCCTTGCCTAGCTACAACTCCATCCTCCCTGGATCTTCTTGGTCATCCTATCAGACAGCAAAATGTACTATTGGCCTTCTCCCTGTGAAGTCATTCAAAGACATTCAGTTCTTATAATATAAAGATGGTAAATAAGCAACTTGCATTCTTAGAACTTTTTCAAGAACCAGTGGAAGAGAACAACAATCATGTCATATTCTGTGTGTTCAGTAGCAGGATGAGGTCTGCAAAACAACTGATGGATGTCTGACTCACAGAGCTTGTGCCATCAGCAGAGACATGGTCAATGGCATGGGGACACTACCTGAGACGGTGACTTTGGGATGCTTGCCCCAGGTGCTTCCAAAGTGGATGGTTCCAGCTCATGGTTGACAGTCTTGGTCTCAGGGCTGGTGATGGGAGATCCATCTGGTGGAGGCGAGGGGCTTTTATTTGCTTTCGCTGGGGTGCTGTCACTGAAGGAAGTGGAGAGGGAAAGAAGGGGAGAGGGGGAGAGAGAGGGGAAGAAAAAGAGAGAGAAGTCTGAGCCAGGCCTAGGAGGAGTTGTGCTAACCAGCACAGATCAGTGACCTCCATTATCTCTTTGCTTCACTGCCCAGATATGCAATGAAGACATTTGGAGCTTCTGAGAAGCCTCTTTGCTGAGTCACTCGCAGTCCAACACACTGCAGCAGCATTACTTTGCAGCAGGCTACTCACTAAATGCCTACAGAATTGATATACTTGCCTCAAAAAAAGAAAAAACAAAAACAAAACAACCAGGCATCCTTAATTTTGCTAGATTTTAATATAAGTGCCTGACATTATGTTATAATCTTTAACACTGGGGAAGCAGATGGGGAAAGGAGTTCAGTGCTGCTCATTTAGTTTTAAATTCCACAGATTAGAATTTTTATGTGTAGTGGTCTATGGACATCTGCATGGGTTATGACTAATAGATCCAGAACACCTGATCTAAGGCTGTAATCACAGAGTATCTTATTCCTTGACATGGCATGAACTAAGCTAGTAGAGAGACAGAGTAGCCAGAGGTTCCACAGAACATTCCAGACAGCAAATGAACAGTGAGATTCTGGCTACTAATAGAAATTTCTCTATTATGAAAGGTCTCTCTAGTTGGTCTTTATTCCAAGACTGTTTCTGACACACAGTCAAGAGGGATTCTTCAGGGAATTAAGATGCAAGAAGCATATGCCAATGGCATTTATTGGTTCACAGCTTGGACAGATTTGGGCAGATTTTTCAAAGGAATGGCAAGGGGCACATGCCTTTCCCTACAGGCGTGCCCTGGCTGGGTGTCAAGTCTGCTTCAAAATACAGAATCATGAAAGATTTAGTAAAAAGTTGGTTACCAGAGAATTTCAACAGGGAAAATTCACTGCTGGGGGATATTTTAACAGCAGTTTGGCAAAACCATACATAGATGAAAATATAATATTACTGCATATTGCAAAAGGGCTGTGTAACCTCAACTACAAAGAGTGATATTTTGCTCCACTTATAAAGTCCCAGTTCCTGTGAAATTCAAGACCTTGAGAGAAGCTGAAAAAAACAGATCCTTTCCTACAACTTGAGACACTAAATCCTGGCACAGAGCCATCACTAAAGCAAGGCAGATCTGATTCTGCAAGGAGATCACATAATTTGTTACTTTGCTCTGTCCCAAGAGAGCCCAGAGCCTCAGACATGTACATCCACTCACACTTGGATGCCTGAGTTGTGGTAGTCACTGGCCAACATGCATGATGGCCTCATTCCTAAACATTGGTTTACAAGTGGGGGATAGCAAGAGGAAGAAGGGACAGCAAGGCATTTCAACAAACCTCCTCTTACAAGCAAGCATCTCACCCTGCTCAGCATTCCAGCTTTCAAGCTCCCCATCCCATTCCCTCTTCATTCACTTTGCCCTCACCCGTTCCCCCAACTTTCTCCCCCCACATCCACACCCCACACATACATTTCCCCATAAAGCACTTTTTTCAGGTCCACATGCAGGTTGGATATTTCTGATGACACTGATGCCAACAGCACACCAACATGATGCAACAAACCCAGTGACATTCTCTGCCAGCAGCTCTCAACCAGGGGCACACACACTAAGGGAGAAAGAGGGACATGAAGAAGGAAAAGGGAGAAGAAGAGACTAAAGAACATGTATGCCAACTCCTACAGCTCTTCAGTCTGACTGAACAGTGTCCTTCCTCAGAAGTTCCCAGAAACGACTTAAATACACGGGTTCTGTAAAGAATTCTGCAAAATTTATAAAGTTGTGCTACAGATTAAAAGCAGTAATGGTTGGAGGGTGAAGGTGAAGTCCTGATCCAAACAGGAGTCACCAGGAAACACCAAAAAACATCCTCTCAAGCTAGAGTTGGGAGAAAAAAAAGTACGTCACCTCCCTTGGAGCTGAAAGCACTTTGGAGAAGATGGTGGACACAGTGATCTACATGTAGAGTGCCAGGACTTCCCAAATGCCCAGACTATACTGGAAACACTGGGACTAGTGGCTATCAGCTGGCCTACCAAGACAAGGGTAGACTTTTCCTCCTAGGGACTTGAAAAGACCAGTTCTCCCAGTGAGAAAGGAGTTCAGGCTTATTTTCTAAAGGCCATGGAACAGTTTTGTAGTGACTTGTTTCCAGTGCCTGGCAGTGACTTAATTTGGAGATATATTGGTAAAAGACTCCCATGTGAGTCAGCTCCTGTAGGATGAGGGGAAGAACTGGGCTGTGAGGGCCCCACACTAAAGCCTTCATTAAGTCACTACTATTTACAGCTTGTTTGATGTGCTGACCCATCCCCATAGGAAAATGCCAGTGCTAATTTTGGCTGAGCCTTTTTCAGCCCCCTGAGCAGCACCTTCATTCCTGCACTTGTTGCTTTGTAACTTTGCTGAATTTAGCCAGTGCAACCAGCGTCAAGTGAGATGGTCACCAGGGTCCTGTGTCCTTCACACGTCCCCAGGGAGCACACACTGCCCACAAAGAGCAAAGTCTTGTCTCTAGCTAACTGCCTGCTCCAGGAAACACAGGAAAAAGCGACTCTACCTACTGACCAAGCATAAGCACCACAGTAAAAGCAAGCCAAAACAAGGTCACTGCTCTTCTTCCTTCCCACGAGCAAATGGGAAGTGATGCCAATTCCAGGAATATCAGATAAGGAAGGGAAAGGGGTGTCAACTTTCTTCTGCAAACAGAGAGCTGGAAAGAGTGCTGGGTCTAATGCAGCTGACGGGAAAGTCAAAATCCCCCAGCCTCTTTCAGTGCTGCTGAGCTCCCAGACACTCCATGGTGCTGCCTCACTTGCTCTGGAAGGGCAGAGTAACATCTGCAGATGAGTTTTCCTTGCACTCGTAACAATCCTACATCAGAGGATAAAACCTACTTTCCAATATGGTAAAAACAGATTAGTCATGTCCTGCCAAGTTCTCAAGTTAAAAAAAGAAAAAAAAGGTAGGTACCTCAGTTAAGGCTCATACTGGGCATTTTAGCCAAAGGTAATTAATTTTTTACCACCAGAGCATGCTGAAGAATTATTGACAAATAAAAAAAAATTTAAAGGAGTGAGTGGGAAAAAGCAGGAAAAAAGAACCTACATATCCAAACATATGGTGGCACAAATATACATTCTTGCTCTAGATCAAAGACTGAGAGATCCAGATCCTTCTCTGCACTAGGGATTGCACATTTCAGCAGCTGCTCTGACAGCAGAAACCCCAGCAGAGCCCAGGTCAGGCACCTTAACTGCTGGGGCAGTTGGACTTTACCAAGGCAAAGCAGGAGCCCATTGTGAGTAAAGCTCATCAAGGGGAGATTTACTAGCTCTCCTGTTGTATAATCCATCCACTCTCAGTGACTGGAAATATTAGACCTCCTGCCTGGTACGGATACACCACCAATCCAACCAAGACCAGAGACAAACATCCAGAGAAATACTCCAGTGAATTCTCCTTTTCCTATAGTAGAAAACCTCAGAATAGTAACAATATATTGCTTTACTACTTGCATTTGAAGATATAAATATCTAAGTTTGCCCATCAGCTTTCTTGTGAAATTACCACTCTTCACTCTCCAACCTCCCACTTTACACAGTATGCATAGCAGAACAAAGAGAAGGGCTGCATGACTTGCCCTAGTCAGCAGGAACCCAGATTAGGAAAAACAAGGATCTCAATCCACCACAACTTTCTTCTATTGCTGGCAGGACACCATCTTGATGATTATAATTTTTTCTTTCCTTCCTCTAAGGATCCCATGGAGGGAGTACCAACACAAAAAGTAAGAAAAAAATTAGATTAATTTTCCATGCCATTATGCAGCAGTTCCCACTTTGTTCCAAACCATGTTCTTGTCAGAGTCCTTGACCTACAGTAACTCCAGGCATTGTAGCAATCCAGTTAATCAATGCCATCACTGTTTTGAAGGCAAGATGCAGACATTAGTCTTTATACAAGACAAGATGCTTCCTTTTCCTCCAGCCTTGCACAGAATTTTAAATGGATGGAGCAAGATAGTGAGGATCCTCAAGAACAGAGCAAGTAAGGATTCTCATAATTCACCCAATTGCAACAGGTAGATAGGGTAGGACTTCTGAGTGTGAAAGACCTGCCTACTGGTCCTCCCTGGCCAGGCAGGGGATGTGAATGCAGCATTTCAGACCTGCTCAAAAGGACAAACCCACTAGGTAAAACTAGAAGCTGTTAAACACCAAAATTGATTATATTTCCCATGGAAAACCCAGCACTGCATTTTCCATCACACAAAAACAACAGGACAGACAATGCCTGCGTTTTCACACTGCCTTCTTAGATAGGAAAAGAAGCAAGGATTCAAACCAGGCACACAAGCAGTTAATGGGATTATCCAGACACAGAGATCTCAGCAGGACCCAGCAGGCCACGAACACATCCACATCATATCATGCAAAGGACCCCTCTCCCACCACAGGGTTAACACGTGCCAGGCTGTTAGAGTCCAGCAACAGCCTCTCCAGTTTTAGGAACTAAATCAAACATGTATTGAAATGCTGCTCTCCATACCGGTACCTGCTCATCTTTTTCCTCAGCCTGGCGAACAGTTTAGTTTTCTTTCTGTTGAGGATGGCACGCAAATCATTTCAGTTACAGGATGGTACAGTCAAACCAGGGGGGAAAAGTTAAGCTTCCATGCACCCATTTAGTTGGTGCCACAAAACTCGCTGCAATGAAGATGATAGGATCTCCTCTCTCTCTCTCACACACACACACACACACACACGAATACACACATACACAATTCCCTTCATTACTAGAAAGCTATGGCAAGGTTTGGAGAAAGTAGAAGGTTCTTCATGTCTGTCAAAAATATATGACTAGAACTTTCCCTGCACTTTGGAATATGGGGCCAGGGTGCAAACGGAGAAGAAGGAAAAGGAAACTACATAGACCACCAGAGTACTGTAAATGTCCTTTCACAGATCCTCACTCTGCCCTGTGAACATTGCTGCAAAAGAAACAAGCTCTCCATTCTTCTTTTCTTATGCAGTCTGTGCAGTCTTATACATGGAACCTCATGAGCAGCTTTCCTACCGTATCTTTTTCCAGTTTGCCCAGTCATACTAGGATAATCCCACAGATCTCCTCAGTCTTCTAGGCATCTGAGCCCTGAATATTCAAATTCTTTCAGCAGCAAATCCCAGACATACATCTAAGGTTCCCAGAAATACACCAGCTGTTCTGTGCTACACTGCCAGCACCAGATACATCAGCCACAGTAGTATTTCAGTAGGGCCTCACATGAATGTCATCATGATGTGCACAGATAATTCCCTCTCTTCTCACACCTCCTCATTCATTTCCTGCCATTGTATCAATCCCCAATCCCCTTCCCAGTAGAAAAGGGTTAGGGAAGCATCTGCTCCTACTGCAGACCACAATAAGCCATCAGATGAGTGAGGGTTATTTCCTCCTGCACACTCTCACTCCAGCCTTGCACCACAATGAGGGGCCAGATGCACAGCAGACACAGAAATGCCTCACAGCATTTCCTGGTCACTGCAAAACTACCCTAGCAAATCTTTGCTATATCCTCCTGCTCCACTGTGCTCAGGAGGAAGAATTGCTCTGGGACAGGTGTGGCATCTCAGCTGAGATGCAGTGAGTAGGTGATGAAGCAGCAGCACTCAGATTGCTGCCCACACACGGACCCCTGTGTGTGCACTCAGCTTTGGTTTTAGGGCCATAGGGTCTCCTAAGCAGCCATAGGGCACAGAACTGCAGCTGAGACACCTGTTACACCTCAAGGGAAGCTAGAGGTTTGGGGGCGGGGTAAGAAATTGTGCAGACATGGGGCAGGAATTGTAAAAACAAGTAATTTGTTCACTGAAATCTCTTTAATGCCAGAAACTTCCTGTCACAATAGCAATGAACATCTCTGGGCCACGTTGTCACTAGTGCCTACAATCAGTACCTTGAGGAATACAGAAAGGAGGAAAAAGGGCCTGGGCAAAGTAATACCTACAGCCTTCATCTGTCCTGTTACCTCATCCTCCTCCAAGGACCCTGGAGGTTGCTGCTAACAGAGACAACACAGCCCATGGCAGCAAGAGGATGGGCACCACAGCCTCCTCACAAGGTTTCAATCTGGTTGGGCTGTGATGATCAACAGACACCAACATGTTAACTTGGGAAGAAGACATTATTTTCACAAGAAGCATTCCAACTAGCATTACTGAAATCTGCTGTCAGCAATCCAAAATTCAGGGACCAAATTCAACTCAAGCTTCCTCTTTCTTTAGAGCTGGCAAACACCGCACTGTAAGAATTGCTGGGAGAAGACATGCAAGTCATCTATGCGTGACTGCAACAGGTTAAACTGGGAGGAGACACAAGGGAGCACAGAGGTCTCAACAGCTGATCTACCCCTTCTAAACCAATGCACTCAGACCACAGCTTGCCTTTACTTCATGCTGACTTCACCACCTCCCTCCATCCACACACCAATTGAGGACCTGGGCTGTGCTCCTGCTCACCCAGCACGTGGGATTAGCAGCAGCTGGAAGCCAGAGCCCAACACTATTTCATCACTCGTGCACTTGGATGGGAGCCAGCCAGCCTAATCCAGAGCCCAACATCTCCCTCCCTTCTCAGTGCTAGGGAATGTGCAGACTTGCACTTAAACATACAGGACAGAACCCAGCTGAGGAAAGAAAACTGAAGGCCCAGAGGACACTCACTCCATGCACACACTTGGATTGGAAGTGAGGTCAGGAGGCCCCATATTAGTGCTGCTGCAACTACTTCCACAACACACAGGAAGGAGAAACACACTTCAGCTGGGTACACAGGATGGGCATAAGGCTTTGGCAAAATGGTGATTCTAAGTTTGGAGAGCCAAAGAAGGGGCTGGGGAAATGGGCTCTTGGTGCTCAAGCTGACAAGCTGCAGGTACATGGTGGGAGCTTTTGAGGGAAAGAACAGGAGAGGTGCTGGGCAACTGGATCCAGAAGGAAGGGCAGCTCAGTAGCTGGAATTAGACCTTAAAAGCAGAGCTGAGAGTCAGTTGCCTAAATACCAGCACCTAGTGAAAGTTTAGGCCTCCAAATGCTATCCTAGAAAGGTAAGAGGTATTGCATTGCATCACCCAGTGCCAAGTGCAATCCTGGGCACGGCTCTAGGAAGTCTCAGGAGGGCACTGCCAGGTGGGCAAATCACTTGCAACTGATAACTTGGAGATTTCAATACCCCTGGGTAGATAGAGATATCCCTGTCCCACCTCCCCTACTGAGGGAAAGACACTACCCACAGTTACTGACCTGGGCTGTGCTTTAACAGGGAAGGCATTGCCTGAGTACTGCTTGTCTAGACCCAGCAGGACATCATGAAGGTTTTGGTTCAACTGCAAAATACAAAAACAAAAGACAGCAAAAGAATGAGAAAAGAACTCGTATGCCAGAAGAGATCTTGGGCTGGCCTGCACACACTGACCAAACACAGGCTTGTGGCAGGACGTGCACAGCTCCTCAGCTATCCCAAGAGAGGACAACCCCAAATCTGTTTCCACTTCTCTGTGGGGTATGCAGTGCTACAACACTTGAGCCAAAGAGCCGCTGGCATGTCTGGAAATACTCTGTCTTCCTTACAGATCATCCTCTTTCCTTCCCTATCACCCGGGCCCACCAGTGTGCTGCCAGCTTCCACTGCAGAAGCAGGTTGATTGTTTACCTAAGATCTGTGTGCTACAGCTGTAACTTCACTCTGGATCTGTAGCCAAAAGCTGTTTCTCAGGCCTGCTTACCAAAGCTTGGGATACGGCCATTTCAGCTGTGGAGCCAAAGGCAGCTGGCCTTCAGGTGAACAACTCTTAACTTCACCTGGGCCTGGGCCATCTAGGCTTGGGCAGAACCTGGATGTCTCTGCAGAAATGTAGTATTAGGGGTTAAACTCTCCCTGGCACCGAAGGCTGCAACAGTCACTCCAGACACTCCTATTCTGAAACAGCCAATCCATAACTAAGACAAGACACCGGATTTATCAGTGGTAGGAGGAGGGATCCCATGAAATCAAGGTTGGAGGCGTTGTGCAGGCAACACCAGCAATTAATTGGATGCTGTAGCAGTAATAAGAAACAGATGGTTCTTATGGAACAAAGCAAAAGCCCTGCCCTCATACAAAATTCCTCATGAAAGAAAAAATCCTGACAAGAAAAATCATACAAGAAGAGAATTGCTGTCTAACAAGCATCTTTCCCACGTTTTGTGAATATAAGTTAATAGCAACAGACTAGTAATTATAACAATCCTCCCTATTCTTAACACTTAGTTCATCCCTCAGTGGAGAAGAGTAGGCTATTAACTGGAAAAGACCCCATAAAATGTGTTACACCACGGCAGAGGGCCCCTGACTGCTGGGAATTGAAGCACTATAATGTTTCCTGTTGCTTAGTGGCGGTTTTGTTGTCAGGATGACATTAGGGATCAGAGGGAATAAGAGGGTTTTCCAGCTGGGCTTGAGTCCTACCTCAAGATTAGTGCAACATTTACATTTTCAAGCAGCATACAGACCTAAGGAATTCAGGATTTCTCTAGCTCTTAACTGAAAGAACAAGAACATATTTGTAAATGACAGTGGCAATGGGAGACTTTCCCAGAGACTGGTCCTGAGGTCTCCTCTGGGTGCTGCCACACAGCACCAGGATCTGGCTTGCCAACATTGCTTTCTGTTGTTATTCTGTGGTCTCTTCCCTGTGCTCCATCCCTTTACATTACTATGTCAGACTGCCTTTGTCCCAAGTGGCTCAGAAAAAAACTAAGCGTTTGTATTATGCTCCAACATAGGGCCATTTTCTCCAGCTGTTTTTTAGCTTGAGGTTTTGAGCAGTTTTTGTTTGGGGTTTTTGTTTGTCTTTGGGTTTTCTTTGTTTTTTGTTTGTTTGTTTGGGTTTGTTTGTTAGATAGATCTCGGGTTTTGTTTTTCTTTTATTAACAGTGAAGAGACAGTAAGCAGGATAAGCTGATATTTGCCTTACCTTGCTCATTTCTTTATGGAAGTTCTCTTCTAGGCCGGCTATACTCTGGAATGTGTTGACATAGAAACCAACACGACTGCCAAATGAAAAACAAGACAGAAGAACTTAATGGACACAATGCTCTCTCAAAACCTTTCAATCCTGTCCTTTTTGCTACCTCCCACCCACCATTCCCATGCAAACTCAACTCTGTCAGGTACGGCAGGTGTGAGAAGAAAGGGTGGCAAGGAAATGGAATGACAGAGCAAAGGCCAGGCACAGGACAAACATGCCCAGGGGGAAGAGGAGACCAAGCAGGACAGGATCTGAATTTATGCTGGCTAAAGGGAGAGGGAGCTATAGGGTGGGGAAGAAAAAAAGAGAGAAAAACTATAAAAGAATGTTAAAAAAAAAAAAAAACACCAGCAGTAGGAAAATAGAAAGAAAAAAGTATAGAGGCAGATAGTGCTGGGAGAGCTGGGGGAATTAGCAGGGGGACAGATATCAATTCATCCAGAAGTCCCTTAGCACCAAGGAATCAAAAAAGCATGAACGGTTTGCTTCAGGGACAGAAAGAGTAAGAAAGCAAAGGATAGCACAGAGGAACAGGGAAGCAGAAGGATCAGCTGAATAGCAGGAGCCTGTGAAAAACCTGTGGCACCTTAAAATCCCAGCAGCTGCCTGTCACCAGCCTGCCAGCTGCCAACACAGAGTGCTCTACCAGCACCCAGCCAAACAAGCAACAGCAGGAGGGAGAGGCTGTCCAAGGCAGCAGCATCATGGCTCTGCACAGGGAACCACCCAGATGCCTGTGTCCCTCCCAACTCCTTCCCCAGCCAGGCCTGCACGCTGCTGTGAGCAAGGAGCCCTGACTCAGGCTGGGTGGGAGAGTGAAGGCAGACATCAGCACTTTGCTTTCTCACCCTGCTGCTACTCACTTTCTCAAGCCTCACAGACCAGCACTGTCAACCTGGACATGAACACTGCATCTAAAAATAAGAAACTGGGACACTGCTAGGAAGGTTCTGCCAGTTTTCCACTGTGACATCCTCATAAATCAGTTTCTGTTGCCCTACAGTTCATCCCCCAAGCTAAATGTTGGTCTTTGTTTCACCTCCCTTTTCATCAGCACAGTCACTAGTATGGCAAACCCATGTTCTCTCAAGTCTCTCAAGAAAGCTGAGCAGAGTTGGCAGGGCAAAGGGATTAAGCAGACAAAGCAGAGAAATACAGTTGCTCTTTGTGGTAAAATCATGTTTTTCAGGAAAATCATGAAGTAAAGCACAAGAGTAAACCTGTGGCTGCAGGGAATCCTAGGACAGATGGAGACGATCCAGAAAAAAAAAAAGCAGACATCCAGTCCAAGCTAAGAATTGTGATCCAAGAGCTTGGATATTCATTTCCTTCCAACCAGCCCTTGGGAAAACTTCCAGCACTCACCTATTCCATAGTGAAGGCAGTTCCTCCTGTAGATCAACATTCATCTCTTCAAACACCTTCTGAGCTTTAACTAACTCTTCTTCAGCCTTAGTAACAGAGAAGGGAGATTGTCAGCTCCAGCACAGACAAGTACCCTGCAGGGCTGGAAAAACTGTGACTCTTTTGACTTCTTTGGATGACCAGGCAAAGTTCTGGTATAAGGTAACCAGCATCCCAAATGAGTCTCCTAGGAACCAGGGTTACACCATAGGTGAACCCTTCAGGTTGAATGTGTTCTTGCAATGGATTTCCCCATTTATACACTCAGCAAGTGATTCAAACAACCACTAATGTGTTTCAAGTTCTTTGAATTTCCCTGACTTCAAAAACTGAATGGAGTTGGCCAGGCAGTTCAACCTCCAGCTGGGATACAATGAAGGTAATAGAGGCCTCTGCCCCTTAGCAGATCTCAGAAAGAGTTGAAATCCATCACAAATGGCATTAGAGCAGAGTCCTCCCTCGTGGGGACTCTCTGCTGAGGTAAGGTCATGCCAAAGCCCCACCTCTTACGAGGAAGAGAGGAGATCTGCATCCTTGGTGGATACAGCTCCCCCACAAAGCTGACTGGAGAAGCAAGGAAGGGTATGCAAAGCATGAGCTGTGCCAGCAGGAGGCCAGGCTGCAGGGCTTCAGCAGCATGTCTTGGTTTCAGTGGTCTCACACAAGCGCAACCCCTGGCTGGCTGTCAGCCCCAACACCAAAATGGATCTCCTCCTCCCAGATGCGTTTAAATCTCATCTGTTCATTGGACCTAGACACAGACAGATCCCAACAGTGATGGACGAATTCTGTCAGGTTTCAGTGACAAAAAGGATGCTCCCAGTTCTGTTGCTGACAGCAGACATCAGCAACAAGCACATGCCCTTTCCTACACCTATCCTAGGTGGCCTCTTTCTCTTTTCAGTGCCCTGACCTAAAGTTTTCTAATTAAAATGTTTCTATGCTGTAACCTATAGCAGCTCAGCATTCCTCCATGCAGTGGGATGTAGAACGGAAAAATCCCTGAAGGAGCAATTTCGAAGGTCAGCACAAGTGCCTATATATGCGACAACAGCAGGAATTTCACAACACCACAGACTTCTGCAAAGAGCCCACAAGCTATAGAAGCTGGATCTCCCTACCAGCCTGCAGTCAGATTCCTACACCTTCCATGAAATCAGATTTTATCTTCTTTGTGTCAACTTAATTTAAAAAACCCAGCTTACTGCTCCTTAGTGACAGTTAAATACAATGACAGGAATTATGGGAGAAAGGGCTTAAAAATACTTTGCAGTTCAGAATCCTGTTCTTCACAGGAATCACTCTCCATTATATAGGGTAGAATCCTTTCACTCTCCATTTCTCTCCTGACTCAAAAGCAAACCACAGGAGCTCCTACTTTACAGATAGCTTCACCTGTCAAAGGGTGGCTCGTTGCTGGCAGAGGCAAGGCTAAGGCTCTGTACTCAAGACCAGGGGGAAAAGTTTCCCCCATAAGAAGACACATCTGGGAGGTATTCAAAAATTAATAAGACCTGATGAGGAACAGGCAAGGGGAAAAGGGGTCATGATGCTTCCACCCAGAAACCCCTGTTTCGCTGCTACACTCACTGAAAAACTCAACATTTCAAGAGGGTTTGCACAAAACAAACAAAAAGTCTTTTAAACAGAGACACAGTTTATGCTGAATGAGAGACAATGATCACAAAGACTCACTCTGCCTTAAAATATCTTTATGAATGAATGAATGTTTCTAATGCAACCATTTTAAAAGGAGTAAAAAAAACCCAAAACCCATCAAGTCCACCCTTTGGCTTTATCTTATTCTAACTTCCAAACTATACTGGAACCAGAACCAACCCAGGAGATGTGAAAGCTGGGTGATGAGGCATCATTGAATGCTGTTAGTTTTTCAGACGTGGTGAATATCATTAACATTCTTTCCCTCTCTCCTTTACCTGTTTATATAAGGTCAAAGAACCTAGAAAGCAATGCATGAATAGTGTGACATCCCGAGGCAAAGGCAAAATCAACAATAGGCAACGTTCACTCTAGAGTAGTTGTAGGAATCAGGGATCCATCCAGGGCCTGTGGCTCAGCTAGTGCTCTCATCCCCAGGTAGAGCATTGAATTAATTCTTCAGTCCTTAATCAGCCCAGGAATCTCCTCACCAGTGAGATTCATTTTGCTTGGAAGCCAGAATCCTGGCACTTGATAGCCCTGGCTGCTTCCAGCCAGAGCCAAAGCCAGACATCAGCCTGGCCACTAGCCCTTCTAGAGAAAAAGCCAGCTCAGGGAGTGAGGTGGGGGAAGGCAGGGACAGGTTCCAGGGCAGAGCCCACTGCCACATCTGTGCACTTTCTGTTTCAGCTGCTGTCCTTGCCACCCTGAGGGGAAACCAAGGCAGAAAGACTTAATGCCTACACCCATGAAATGTCATCTCAGAAAATCCTTCTCTCCTCTCCCTACCTGAAAGGGGGAAGGTTTGAGCAGGAGATGGACAACAAATGCTTTCCTGACCTTTCACCTAGCCAAAGCTCAGAGTGCCAAGCATAACCAGTTCAACTGTGGCAGGGGGCAATTTTGCCACGCTGTTTCTGCTACTACCACACATCTCCTGAGTGTCTGGTTATGTCCAGCTTGGTGCTTTCAGGCCATCTGGCGACCATTTCATTTCAAAGACTATGCTGTGAACTGTGGTAATTAGGCACTGCTCAGTAAATAGTTTGGATATCCAAGAGGCAGGAATAAGGAAGAGAGCAGGGAGATTCCCTCCAGTCCCAACCAGACCTGCCTCTCAGGACTCAACTTGCTGACTTTCTCCTACAGACAGAGATATTGTTCTGTTATCACTGCAGCACCAAGGATGTTGCTTTTCAGTCTGCATTAAATATGTCAGCAGAGCTTAGTCAAAAGGCAAGAATGTGCTGTTCTAAGCCATTTTCCTCTTTGTTTCAAAAAGCACAGTCACTGACATTTCTAACTGGGAGTGTGCAATAGCAACTCCCACAGCAGACTAAACAAAAAATCCCCACTGTGGTGTTTTTGTTGGTATCTGCTAAAGGCCAGTAGTGTGTGCACTGAAGGGAGAGACTTTGCTATACAGTAGAAACACCTATCTCACTGACCCCATTTTTGCATGGAGTTTGCAAAATTATCAGGCAAGAAGAGACAGCAACACAGCTGCTGGTAAAAGGAGACTTTTTTTAGGCTTAACATTCTGAAGCTTCTCAAGAAATCAAGCTGTCATCAGCCCTCCCAGTTTTATCAAGAGGTTAATGAGATTTAGGACTGTCGTTAACACCTTCAGTCTTGAAATCACACAAATGTAAAAACTGAAGCCTTTTTTTGCCTACCTACTAATTTTTGTAGAGGCAAACTAGAAAACCTACAGGTTCAGAATAAAACTAATGTTCTTTATTGGGGGGAGGTTAGTTTCCAACCAAAAGTAAAATTAAGATAAAGAAAAAAATCAAAGAAAAACCCAAATACTTACCCAAACAGAAACAAAAAATCAAGGTAGGCAATAGCATTACTTAGCTGAGGAATAAAAGGGACTGTTTTGTGGTCACCAAAAATATTAATGCCATGTATTAGGAGATTAACTCCTCCGCATGACAGTGGGAGGAAAGATTACACAGTCCCTTGCACATGCTGTAGGGCAAAGTCACCCAGCACTTATGGAGTGACCCGGAAATTATGGAGTGACTCTTTGTAGCCTGCCTAAGATCTGTGAGCAATGGATGAGGGGGCACTCACAGGTACTGCTTCTCTGGGCAGTCTGTGCATGCTGCTATTATAGCAGTCACCACAGCCAAGTCAGAAGAGGAAAAATGCCCAAGAGATGATAGATCTATATATTTATTTGTGACTTGAGAAACTTCCCATACCTGTTTTCTAGACCTCCAGAAAACCACCAGTCAAACAGACCAGTCAAGAACCACAACTGTGCAGGGAGTTCCCAGCAGAGGCACAGGAAAAGCCCGCGGCAGCCTGCCATGTGTCCTTCTCCCTTCCATCAAGAATGAATTCATATTTCCTCCCTTTGCTCTGCACCTTCAGCAGGGCTGCTTACAGATGTTCTTTCCCCAAGCTTTACTGATGTGGTAATGGAGTCTTTTCCCTCATCCAAAGTCATGAAGTGACTGAAAAACCCAGGGGCTTCATAAGGTGACAGGCATTCCTAAATTGCAATTCATTCCAGGGACAAGGAATGTGAAGACATAGGAGCATTTGAACGAGAACAGATGAGCTCACCAGGAACTTGTGAGCAGGTAATTGGTGCTCTCAAAGTCTCCGTAAGGATTTATTATCCCTTGCTCATTGAAAGCATTTTCTTCTCACTGTCTTCTGACAATTCCCTCTTACCCCTTAAGGTGTTCCAATGGAAACACTGATCGAGATTTCATCAGAAAGTCACACTGCTATGCAAATAGGACTGACATTTTTATTCCCTGCAGTTCCTCTGAGCGGCTCATGTCCCTCAAGATGCTCTAACCTAAGTTCTGCCAGATGACACCACCTTGACGTCAGCCTGGAACTGTTCAAATACACCACATAGGGTGCAAATTATCTGATCTAGGCCCATCTCTTCTCCTGTGCAGATCGAAATTGTATCTAAAAAAAACCATGACAGTCAGGATAGTGCCCATTTGGGAAAAATGGACTTTACCACAGGAGAATGTTGCAAGCTAACTCAGCAGCCACAGAAATCACAATGTTTTGTGGTTTGACTCAATGACATGAATCCACAGGCAAATTTTTCAGCATTTCCTTTTTTTTCGTTTTTCAAAACAGCAACAATAAAAATTGACTGCTTCTCTTAAAGCAAAATGGAAGCAGTAATTGTGCTACAATTTTTCTACACCAAACACTGCCTCAGAGCTATTCCACAGCCTTTCTTCATCCACATTTCATTTCAGGGGGAGAAAACAACAGTCCAGTATTAACACACCTAACTAGAAATCAATCAGGCAGGCACAGATCCATTCACTGGTCAGCAACTTCCATGTGCCCACTGTGGCTAAGGAGTGTCAAGGACACAGTTATCAGAGAGGACTAGAGTGAACGTTGCCTTGAGATTACTTGCATGGTACAATCTAGAGCCCAAAATAGCGCATGCAGGGTTAGAGCCAGGTAGATCAGCAGTCACCTGATTTCGGAGCAGATTAGTTTGTGCAACGAGGTGAGCTTGTAGCTTCCCTTGACACCACTGAGGCGCAGCTTTCTCAAGCAGCGAAACAGGCTGGGGGAGGGAGCATGTTTGAGTGGAAAAAAAAAGAAAAAAAATAAACAGAGAACAAGAGAGACACAAACACATATCTTTTAGGATAAAAAAATTAAAATCACAACAGAGAGTGTATTTAGAGGCTGGGCCGAACCAGTATCACCAAGGCAAGAGAAAAAAACAAACATCCTGGGACTGATCAGCTATGAATCCTTTGAAGCATGCCAAGTTTAGCAGTAATTAATGTTCCCATGTGGGCTGGATACTGCAGACCAGCCAGGCAGCTGTAAGAGCAACAGATACAGTTGTTAGTGACCTAGCACACAGACAACCCTACTCCAAGACATGGCTGTGAAGTTGGAGCTCCTTAAAGAGAGGTCAGGATTAATTAACCATCATAATTATTTGCATGCAACAGCTGAAAGTCCACAGTGATTTATTTTAATAGCAAGATGTAAGTTTAGCAATAAGTGGTAGGGGTCCTGGGTGGGAAAAGAACATCCGTATATCAGAGAAGAATAAAAGAGACCGTGTCGTGTCAAAAAGTATTTGCACTGCTGTTTCTGTTACTATACCATAAAACCTTAATCAAGTCAGTTCCCACTTGTATCCTGTGTCAGAAACATGATTTCTCTTTCCTAAGGGTCTGTCATCACATTCCAAAGTAACTTACACTGGAACAGCCCTCCTTCAAAGGTCACAGGAGCAAAACTCCAGGCACAGAAAGAGAGAGGTGAACTACCTACAGCAGCTGAGTGCATGCTGAGCCCTGGCTGCTGCCCACAGCCCTGCAGAGCTGCGTGACAGGCTGGGCAGTGAAAACTGCCCTCTTGGGAAGGCCATACATACAGAACTCCCTGGAACTTGCTGCTCCCATCTTTGCAGGATCAGGACAGTGCAACGTGTCACGTATTATCCTGTGCATGAGCTCATGGCCTAAATTACAGAGAGTGGAAAGATCTGACCCAGTGCACATTCTGGCTAACGAGAAGAGTTTGATCAGTACTGAGACCCTTTCACAGGCTAAATCATGAATAGAGCACCAACTCCTGACTTTCAATATTTCACTCTTTGAACTGCACTTTTTCCCATACCTGTGGTATCATCTTAGCTGAGCATTTGGGGCAACAGTGAGTGCAGCAGTGATAAAGGTAGCCAACTTCTGCT
This sequence comes from Acridotheres tristis, assembly GCA_037013685.1. Classification (NCBI taxonomy): domain Eukaryota; kingdom Metazoa; phylum Chordata; class Aves; order Passeriformes; family Sturnidae; genus Acridotheres; species Acridotheres tristis. The sequence continues at coordinate 23,797,896 of CM072894.1, read as the reverse complement.
GCAGAGCACCAGCTACCAACCTGAGCAGACCAATTCCTACAAAAAACATTTCCATGCAGCAAAGATCCTGCTGGCATGTACCAATAAAATAACATGCCCCAGGGAAATTCTGCTCTTACCCCAAACACAATGAATTACTGCTCTGAACTGAAGGCACAACCAGCTGGGCCTCATGCCTTGCATACAGAATCAAGACACAAGTGATGCAATGACACTTGGGCCATCAATCTCTTTCCCCTTTTGTCTGTCAAGGTTAATCACAGTGCATGCTGTGCAGTGTAGATGACTGATGACTTGCAGCTTAACACCAAAAGTACTGTGGCCACTAAATGCACATCTTTCACTTGGGGTAGAGATGCATCTTAATTGCTTCTATGCAGAGAAAACACCAGCATCTCTTACATAGCTCATATTCCTCCCTACCAGAAATAACCCTGAGCAAAGGATGACAATGCTTGTCAGTCTGGTTAAAAGACACAGATACAGGGTCTTTCTTTCCTGTACTGCTTCTACCCTGAAGTGTCACAATCCACCACAGCTCACATTGAAGAGAATTAAAGATGTCTTCCCAGCCCCTGTTGTGTCAAGAAGTGTCCTGTGAAGGGAAGCACATGGGTTCAAATACACTTAGGGTACAAGAGGAATCCATAGCTCATTTTAGGGGCAGTATTCAATCCAGGCACTTCCTCTAGAACAAATTTATCACTATTACCTTTCTTCTGCTACATTAAAAAAAATGTAAACTTCATTTTTAATTAAAATAAATCTCATTTAAAATAAAATCCTTCACTTGAATATTGGACAAGCCCTGGATCAAGCTATTTTACAGGAAGGAAAGAAACCTGACAAGAGAAAACTCTTAAACTCTTATTTTTCTGCTTTCAGCCATATTTATTATCCAGTAATTGTGACCAACAGACAACAGAATACATTCATCAAGTGTGCATAGAATGCATTTCCATCGATGTACCTGTCTCTCATACTCCTAAGGGTCTCTCTCCTAGGATATCAGAGGACTTCACAAACACAACCAGCCTCAAGTAACACTCAAACATTCTTACCACTGCTCTAGGATGGGGACACAGAGTCCCAAGAAGCAGACAAACCGTAACAGTTTTCTGGAGCATCACAAGATTTTGCTTCCCTAAGGGACAAACAGGCTTTTCTGCCAGAGGTTATATACTGGTCCTGTGCATGTGACAAAACCCATGCCCAAGCATCTGGCCACTGAGACATGCAGACTGATGATGGTGGGTCTGAACCAACCCAGAGGCCATCCTGCCCTCCAGGAAAACTAAACAAATGAGAAGGAAATACCTAGCAAAACCTCACCAGGTTCACAACACCTCAATGATCTTAAAGGTCCTTTCCAATACAAATTAATTCTATGAAAACACAATGAAGAGATACAGGTGAACTTAAAAGCTGCTCAGTAGGGAAATGCAGACCTTCCAAAAAGAAAGGAAGGCTGCATATCCTCCTGATTGCTTTACCTTTGCGATTTTGGTTTCATCCTTCTTCTTTGCAGTTTGCAGGGCCTCAAAGTGGTGTCTGGCACTGTCGTAATCCACAAGCTTCCTTCCTCGCTTTGCGATACGAGACTAGAAAGACGGAGAAAAGAGTCACACCAACCTTCCCCAGCAGCCAAAACTGCAAAACCTCGCCGGAAAAAATCCTTCCTCTTCACCCAGCTTCCAGAACACCCCACACTCTGCCCACGCAAGGACTCTCTCTGGATCCTCCACACAGAGGGGAGGCCCTGGGAGCCACCTGTGGCAAGCACCATTTCAGAGGGAGAGCCCCAGGAGAACAGAGGACCCACCAAGGGAAGGCAATGGGATCCAGCCAACAAGCCCCACCTCGGGGTGACATGCATGTTTACTTTAGCTCCACTGCTTCCCAAGCCCCACAGTGTGCCTGCATCCTACATGTAATGCTTCATTATTTTCAGGGCTTCCTGAGGACTGCAGTCAGTCTCTAAATAACCAGCTCACTAGTTTGTGTGGAAGCCTGAGAGATTAAGTTCAACAAAAGAAGGCATTTCTGCTGCCAGCACCGCAAAAACACTCGTCCACATGCTCAGGATATGCCATGGACAACTTTTTGGACCCTGTGACAGAAGCTGCAGACAGTAGTGATTGCAGCCACAAGAAAAGTCTGCTGTCACCAGCATTTAAGCAAGGGAAGTGCAAGGGAAAACCTGCAGCACTGGGTCACCAACATGCAACACTGAAACAAAGCAAACACAAGGAGGGAGCTGACTGTGTACCAGACTTAGATTCAGGAATGGAGTCCTGACAAATTCATGGCTGAGAATGCAGGACAAACAGTCCTGTGGCCTTATCCTGTGTTATCCTTCTTGAACTGAGGAGCCCCAGGCTCTCTCTCCCAGCAGAGTTGCACTTTATTGAGCCTCTGGCCCACTGGGCTTCTCTGTTTTAGGAACTATCCGTCCCCTGCTTCCCCCACTGTCTACAAGCATCCCAGATTATCTGGGTTGGAGCACACGTCTTCCCAGCCTGACCATAACACTTCCCCCCTAAATGAGAGAGCTGGGCCAGCGTCAGTAATCAGCAGTCCAGACACAGGCTGGATAAGAGAGTGAAAAGGCATGGCAAGGAGCCACAAAACGCACGGTCATAGAAAGTGCAGAACGAGGAATCAGCACTGGGATTTACTCGCAAAAGCAGAATCCCCTTCTCTCCTGTGCTTGGCAGGGAGCTGTGGTTTCCTCTCCCCGGGCTCCTGCAGATACACTGCAAAATCACACCCAGGGCTGATTTCTCCACCAGAGCAGCTGGGAGCAGCTCACACATCTCCCACACGCTCCTCTGCACTTCCAGCAAACGCTGCTGCAGCTCTGGGTGAGTCACAGCAGACCTGCAGGACCTCAGCCACATGCACACCCAGACTCTTCTAAAAGCTCAGCTCACTCCAAGAGAGAAGTCACGAAGAAGCTGAGCCACCCCACAGCCGAGGTCACTAGAAGACACATCCCAAGCACCACATTGCCAGCCAAGAGACAAGGCACTGGAGGGGGCTTCTAGCTGCACAGCAATCTGAGACCCAAGTTAATAATGCATCTTGAAAACACACCAGAGGAAACATGGAGCCATCTGGGATTTGAGGGATATCATTTTGCCCCCAGGTCAGCCTGGTAGAGACAGCTGGAGTTTTCCTCACCTCTGACATGGTGAACAGCCACCTCAGGTTTCTTGGCTACCCCACCAGGGAGTTTGATTCAATGTCACCCATCTTTCAAACAAAGGAACTCTTCCATGTTTATGCAGCTCCCAAATTTCCATCACCCACCCCACTTTCTACTGCAATACAAGGAATTGCTGCAAGGTATAGATACATAGGGTGTGAGCCCTCCTGGAGTAACCCCTCATCACAGGGCTGCCTATGATGGCACTAACAGGATTTCGCCCAATCCTGGAAGGCTCCTATGACTCCAGGACAGCCTCAGGTACCCACCACCACCCAAATGTAAAACTCCAACAGACTTCACTACTTTGCAACAAATCCATTTTAATTTGAGCCTCCATAAAAAAGCCAAACCAACCCAAACCATCAGAAAAAACTTTTGCCCTCCACACCCTTCTTTACTGATTCTTCATTTTACAGCTAGTCGAGTACCAGTTTTAGTGCAGGACAGAAAATCCCCAATTCCACAGCTATTCAGAGCTTAGGCTGTAATTTATCTTCTCTGGCCTCACTGCAGAGACCTGTACTCTCATTGCATATTGTGCAAAATCAACCAAAACTCACTCAAAAATATTCAAGAATTATGCAAGAAGAGTCCTACTCCAAGAAGTAGAGACGCTGACCTGCAAAGAAAGGTTAAAGTACTTTTTGCATTCCCATTAGTCAAGTTAGAGAAGATGGAGAGGCCTTGTTCAGGAGTGAACATCCAACACTGGATAATTTATTTTCTCTAACACACAAAAATTCCTTACTGAAGGCATGCTCTGTTTTCACGTTCTTGTTGTGGATCCCTTTTCAAGTCAAAAAAATCCAAGGGAATTTTTACAGCCACTCAAGTAGAGATGGATTCAGAACATAGTAGAATGTAAGAAAAAAACAATGCGTGCATGATCTAACTCATCAACGTTTTAATTACTGGGCCATTAATAAAAACAGGCCTTTTCACAACTAAATTAAAATCCTATTCTCTCCATAAATCAACTTATTGTACTAGAGTAATGCCAGAATTACAGGAAAAGCAGAAAACTTCATTTTGTGGAAAACAAAAACCAGAAAACTATTACCACAACAACAAACAACAACTCAAATATTCTGTAAGTTACATAAGACTAGAGCTTTTTTTGCCTGCCAATCTCAAGAACTCTGAGGCCTAACTATACTTCTGTACAGGCAGAGCAATGTTCAACAACTGAATTTCCAGGAGTTTCCACCACTTGACAAAAATATACTTGATTCAAGCACTTCTCACTGCTCTGGGTAAGGAGGATGATGCATCCAGCTGAATTACCCATAAAAACATACTGACCTAAGTTCATACCACTGAAAGTCCATTTTAAAGGAATAGCCAACTCTAGTGAAACAAATCCACGTATTACTGTAAGAACTAACATAAAGCCACTCATTTTAGGAAGGGAAGCAGAGGTGAGTGGTGCTCTCTAAAACATTACATTTACTGCTTTTATGCAGTAATATAAAATTCACCTTTTCTAGGGCGTCATCTGACAACTGAAAAAGAACATTAGTAATAAACACTTTAGTGACCCATTCAGAAGTCAGCTGCCTCTAGCAATATTTTAATATTTATTCATCTTTGCCTACCCATTTTTTTCCCATACTTTTCAGACCTATGGGTGAAATTCAGGCTGCTGAGGCCAACTGTGGTGATGTCAACAGAGTGAAACCATCAGTGTCAGAAAATCACGTAGCAAGAATCTTAGTTTCCAGACACAATTACAACTTCAGTACAAAGATCATAACTTTTCCTTCTAATATAAACAAACATGATTGTTTAGTTCAGAGAAAAAAGGCCAGCATTTTCAGGCATATGTGATGGTTTTCACTGCATACCTTTTAATTCACGCACAAAGGCTTTGTGATAGTAATACCAACAGGAACCCATTGTTCTTTCTCAGCATTATAAATCTTACTGCATTTAAAGGTGCTCGGTATTTAACACCTTGAGTTTTGGTGGAATTTAGGTGCTCCCACTCTTGTGCTCCTTTTAAAAATCCCACTGTAAAACCTCACCAGGATTCCAGCAGAATTTAAAAATTCTCAAGATACTCAACATGGAAAACTGTGACACTTAGGTGACCCAGTGCACAGTCAGAGAGGCTGGTAAAATGTGATTTGGACCAAAGCAGTGCCGAAGTCTGAGTTCACAGCAAGCCCCAAGTAAACCATCCTGCTGAGGAAGCAGATTGCACTTCTGACTGAGGCACGCAGCATCACACCCCAAAGAGATCAGCCCTACAGCCTTCAGTGGCTGGAAAGCCACAGCCCTTCCCCACTTCAAACTTCCAGGGGCAGAAGAGCCTGGAAAAATGAAGCAAAGTCCCAGGAGACAAGGATACTGCCGTTCAGGGCTCATTTTACAAGCCTGTGACCTGGTAGATAGAGCACAATTCTCCTGAAACAATAAATACTGACAAACGTTTTAAGAGACATGTGGTGGGGAAAGGGTTGTTTTCACTGGAAAGTAGCCAAGATGATACTTCCCATATGGTGATATCATTACTAGTGCTTCCATATGGTGAAAACATTTCCTGCACAACCTCAAAATGAATAGAGAGGAGATAACTGTGGGGGAAGGGAAGGTCACAGGACATCATTCAAACCCAGGTCCCTGGATACAAGCTATCTCAAAAAGACACCTATACAGCATTCTCCCTTCCCTAAAAAAAGTTGGTTACACACACAGCAGGACTTCAAGGATTCACAGAAATCTTCTGTCCACACCAGTCTCTACTTGTAAAGTACATTGGCCACTAAGTGCTTCCTCAATGTTTTCTGCTTACAAAGAAGTTAAAAGACAAAAGGACCAAAAAAGAGATTGAGACCTTGTGAGCTATTGCTGACACTGCCCCCCTGCACTCTGATGAAATAGGGAATTTCATAGATCCTCCTGTTTCACACTTAGATTTTCTCTTCAGCATCTTTCCACTGGATTCTTCACTGTTGTTTTAAGCCCAAAAATAGAACAAAACATTTTCAATTAACCCAGAGCTGCAGCGATCTTGGCCATTTTCAAAGACCTTGAAGCAGTACAGCATATATTCTCCTACAGAACATGGGGATGTAAGTCTTCAGAGCTTTTATCTGCTGCAACTCTCTAGATGAAACAATTTAAAGAGAATCTTACTTTAATATCTGGAAATTGGCCAAGGTATGTATCCATGGTCAGAAGCGCTTGATCCACCAGCTTCTGATGGAAATCCGTCCACAGGAGATCATTGTTCTGAAAAATAAAAGTAATGCATTAACCATTAAGAACATAGGGCTCCAGATTTCTGTTTTTCTTTGTGAGGCAACAATCTTGGGGCCTCAGAGTTCTTAAGACACAGTAATTTCTTTGGAAAATTACTGATAACAGATAACTTGGCAGAAATGAGAAAGCCTGATGCTGCTAATTCAGGTGACCTGTCCAAAGACAAAATGCCTTTGAAGCCCTATCTTACCCCTGCAATGTTAAACTCAAATCTGTACAAGGGAAGATGATTGTCAGGCTGGTTTTGCCTCCTTCTCTCAGCAGCTACAAAAAAGGGACATCTGACAACATAAGGCAGCATTTTCTGGTTTTCATTACAATATGACTTTCTGGAGAATCATAAATAACAGAAAGCTACATTAGCAGTCTTCAGCCCCCACATCACCTGCATCCACAGCCCAATGGAGGCCACAGCCAAGACTTGCACCCTGAGCTGTGCCCACTTTATCCTTGACCTTACCTCACGCACAGTAATTTCCTTGGATTAGCTGAAAATTACCCCTCCCTCCCGTTTTTCCAATTGAATAAAGGTTTTGGCTAAAACATTCAGGAAAAATTCCCCCTTTATGCTTTTTACTTGGCAGGAATAACTCTTCTCTCTCGCCTGTCTTTTCACAAGCAAAATATAAACAAGGAATTAAAGGGGGAGGTGGAAAGCTGGAAATATTCTTGCAGACCCAAAGGGTAGCTACAGTTACTTCTCAGGATTCATGTCACATTTGACCTCTCAGGCTCAAATTTTCTGAGGGATCAATCTCTCAGGAGGCACCACAGTGGCTCAGGAAGAAACAAGGCCAACAGAAAATGTGGAGCCAAACCAGCTAAAATACAACTCCATTATTTACTGCAACAGCACTTCCTAATGCAAAGTTTCCATGTTAATGAAAAAATTAACCTGGAAACATTCAGGTTTTGTTTGAAATTATCTGCTTTGAAGTCAGAATTTCCTGGGCAAGATACAGATGTTATTTCAGGTGAGATTTTCTGCAGGGGAAAGAAGGGAAAGAATCTTCCTCCTCTTCTCTGGTCTACTCCTTTACCACTTCTCCAATGCCACAACAGCTGCAGATAAGCCCAGTCCTGCAGCCTCATGGCAAATGAATCCAGGGAGCTGAACTGCCACAGCTGCTGCTCAGCAGAACAGCTGACAGAGAGCAGAGGGTGCTGCCTCCAGCTGGACCCACCACAGGCACACGCCAAGGGGGATCCACACTGCCAAATGACAGGCTGTGCCCTAAGCTCCACAGAAAACACCTGGGCAAGCTGGACAGGTTATCACCTCACCAAGGGATGAGAACAACAACAGTTTGGGGTGACACATGGCTCAGCCAAACAAGGGAGCAACTGAAACAAGGCAGCTGGTGGTACTGCCATGAGGGGCTGTTGCAGCTACACAATTGCCTGCTCTGACTGCTTTAGCCATAGTTTTATCTTTCTCTTACACAGAACATAAGCAGTACACCCAGTTGATTCTACTGAGTTTGTTTTGGAATCCTCTGTCCCCATTTAGCCACTCTGGGGGGAACAAACATCTTCTGGGCATAAGTGTATGGTTCTGTGTAATGTACAAGCACGTGGCAAGAATCTCCTACAAAAAACACAGGCCACATCCTTTCAGCCTTCCTTTCTTCACAGTGCTGAGTTTGTCTCCAATTTTTCTGCAAAGTCATGTGCCTGAAGATATGTGATGCACAGACATAGCTTCCCAAACCCATCTCTGCTGTCAGAGCAAGTGTGGACATCCCCACATCCTGGACAAAGTCTTACCTCTGCTATTTTATTTGTGTCATCTCTCCCAGGCCAATCTGGCTCATAAACTTCCTGTAAACACTCTGTCAGCTTCTTGGAGGCCTCGTGCATAGCTAGAAAAGAAGAGGGAACTGTTCAGACAAAGAAAAAAATGATGTGTTCCTCACAGTTGAACCCTTATCCTGAGGAATGCAGACACAAGAGCATTAAAGCAGATGCTGAGCTCTTTCTCACTAAATGCCTGACCCTTGATGACACAGAGATGGAAAGTAACCAGAGGGAGAAAGGAACCAAGGGTGCAGTTGCATCAAGCCTTTTGTATTTGTCCTCCACTAGAAGAACATGTGAAGGTCCAACTGCTAAGACAGCACCACATGTTTGGCATCAAAGCACAACCCCATTCCATCCCAGCTGGTCCCAAAGGATTTTGAAAGATTCTTCCCCCCAACAAAGCTGGCCTGTCCTGCAACTCGTGCCTGGAGAAACACCAGGAAGGGGAAGGCTGCAGAAAACTCCCTGTGTAGGGAGGCATTAGAGGGGAACAAACCTCTGCTTGTGCACACCTTACCTTTGACAGAAGCCAAGTAAGTTCGGAGGTCCTTCTGCAGCCTCGTGCCTTCAGACTGTGAACATAAGGAGATCATCAGTTATACTCTCAGCTAAACAGAGTATAAGAGGCACTCAAGCTTTCCTAATTAAAGAAAACTGGTCTTGCAGACAGGCTACACACCAGTTCTATGATCACATGAAACCTCAAGCTATCACATTTTTGCATTTTTTACTCGGTGTTCTAGGAACTTATAGGACTTTTGCAGCAAATGAAACCATAACTCCTCTCCTCTTGTTCTCCCTTTGAGTCAGTTCCCAATGCTTCCCCAGACTAGGAGACTTTGTTTGTAAAACTGGCAAGCTCTTTCTGATCCTTCATTTCCTTTGCTGATGGCAGTAGGAAAAGAACAAATGTGAACTCATCCAGAACTTTCGAGGCATGGAAAACAATTTGGGCCATGCTGTTGGAAGCAGATGGATTTCTCACAAAGCTATGCTATCACTGCCACTTCAACAGCTGGGCAGATTTAGCCTCTGCTAAGAGACCACAGCTGCACTGGGAGCACAAAGGATCTCAGCATGAGCTCAGTTGAGACAAGAGGTGCCTGAGTGGTGGGGAGAGCTGATGGGAAACATCTGCTTTTGAAGTCAGTAGCTCTGAAGCAGCTGTTGAAAATGTCGTGTGAGCTCCCTGTCCCTGGAGTTGGCTTCAGCTGTCAAAATTGATTATGCTGGGGTGCCCCCTCAATGGGGCACAAACTGGGAAGGAGGGAGAACGACAGCAGGCTGTGAGGTGCAGTGGTCTCTTTTCTGCATTCTTGTTTTGCACAAGATATGCAAAGTCCCACAGTGGATACATCATCATCCTGCAGCTGTATAATTTTTAAGAATAACTAAATTTGAACTCACGATTTGGAGGTTATCAAAAACTATCAGTAGGCAAGGTCCTCTGCAGAACTTGCCGACTACACACTACAATGTCTGGAGCAGTAACATTCACAACTGTAGCATCTAAAGTCAGAAGCCACCTCTAAAATTGTGTCCATGCTAGCCCTAATTCTGCCACAGCAACAAATGACACAAGCCAAACTGAGAACTCCTCAAGTCTCAGTACCCAGTTCCAAAGCCATGGAGACAAAAGTATCCTCTGAGCAGAAAACCAGCACCACAATTAAATGTCTAATCAATATTTTTAGATAGATCACCCGAAAATTCTACAAGTTGGGGCTGAAAACTGGAACATGCAATTGCAGCAATGCAGAATCAGCCTCCTGTGTTTTCCAGGCTCACCAGCATCTGCTGCTGCATCCTGCAGCTGGAGTGGTCTCAGTCACCTCTTGCTGATGTTTAAACTCAGAGTTAGAGCTGATCTGTCATCATGGAGTTACCTAAGCCTCTTACTGAGCCTGACAGAGAGAGTGAACAGACCTTACAGCCTGTAAGATCTGCAAGCAGATTTTCAATGAGAGACACACGTTCGGACTTTTTCCCTGACTCCTGTTTTCCCAGCTCTCCTGGGTATCTGTGCTTCCTGTCCAGTTCCCTCTCTGAATTTCTATTGATTTTTTTCTTGTTTCACCAGTAAAGCAGCTCCCTTTGCCATAAAGGCTTTTCTTAAAATTATTTTAAGCATTAATGCTTTCCCATAAAACTCTGGGGTAACTTTAAGACCGTTGCTTTCTCTCTAGGCATGCAGCACCTGCTTTCTTCGAGCAGCCTATAGTGAGCTGGCAAGTACTGCCACAATTCTGCATAAATCATAGAGTCATTAAGGCTGGAAGAGACCTCCAAGATCACCAAGCCCAAACTTTGAACATCACCATGCCCACTAAACCAGTGCCACATCTATGTGTTTTCTGAACACTTCCAGAGACGGCTTCTCTGTTCCATGCTCTCTTCAAAATACCTCTCAAAATGCAGTTAGACACTATCAAATACTATACAAAACAGAAACTTTCAACACCCTTGAGTGCACATTTAAAAGACGTTTCCTAAACCAAACAGTAAAAAAAAGTAAGGAAAAGAGTCAAACTGGAAGCAGAAAAACAAATCCACTTCCCAGTTATCAAAGAGTTGAAGGGTGTGCAGAGGGTATTTCCAGAGGTATGGCTCAGTATGAAGATTTTTAAACATAGTAATGTCATCTTGTTTGAGCAGACATTGCCATTCTTGCAATCACAGTGTAATTCATGCCCATGAGCCTGTAACACAGCCAGGTATAACATGAAGGACAGTGTACAGATGGATATTTAAAAATAAAAGTGCTATGCTTAGAAGACTGGAAGACCTTTCTCCCTTCCCGAAGACCTAATGAACCACTATTACTTACAGCTCTGTGAAAGAAAAACACAAAAGTGGTTTGATATGTTTCTGTGCTTTCTTATCTTGAAACCAAGCCCTACCTAAGTATGTGATTTTCTGTAGAGCTGTTTCTTGGGAGTAGACAGGTTTCCTAAAACCCTTTTCCCCCAGTCTTAAAAAGGAATTATTTCATCCTAATATCAGACTGCAACCCCTTTACATAACCTCTCTGGTTTTGCAGTTCTAGTGGGAAGGATTATATTATCTGCAGAGATGTTCGCCATCTGAGGGGGCAGGAGGTAACATCCTGTTCCAGATTAGATTAATGTAGGGCTGGAAGAGCAGACTGTGTAATTACAGGGAGGGGAAGCATTGAAACAACAGCTCCAGGTAAGCCCCCACTCAACAAAACTTCAGAACTGTTAAGACACACAGCATGAACAACTGGTGAGAAGTTCCACCCTGGGGTACCACAGCGAGGCTGTTAAGCTTGTTTCACCACATAGGGCTGGAATGAAAACTGCTGGGTGTGAAGGGTTCTTGTCTGGGAAGAAACCCTCTCACTGAGCTACTGACTATAATGGGAACCTACTCTGCAAGAGGGAAGATGCAGTCCCCACTGCCTGCCTTGCAGCAGGAGCTGTGCCCAACACAGCGTGGTGCAGGCAGAGGTGGATGCAGCCTGTGCCAACAGCAGCTTCCCTTTCCTGTGCTTGGTGTGAAAAGCTGTAAACCAGCCCAGAACTTCCACACAAGTGGCAGCTCATGAAGGGTATCAAAACCCAGCTGCTCTGCCAGGCAGAAACACACATGGTGCCAGGTGACAGAGCTGCCACCAGCCTCACACTGTCCCTCCAGTGAGTACTTCAGCACAGGGCAAGAAAAGCCAAAGCCTGGCACACCTCAGACAGGGGCTGGGTTGCACCTTTACAGCAGGACTCTTGCTCCCAGGTCAGCAAGGACAATGTGTGGGACAGATCCTTGTGCTAGTGACTGAACACAAGTGACACTGGGAAAGGGAAGGAGGAGGGAGCCTTCAAATGGATGTTTGGGAATGTAAATAGCCAAACAATCTCCATGAGGGAGTAATGATGGGCAGCTCTGCTGCTTGTCAAGCCTTCAGAAGACACAGGCAAGCCCTGCACCTGCATGGCTGTGTCCAGCTCTTTTGTCACAAAGCAAACCCTTCTGAGCTAAAAAGTTCTATTCAGGGACCTCAGAGTAGTGCTCTTACATGAACCTGATCGACAGAGATTTAGGAAGTGTAATGCCCTCCCTTATGTCCACTCAACCACTATTTGAGAGAACCACAAAAACCTTGGTTGAGAATGATTAAGTGATTTTTAGGCCTTCACTCCATTCCTCAACAGACCACACACAGAAACACAGTGTGTCAAAGTGGTCCAACACAGTTATTAGAGTCAGAGGAGCCACTAATCAGCCAGTGAACAAGGTCACTGCCTGCTCACACCCCAGCCAGCTCCACAAGAGAGCAGCGCTGTTCTGTCACCAGCCTGCAGCAAAAGGGCAGCTTTCCTCCAGACTTCCATTCCCCACTGGAGCAGACTTTGTAATGAAAGGTCATGAAAATCTCAAAGGTAACTATACTACATATACCTCATACATATAAAAATATAAACAAGTGTGTATATATGTACATATAGCTGATTTTTTTTATTCCCCTAGTCCTCAGTTCTGATATCCTAAGAATCCAGCTGACTCACACTCAAGGTTTGCCCTGTAAAACAGGCATTGTTGCATTTATTTTACTAATAGGGAAACGGAGGGCCTACGTAAAACCAGCAGACCCCAAGCAGGAAATGCAGAGCAGCCTCCAGCTTCTCTGATTACTTATTTAGGGATTTAGTTCATGATCTCTGCAAAACAGGAAAAAAAAAAAATCAGATGTAAGGGATACAAGATGCAGCACTTCTTTAACAGACTCCTCACTGCACCACTGGAACTCATGGCTTTAGAAATTGAAAAAGCCATCCCAGAGAGCCATATCTAGAAATCTGGATTTGAGATTTCTTTTTTATTTCTCCTTTAAAAAGGTTATTTCTTAATTGCTCAAAAATTATACCAAAAAAGTCACATCTGGTAATGTCATGTTGTCAGAAAGCAGTTAAAACGTATTCTGCTGTGCACAAGACAATATCATTGCTGGACATGCTACAGACATGCTGCATGAACTTCTGGAGCAATAGCTACTATTGCTGCCAAGAGAACGAGCATTAATGTCCAGGAAACTGCAATCAGCTCTGGTTACACGTAAGCCAAAGCCAGACTGAAGGATTTTCATTACATTCAGCTGTGGCAAATCCCTACTCAGCTGGTTTCATGACACATAACCACATCTGCTGAGTCTCAACAGACATGATGCAGCTGCCACTAACTGCTCTAGAAAAAGGTCCTAAATGTGTCAGGCCACAAAAGAGTAACAGATTTCTTCAGCACCACCTGAGCTATGCTGTGGCACACATTTCCTGCCATAAAACAGAAGCAATGCTTCCCCTAAGAACGAGCACCAGCAAACCCACAAGGTAACTGGTGTTTTCCATTCTGGGAGGCTGAAGGCTCTCGATAAAAAATAAAACACAGGCAGCTGAAGATCTAAACCTACTGCTGTGGAAGTAAGAGGGTGGGGGGAAATTGCTACACTCTCAAAGTATTTCTGTGTACTAAAGTGCTGGGGATGAGGCCGACAGGCAGAAGAATAATGACTCAGGCCTGACACAGTGATTGTGCAAGCATGGGGAGGAAGTCAGATTTAGGTCTTAGCCATGGAAAGATGTTCCCTTTTCACCATTTGATTTCTTAGTCTCTTCTGCCCTTCACCGTTCTTAGGAAACTGAAACTGCCTTGTTCCATTTTATTTTTTTATTTCTAATCTGTTTCCCACCCTATCCGTCTTTCAGGGACACAATGTTGCTCTTATATCTCCATTTCCAGCAGAGCAGCAAAAATTACATTAACAAAGCAGCTGCTAACTGAAGAAAGTGTTCTGGTTGAGCTATTTTTTTTCTAAAATTGGGTCTAGAACAAGTATTACTTTTACAGATCTCTTCACTCTCATGATCAGCGACAGGACAGAGGAAACAGGATAAAGCTGATGCAGGGGAGATTTAGCTTGGGTATCAAGTAAAGCATTCACCCAGAGGGTGTCTGGGCACTGGGACAGGATCCCCAGGGAAGTGGTCACAGCACTGAGCCTGGCAGAGTTCAGGAAGTGTTTGGACAGTGCTCTCAGGTACATGGTGTGACTCTTGGGGTGTCCTGCACAGGGTCAGGACTTGGACTTATGATCTTGATGGACCCCTTCCAACTCAGCATCCTCTATGATTCTCTCACTGATTCCATGAAAGGGACCCTGGAAGTCACAATGTCATTTCTTCTAAGTGAAAAGTTATGAGTTATGTGTCACTTCCATAGGCCTGTCATTATTTAATTTCATGGCCTTTAATTTCATATTGCAGCAGATGACTGGAAGCTAATACTGAAACTCAGAGTGCAGTTACAAATCACAGATTATCTTACCAGCTGTTTGTTGAAGTTCTGCACACACTGTTCAAACTGCTCATCTTTTGTTTCATCTGCTTTACCAAGCTTCTGAAGGACCTGTGGAGAGAGAGAAGAAAGGAGACTTCAAACACAGATACAGCAAAGCAGAGATGAAGAAACGGCTGCACATTTTTGGTCCTTAGGCTGAGAGAAGAAAAGTTTAAAAGTCACCCTTATTCTTGTGCTCAAAATTTTCAAAATATTTTTCCACACAGTCATAGTTTGAAAACAGATTTACAGATGAGTCAGGAAGAACTCGGACCTCTTACGTTCTGCTGTACTGAAGAGCATGACTGAGGCTTGTCTTTCACTGATCTCATGCTTTTTGCAGACAAGGCAATAGCAATCCAGTTATCTCCAGAACCAGCAAGACACAAACCACATCCCTAATATGCCTTATGTTGTGTAGTTACACTTATCCTGATGTAACATTAGTCTCTAGTCCAGACAGGGTGGGGTTCTGCTCCCAGAACCAGACCAGCTGGATGGTCCTCAAACACAGAAAGCTGTGCAGAGATCTCAGGGTGGCTGGAGCAGTCAAAGTCCCACCTTCTTTCCACCTTTTGTCACTACGCACATACTTGGCAAGAGCTGGCTGCTGAGAGCCACTGGGGACCTCACACCATTAATCTGTGTGACACTCAGTCCAAGAGTCACTTCAGAGAGTGTAAGCAGCTACCTCCTTGCACAGCACAGCTCCCCACAGCCTGTAAAAAAATCCTTATCAGACTACTTCTCTTATCACCCTTCCCCCTTAGCTCCCTATCTCCACGCAGTTAAGTGGATTGCTCCCAGGCTTAGAACAAAACAGCATTTCATGTTCTGGGCTGGCAGGTACATTCATCTCAAGAAGTCTGGGCAAATCTGTGGGGAAGGGCAGCAGCTATTTGCCATGCCCTAAGCAACTCCAGCTGCAGGGAGACTGGGATATACCCTGTAGCTGGTTAAAGCCAATTATATTATCTCTCTGAATCAAAACTGAAACCTAACCATGCCAAAAAAAAAAGGGAAAAAAAAGGTTTCACTTGTCTCACAGGGATCGTGAAACCAGACAGCCACAGGAGGTTTTGGTGAGCCAGAGGTGAGCTAGAAAGGGAGCTGAGGGAGCACCTCAACAAGCAAGGCAGCCCTGTCTGGAAAGGGCATGACTGCCCAAGAGGCAGAAAGCTCTGGAAAGCTGGAGTGTCCCTTGCTCTGCTGAGCACAGCAGACCAGCCCTTCACCCACAGACCCCAGCTATCATGTTCAGCCCCGTCTGGGGAGAAGAGGAATAAGGAGAAAAAAGCAGGTGCCTGTTACTGACATCAGGTCTTCAAGTAAACCATCAGTAACTGTTCCCAGACTCTGAGGAACTACCTGAGAGCCACGACAGTCACCCAAACCAGTTTCCTCCAGCTGCCTTTGCTACCTGTGGATCTTCTCAGAGAACATACAGAGAATTTTTCCCTATGCAAGGCAGGGATCAGTGTTTCATGATTAGTCCCCAAAATGGAATTGAAAAGGATCATGCAACAGGATGTAGAATAGAATATTTTCAATTTTAAGTGACCTATAACAATAATTTAGTCCAAGTGGCCACACACCTACTGGTCCACTCACGTTTTTTTATACTATTGAGGTGGAGGACAGCTGTTATGCCTATTTGGCTAATCACAGTTCTCCATACATGATTGAATATTCCCATCTCATCCCTGATTACACTAACTGACTGTAGTGCAATATGTGATAAATCAGTGCAGTCATTCAGAATCCAGCTCCTAAATCCCTTATTTCAGCTGGGATTAAATGTCTAGGAGGGAATCACTGTTTTTTGTTCTCCCTCTGTTCAATAGCTTCTCTTCACCTCCAGAAATTGCTGAGGTATTCCAGCGTCAGCAAAAGGAGGACAAGTGGGACACAGACAAAGAGTCACCAGCTCTTTGTCACCAAGAACTGAATCAAGAACCACTAGAATTTTAAGTACAACCTTCTACAGCTTAAATACCAGCAACAAATACTGCAGCTACAAATGCCTAATGTGCTTGGTAAATCTGTCTACACAGCAGGACACAGACAGCATGACTATTCCCTTCTTCCTCACAAACCCTTGGCACATAAGAGCTTCTCGGAGAGAGAAGAGGCAAAGTTGTTTGTACTGGCAGAGTCCTGTACACCAGACACTGGTGTCTCCTGTGCCCATCCACTCTAGCAAAGCAGAGCACATCCCACAGCAACACTGCTGCTGAGGTTACACATTCCTCTGCCATGCCAGCAGGAGAGAAGGATTCAGAATGGCCTCATCTTTCCCATCCATTGGTATGGGTAACCTGCTCCAGATATTGTTCAGCTGCACTCCCCTAGGCTGTCAGATGTATGGAGCAGGGATTTCTCACCTGCTTGGTGAATTTTATGGTGTTCAAAGAGCAGGCACACCAACAGCACCCATCACTGATAACAATAAAGTATGCAAGCTGTAAATTTCAAAGCAGAACTATGTTCTCCATGTACAGATCAATAGGATTACTGAGGATACAAAGGAGATTTTTACAAAAGGCAATGCATCTGTCTGACTAATCAGAAGATGTGATGCTTTCAGGCCTGGAGGGGAGGGAAGGAGAGCATTTAAATGGAGAGCATTTAATTTAAAGTATTAACTGGAAGGAATCTGGAGTATGTCACCAGGGTCAAAGGTTTAGAACAGCCTCAGTGCTTCCTGGTGTAAAACACTGAGCAGCACTCACAGACTATTCATTACAGACTCCATGCCTGCTTCCTTCATATCCAAGGAGGTTATTTCCAGTTCTACTGCCCCTTGGGGAACATGCACACTTAGTCTGGCATCATCTGGCCAGCCAGGGAAAATTTTGCTCCACTGTGCTGAGGTGCTCTGCACAATTCCTGCAAAACACTGGGCACTGCAAAGGGCTCAAACTCCCAGCCAGTCTCTAAGGAAAAAGCTCCTGCTAGAACAGGAAAGCTCAGGTGAGGAGCAGCTCTGAATGACAAGGGAGGAAGTAAAAAGAAACCCTGCATGATTCCACAGTGGTGAACAAGGGGTGGGTGAAACAGATGACTTGGGGATACCTGCAGAGAAATAAAACAAGGAAAACACAACCAAGTACAAGAGAGAGGCTGGGAGAAATGAATCCCTGGCTACACAAAAAACCCTGCTCTTGCTTCCTACACTACTCCCCATGTGGTAGATGAAGGCTCGTGCTCCATGTCTGCTGGCCCTACAGGCAAGCCCCAGCCATAAAACAATCCCTTTTTTTTACCTGCTATGATGCAGCAGAGACACAACAGCCCTGAGCTGCAGCAGGACAGTGGTTATCTCCTCATAATGCTGTGTCTCATAACCAGATCTGCCCCACACAAAGAGCCCAGAGTCAAACCCCAAGTCATCTGAGCAGCACAGGACGGTGCCACAATGCTGGACCTCAAGCCTACTGCCAGCTCCCCCACCAGAGAGCTGTGCTGGCAAGTTGTACTAACAAATCCCTCTGAAGCAGGCAGGGATGGAGCAGCTGGCCTGGGTGTGCTGCTGACTGCAGACATGTCTGTGCTCCCTGCTAATAACCCGTGAGCTCACAGGACAACTCCCTCCCCAGGCTGGTACTGCCGTCATAGGTCAGGCTATTCCGGGTGAGGCACGGCTGCTCCCTCCCTTCCCCTGCGACAGGTTTTAATCCTCCAGCTCACTGCAAAGCCAGATAAAGTTCGGATGGAAACTTCAGGCTCTTTGATAGCTATTAATGGAGCAGATTTACCAGGGCAGGAGACAGGACTCCACCGCAGCTCCCAAATCTCGGGGCAGATCAGAGATGGTGTGATGTGTCAGCTGCTGCCTGGCGGCAAACCACACCACGGACAGGCATGGATCTGGCATTTAAAAGATTAAGCTGCAACCATGGCCAGGCTCCTTGGTCTGCCCTTGACCTCAGGAGTCCTGGCCCTGCATAAGGATAGGGACCATTTCAAGATGGTGCAAGATAGGGTGAAGAGGGAATACTTTGCGTGAATCTCACAAAACACCTTGTGAAGTGGATTTCAGAGGTGGCTCTAGTGTGGCTAGGGGTTTCAGTCTTGATTTACTTCAGCAGTAGTAAATTGATTTACTATAATTTACTGATTTACAATGACAGGATGGGACTGTCATACTAGCCGGTGTTTTTGGCCACGGACACCAAATATCTTTTCCAGCGGTTCTCAGAAACCAAGTCTTTCCTAATAACTATAGCTAGACCTGCAAATGCTCTGCATACACTAAGACCAATAGGCACAGACCAGCTACTGTAGCATCTCCAAAGAGAGCCAAATTCCACCTATGGAGCCTCAGTTTTTCCTGCATTTGAATAAAAGGAACAAACAAAACAAGGAGACTCAGAGTTCGATTGAAGTTTTAAAAGCACTTTAAGAACCTAGAAGGCAAGATGCTATTAACAAATCAGTAAACAATCACATTTCTCTCATAGCATGGATGCATTTGTAATCTGCTCCAATGGGCAGAACCATCTGCAGTAAACTTGGAATTGCTACACCTCAAGAAGTGAGGTAACACAGAAGAAGTGAAAGGGAAATAGAAAAATCCTCATACCAGAGATGTGGCATTTGCTAGCAATGAGGGAAGTAAAGGCATGAAATAGCAGCTGTTCCTAGCAAATCTGAAAATTTGCTTTGGGCTGTCCAAGTTGCAGGTTCTCCTCAAAGACCATTAGATTGACACAATGACTGGTCATCACAACTTTGTACAACTCAGAAGGAAGCATCTTATCTGGCTGCAGTTTACCCCTTTTTTCCCAGGTTTGAACACGTGGAAACATTCCCGAAGGGCAAGCCCCCACACAGATTAGCATAGGGTCTCCAGGGCTCTGCTTCAAGCACTGGGCAGGAAGGGAATGAGGATCTGGACATCAGCCCTGTGACCACCAAATTCTGATACTGAGCATCAATCCCCAGTAAGGACAAACACTTGCTGGCAGTGTCGCAGCTGTCAGCATCAAGAAGCAGTATCAGACCAACTAAAATGCAGTTCTGCTTTGCTCAAAAAAGCAACTGCAACTACATTTATGCTTTCTAATAAAGAAATATATGCCAGCTGCTTAATGCAGCCACAGTTCTCAGTCTGCACCTTCCCTCACTCCCTTTTGAAATATTAATGTCACAACACAACAAAAGCCCTGAAACCCCAAATATTCTCAACAAACTCCATGTGGACTCATTATGTGAGCCAATAACCTTGTAAAACTCTACTGTCTTTAGCATATGGGTCACGAAGGCCAAAGACCAGTTTAGGGAATGCAAGTGATGGAAGGCAATAAAATAAATGCATGTTTGAGATCCACAAAATAAAAAGCTAAATCTGCCTCTGAAACATCTGAATTTAGGGTGGTCCAGCCCTGATGAAGGGGAAGTCATTAAGCCCACGGCCAGGGAACTTCAGCCCTACAAGTGCACATCTTACTCCCCACAGTATCAGAGTGGGCTGCACCTGCATCTTACTGACTTGGGCCCACTACCCCTAAATCACTCCATCTCCTGACCTTTCCACCCCTTACCAGCAACACCTGACTTTTGCTGTGTCTGCCAACTCCAGTGCATAATCTCCAAGTACCAAATGGGCACTGAGCCAGTAACTACCATGACTAATTTTGAATTGCAATAAATTGGCATGTGTCAGTGGGTTAACTAGCAACAGAACAAATAGGTCTTTGATCTCAGCTGCTGCCTGTTATTCCACGGAAGACATTCTACTCGGAAGAGGAGGAGAAGAAAATAGTGTCCAAGTCAGATGGAAAGCACAAAGCCATGTAACTTAATAAGGTACAAACAAAGGAAGTTTCATAAGCTTTTTTAAGCCTCATTTCTTCTGTGCCCAGATGCAATGTGACTTGCTCAGTGAAGT
This sequence comes from Acridotheres tristis, assembly GCA_037013685.1. Taxonomy (NCBI): domain Eukaryota; kingdom Metazoa; phylum Chordata; class Aves; order Passeriformes; family Sturnidae; genus Acridotheres; species Acridotheres tristis. The sequence goes on along the minus strand of CM072894.1, from coordinate 23,777,380 downwards.
AGATTTGTGCTTATGGAATACTTTGGTTATTGCATTCAGATCTGGGGAGAAAAGCATGAGCAGTGGGAAACTACTCCCTCTCCAGCCCTCCCCAGGAGAAGGGCACGTCCTCCTGCCCTCCATGCCTGACTCCAGGCTGGTTTTGGGGACAGCCTGGCTTTCCTCATGCAAGCCTGACACAATTACGTCTTTCTTTCAAACAACTGGACAAAGGAGGATGGGGGTGGAGGGGAAGAAACTCCAAACATATTAACGCTTCATTTTAAATTGAGGAAATTATTCCCATAGCTGAGTAATCACCAAGACCCTTGGATCACCGGAAGATGGGAAAGGGCAATGTCAAACTTGGCACAGACAGAGCAGTTCTTGTTTGCTTCTTACTTGCTAACAAGGTTCAATAGATCCCACAAAGACAGGACATTGCCTCTGATAGAGAACTAAGTGCTGGGAAATGAGGGTCCAATACTGCATTTTGTTAGAGACTTCCTGAATGACCTGGAAAAGCCATGTCTAATGTCACATCCATCCAGCTGTAAGAAAGAGTGTTTGGTCAGCATGTCACAGTCAACAAACTTATCCCTGGAATTTCCAGCTGGCAAATGGGAAAAAGAGGAACAGAGAGATGAGATGACCCATTTCAGTGTTCAGCTCAATGCACACTGAGTTTGATTTTCACAGGTGTCCCTGTAGTTAAACTATGTGAGAATTTACATGCTTAGAGCCATATTCTAAAACACAAACAACAAAAAAGACAATTTTCTGTACACATCCCTAAAAAATATGTTAACAGTGAGGCATTTAAATCATTAGGATAGATTGCATGCAAGTCCTTTGCTATAGAAAGACTTTAAGACAAGCATCTCAAGTGTGATTTAAGCCAGATTGAGCCCACTCAGCAAAGGGATCAGACCTTTTAAGGCCCTTCCAAAGCTATTCTTTCCCAAATCCAGAAGATAACAGCTTCAATGAACGTCAACCACTTAATCTCCAAACAAATATCCTACTCAAAAAGATCTCATTCCTTCTTCCATACAAGACAAAGTGTAACATAAACCCAAGTGTGACTAGATATTAACAGCATGCATAACCAAAGAAACAGCATGTATGTGTGAAAGAACTGTCACCTTCCCTAAATAGCACTATATTAAAAAATTTCTGTAGGAGCTAGTCATGCTGCATTGCCTTGAAGGCTCATCTCAAGTATTTGCCTCTGACAGCTGTTAAACAGCAGCCTCACCATGACCTGCACCTTCAGGACACACCTCTCAAGCTTAACACGACTCACTGTGGTCATATTGTGATGCCTCTCATGCTTCATCCTTCTCTCTCACTCTGTAGTCAATATAGAAAAAAATAAAGTTCCAGTTTTCTCACTCAGAATTATTTCCTGGAAAATCTGCTTCCCCATAACAGGCCCAAGAGAGAGTTCATGGCAAACACGTTTCACCAGTCTGAAGTCAGCCTCTTAAAATACACATGACATCAAGTGTCCTAAGACCATAGGTGACCACAACGAGAAGAATCAGGTCTAACCCCAGTTTTTGGACATCTCTCCATATGTTTGGACAACTACCTCCATGTGTTTGATCTCAGCCTTCACTATCTGCTAACACGGCTTCTAACTGTAGTATATTGTCATAAAGTAATGCTTTAAAAAAAACCGTTCATAGTCCTTTATATTATGGCAAGGCTCACTTCTACTTCTCACAGAACTGGGCTACAGTATCTAAGTGGTTAGGGTTTATTCTTGGCTTCCCAGAACACAGCAGTGGGACTGGCTGTGCAGGTCAGAATACTGAACCAAAAGGCACAGTAAGTACTGTGCAGCTAATCTGTGCTAATTCTACTCTCATACAGACTTATTAAGGAAAAAGATAAAGATGGCATTCAAGTGTACACAAAGCCCAGGGGCTCAGTCAATTTTTTGTGGCATCAGCTTTGGCAAAAAGCCTATAAATAACAAGTTCTTTGAAGAAATGGGCAAGCTCTATATGCATTCCCTTGCTCTTACTTCAGATAAGCACTTTCAGTGGGAAAAAAAATATTCATATGACTCTTGAATGGCTCCAGTTGAGTTCTAAAGAAAAAGCAATAAAACAAACAAAAAAAGGCACAAACTTAAAATCAAAACCTCAAACTCAAGAGCTCCACAATATCACTGGGATATATTTAAAAGCCACACCCCAAGCTCATTGTTCCATCTAAAATGTTACTCTAAGCAATTAAAAAAAGTCACAAATAGAATAGCTCCCTTAACAGTAGTACATCCACTACTTTTTATTAGCTGTACTAGGAAAAGCTTAAAACATGCTTGCAAGGATTTTTAAAACTGACAGTGTAGGAGCCTTCTTTTATTCAAGACCCTAAAGTATCACTGTCTCAGTGTCAATAGTGAAAAGACATTTCTGAACAACATCATCAGGTTTTCTAAGTCTTATGACCAGCCCCTAGATTGTCTTCCATCTAAGATTAGGTTGCCAAGCACAAGCTCTCTCCTTCCAACAACTCCTGTGAACACATCTGCATCAAGATTTGCTGTTAGATACCAGCAAGATGGACCCTGATCTTGGAGATCTTTAGAAGGAAGATGCCATGAAGAGATTAAGTCAAGACCACCTAGTTGCCTGGCAGCAAAGGCTTTCACCTCTGCATATGTCAGATCCAGAATGCTTCATTGTTTTCTCCCAAAAGCACAAATCAAGGTGAAGGACACTCACCACACCACAAATGACATTTCTTGACTGTACCATTTGGGGAGAAGAGGGCTCTCCCACATTTCACTGCCTACATCAGGTACAGATTTCCCAGCAGTGTGAAAGGAGATGCTGTCCCCATGCCATCAGTCACGTATGTTCCCACAGCAGGCAATGACATGAGGAGTTCAGCTGCCCCCTCTTCCCAAAGGATCACAACTGTGTCCTCAATACAGAGCTGTGCAGACTTCTCAAGTGTCTTTTTCTTTCGTGGAAGAAGATGCCAAGAGCTGCTGAGAGAGCCCAGCTCAGCTGACATTAGCACAGGGCAGCAAGGGTGCTGTGCTGAGGTTGTCACACCTGCACCAGACAGCAGGGACTGCTGAGGGTCTGCATCTTGCCACTTTGTCAGATGAAGCCAGAGTGGGAGAGGCACCTCAGGGTGCTTTTTGCTTTCTTTGTTTTGCTATTTTTTAAAGAGAGAGGGCTTCTTCATATGCTAAAGCAGCAGCAATTGTTTGCTAAATCCTTAAACATGGTACATAGCAAAACATGCAGTGCTCCAAGTTATCAACTCAGTCACTTCTGTCCTTCACAGTTTCCAGTTCTCAGATATCCAGATCTGGTTCAAGCTCAGCAGCTTTTATTTTTGACAGCAGTCTCAGAGCTCAGTTACCAGCCTTGGACAAGATGGCTCTGCTCAGCTTCATGCTGGAAGGGTGTCGACAGATACTGAATATATTACGAACAAGTGGACGTGAGATGTTACTCCCTAAGGAGAAGAAAAAGGCACACTGAGGAAATTTGGTCACTATGAATCAGTTGGAGGGGGGTCTGTTAAAAGATCCTCAGATTGTTTTTATTCCTGCTGTGCACCATACATTCATCAACATTAAAACAGGTCCATGAAACAACACAGGAATGACAACTTAAAACTGCTGCAAAGTATTTCAAGGAGAGCATTACACAGCTAGAAATGGCACAAAACTTCTCTTTATTTGATGAAGTGTGGTGCAAAGAAAAAGTATTTCCTCTTCTTTTGTCACCCAAGAAAGACAGTACCAATCATAGATATCTTTATAGAGAGATACCATAGATATCTGTATCTATAGATACAGATATCCTTGTACTCATATCTTTATAGATGTCACATGGAATGCCTAGGGATTTTGATACTGTCCCATACATAGTTACTGGAATAACAAGATTCATCAATCAGCAGAACTCAGTACCTCTCATTCACAGAAGTGATGATGGATCAACTCTTCTCTCTCACCCTGGTACTCCATGCCCCAGAAAATCCCAAATCCAGGCAACCAGGATTGCTGATTACAGCATCAGTGCAGCTGCAAAAGCTCTGCTTAGTATCATTGTTCATCATATGCAACCTCAAGGCAAAAGGCCTTCCTTGTTCCAGATTTGTTTACAGTGGGATCCCAACCCTGCAGTTTTCCTCTTCAGAAGTGCTGCAGTACTAATGCACTATCACACTAACAAGAAGGAAATTGGACCATGTGTCCCGCTTGGCAAAGGGCAGAAAGGTTGCAGAGCACATGTAACTGAAAATCCTCAAGTCTCCTACAAAGAAAAGATGCAGCTCACTCCACAAATATGAAGTGACAACGGAAAACACTGCTTACATAAGTGTAGTTTTGCAAACTTGAACAGCAAGGACTGAAAGAAGTGGAAACGGAGGGGAAAAAGAATTGCACCTGTCATGTGCACCCAATTGTTTCTGACGAGCAACACAGAAGCGAGGTAAGGTGGATACAAATATGTGGACTGCTAACATGACAGAGCAGTTCTGAGAGGGTTGATGCAGCCCAGTCCCTCTACCCTGATTGTACATTTGCACCTTCATTTTAGACAAAAAGAGAGCCAAACCCAGGAGCTTTCCTGTCTTATAAAGCATGGACGAAACCACTTCTCTACATTCTCAGTTCATGTGGTTTCTGCATACAGCTTCTCGGGACACCACTCAAAGCCACACCTTTCTGCCCAGGTATAACTGTTAGCACTGCCTGAAGTGACAAGTCAACTCTCCAGAAATGTGAGGCCAGTAAGTTGTTCATGATGCTCACAAAGGGTTGAAGAGTTCTACCAGCTTTTATAATACATTTTGCACCACAATGCCAGGGGAACATTGGTGCAAATCCTTCACACATCTAGTGGAGGATACTGAGCATCAGGGCCGAGTTGAAGAGACAGGTAATTCTATTTGGGTTAAACATCTGCTGCCAGACCAGGCCTTGGAGATGACAGCATCAGAATAAAGTCATGTTCCTGAAAGAATGAAAGCTTACCAAAGGTCTTTAATGGAGACAAAACCATTCCTCTTTGGGTCATTCATCTGACACAGCCTTCTAAGCAGTAGAGACGAAAATGTGCTCTCACTCAAGCACCATTTAACAGTGTCAAGTTATGCATAAGCTCAGAACATTTCTGGCTCAGTCATCACTGGACAAGTATCTGTTCCTTTCTCACTGTGCTTCAGCACCACTTGCTTGAAGACTCAAATAGAACAGGCTTCCCCTGATAGTCCTCATTACTTCAAGGCCAGCTCTGTTCTTTTGGTCTAGCCTGCTGTGGGAGGCAGGAGAATTTCTGTCTTGCAACAAGGATCATTAACTCTTCTGAAAGAGTAACAGGGATGTGAGGCAAGAAATGAAATCTCAGCAGTCAGCTAAGACCACATGCTATTTCCAGATGGCTTACGGACATACACCCACAAAACATGTCATTAGCTGTGCACAGGTGGGGCTAAGGCTACCAGCCAATTCTAAGTTCAGCTTGCCCAGAAAACCCAAAACCACCCAGTCATACTGACAGTCCCACAATTACAAGTATTCACCACACATTAATGAGAGGAAACCCTAAGTGCCAAAATAGGTAATAACCTTTCAACACTACAGTATCTTAAGTGAGAATCTACGGCAACTAGTCCATGAAAATCCATGAAGCTTTAACACCTCCCTCTTTCACATTCAGCCATGGTTTGAAATTCCTGTTATATTTTCATTTGCAGAAGGCCTCCCCTGTTTTTCTATCTTATTAAGCACGCACACGCAGACAAACACAAAATCACCATCTAAACTTAGACCAGAGAAGTTAACTCTGCTGTAAATGTCACCGGGTTTAAACCGTGGCTAGGAGGAGAACAACTTTGTGTTACTGTCAATCAAAAGCCAGGCAGAGACACATTGCTGTATCAAACACCGTGGTCAGCTGTCTCCCCCAAAGCAAACACAGAGTCTATTCTCAGAATCTGAGAGCCCTTGCTGTGGCCATTAATAACCAGGGGAACTGTCAACAACCTGCAGCTCTCCCAAAGCCCAGCTCCACATGCCACCACTTGATGTTACAGCCTCACTTGGAAAGGTCTGAAATTTCAAATAGATTCACAGAAAACAAGAATATTTTATATATGAATCAATGCAGCTGTCCCTGGTTTGCAGAGCAGCACACAGGAGTGGCCTGAGCCAAGCATGGGCTCAGATCACCTGCATCATCACTCAGGGCGTGGGTGTCACAAAGAACCAGCATTTGCTTTGCACCATCCCAGTCACATCCCATTACAGAGTGACACGGAGGCAGCCTGGCACTTGCAATCTCTCATCTCTCAAAAAGGGCTCATTCAGAATGTAAGATTCTCTGTGAAACTGGTGGATACTCAGTAACCTGGGAGCAAACCCCCCTGCTTTTATTTGATTCCAGCTTTGTGGCAGTGCTTGTGGATAAAACCGGGCTCACTCATTTTGTTTTGCATCTAGGATATGAAGAAGTGTAAAGAAGGGGATGTCTTGTTATACACTATAAACTTTAAATTTCCAATACAGACCTTTTAAAGCAGAGCAGAGACAATACCTATAGAAAAAGTAGAGTAACCAGAAGGAAGATATTATTTGTGGTTTTCTGCGTGGAGCAAGCTAGGTAGTACCTAAAGGAGGGGAGTTATATCCCTCACCTTAGTCCCCAGGCATGTATTTCACTGGAACTACAGCCACCAGTGCCTGAGCACTCCCTGCCCACCACATTACTTATCTTTCTATTTATCCACTAAAAAGCACCTGTATGTCTACGAACACCATCACCATTCCTTCAATCCACTGCCATAATTAAAATGACACAAATATAAGTCAGAATCATAGCAGTTGCTATGACATCCACATGCCCAGTGATACCTCCCTGCTACTCTGTCCTGACCTCCCTCTTGTGTTGTCCTGTTCACCATCTTCCAATGCTTTTTGTATTCATCTGGTGCCACAGTTCTACATGGCACCAACTCCTGTAAGAAGAGTCAAGCACACAGTTCTCACCCTTGCTGCACAGCTGATTTCACCCTCAGCACACTTTCAGCAGGTGCTGAAGGGGCCTCTTTGAAATTCAGGGATCAGAGTCTAGGTTTATCTGTTCACTCCCACAAAAGTTGTGCAAGTCCAAGTCGTTTGCAAACCTCTTGAGCTGTTACAATGAAGAACCATAAAGTTACTGTGCCCAGATAATAAGCAAAAGGGGAAAGACAAAGTTACAAGGAGGAAAAGTCCTTGCCAGAAATTATTAACTCCAATTGCATTTTCATTTATAACCCAGGACCTCAGCTTTTAAAACACACCTCCCTTCCCCATCCCATCACAGTATTTGATAAGCAAAAGGCACCCAGTATTTACAGAGGTTAACATTTCACATTTTAAAAAGATGAGATTAAGCTTCACTTCAACATAAGGAAAACCCCAAAAGAGTTTCAACATGACATATAAACTGATATTTTCAGTGGGGGTTCCGATTTATTCTTTTGACTTTGTCAATTGTGTTGTTGACAGGAAGCTTGAAATGGAGACAAAATAAAGATATTCTAGTCTGGATCTGAGCTCACTCCTGCACGGGGCAAACTGCCCTGTGTTCGTGCAGCAGAAAGGTCAGCCACGATCACAGGAGCAGTTAAGAGAAAGGGCAATATCTGGGTTGTTAAAGCACAAATTTATTTAGCATAGACTTCATTTATAATGAAGAGTCACCTACTTTTTAATACTATTACATCTTCATGCTGGAGCAATCACTAGGAGCTTGCAATCTGTAGGTACACAAGTGAAAGCATCCCAGGAATCAGATAGGAACCTGCACTCCAGAAGGAAATCTCATAAAACTTATAGCTTCAGCTTTGATATCCACTGCCCCCTCAGCCACCACCTCTGGATTCACCACTGAGATTTCTCTCCCACCAAAATTTTCAAAAACTTCATGGGTTCCCTGTGTGAATTTTCAACTTAAAAATAAAAAAAAAAAGAAAGAAAAGAAAAAAACCCACAACAAAACAACAAACAAAATCCAAACAAACAAACAGAAATGTATATTAAAAAAAACAACAAAAAAACCCAAAACCACCATGCTTTTTCAATGTTTTGTGTTTATTAAAGTTGAGAGTTCCCACAGAAAACACTTGTCACTGAAGACCTGATTTTGTCAAAGTTTTCAGCCACAACATTTGTCATGATAATGAAAATGTCTTCATACCAACCCAGATACAGAAGATTAAAGACCACCTGGCTTGTTCTATGAGTCACTTGGTGCTAATCTTGTTATACAGGCTAACAATAAAATCATCGTGTCTGTCTGGAGCCCGAAGGCCTCGCTGACCTTCTGTGGTTAAAGCACACTTATTCCATTGCTAGCAGCGCTCACAAAAGGAAGGCTGGAACTGCATCTAGTTGCTTTTATCTCCTCTTGCCCAAGAGTTTATTTGTAAAGGGTTACCAGGAGCCAGCAAGCCCAGATATAACTCAAAATGTCTCTGGATCACAGCAAGCCTCTTTAACCACATCACTCCTGTTTAAATCTCATGCACATTCACTGCTGCCCACCTTTGGTTATGCCACCACCAACTGCACAGCTTTGTGAAGTCCCCTCTAACATACAACATGGGCTGCAAAAACACCATCAGGACATCTTTATGCCTAGAGTCATTAAATCTTCTATGCCAAGATTTTCATATTTCACAAACTTTTCCTGGATTCCTTTTTCAGTACCAAGAGCCAGTCCCTTGAAACCCCACCCTAGATACTTTAAGTCACACACACAGAACAGAGAAGCCCCTGTCAGTATCTAAGAGCATTCACATCCTCTTACATTAGATTTCATATTCAACATGTTGAATTGACATGCAGTAGACACCCTTGCACTACACTGGATGGCCAGGAAGGATTCAAGTGCACAATTTACTTAAGAAGTTGGACCAAAGGACCTCCTAACACATCTCTAGTCCGGGACTCACTCTGTAGCAGTACAGACATGTATCCCAGCCAGACTCCTTTTCTGCTCAATGCTGGCTGTGCAATGCTGCTGCAAGACTCAATGGCACTGTAAACGAGACACAAAGAGCTGACTGCACACCCTGGAACAAGAGCAAACTCGGCATAGTATACTTTCTCATTCACACTTTGATGCATTACAGCCCTGTCCAGTAACCAGTCAGACTGTGTTCGGAGTTTTACTGTCAATACAGGTCACCACCACAGTGACAAAAGCACCAAGCTGTAACCTTCAGGTAGATTCACCACTGTAGGAGCACTTAAATGCCAGCACTCCATTCAACTAATTCTGCTGCACAAAATTTACCATGAAAGCCAAATAAAAAGAAGGGACCAAACAAGCTTTTGTACTTCTGTCCCTCAGGATACATTTAAATGCTTTGTTACAACAAAGGGCAAATTATTCTAAAACCTGCCTCATTTAAACATTAACTGTCTCCAGACAGTCATGTACAACCTTGTGTAATGATCAGTCTCTCAAACAGCTTTTTGAAAAGCTTGTCTCTGGAACAGAGCCATGTTTGAATCTTTATAGTAAAGTAAACATATAAAGCATTTTTATTCCAGATAATTACACGCAAGCAATTGTGCCCTGCTTAATCCCCCACACGAAATACAGAGGCTTTTTCCATTTGCCCAGTTCCTTGCAGTAGATTTTTTCCACAGATAACTCAAGATTAACTTCTGTTTTGACACAGATTCCCTTAGCCAGGTGGTTCCCGAGCCTGCTTCTGTTCTTGCTGCCGCTGAAGTCAGGAAGAGCAAGAATTAGCAAAAGAAAGGAACTAAGATTTCAATGACTAGAGTGATTGAAGGTTTTGTTCATCTACTCAGAAAATAAAATTCCCAGAGAACAAACCTTGCAGAGGCGAGTTGAGATCTATGCTCATGTGGAACAGGAAGGGCAAGGGTTCAATAAATGAAATAAGGCAGAAACCACAACAGATGATCTGGCACTGTAGGAAGCATCACAAAGTAGCCACAGACGACACATGGGAACTGCTGTAGAAGTTATCACTTCTCTGATTATCCATGAAAGCAATTGTCAGTCGGGAGGTGAGATGAACAGTGATAGCCCGGCAAATACAGGCATCAGCCAAACAACCTCCACCATACATTACCAAAAATCATCCTTCTCAGAAGAGACAAGGGAATCAACAAGGGAGGCACTCAGTGCAAAGCTATCTCACCACTCTGGGAGCCAGATCTGAGCAGGCAATTTTGCTTTGCTCATGTTTGGGTGCGAGTGTCCAGCTCTCACCAACATACTGTGCTTCTGTGGCTCAACACAGCATGGGTGGGCATTGCCAGGGTTTACTTAAAAAGTACCCCAAGAATACAAAGGACACATGAAAGGTACACTGTACTTCATCCAACTTCTTCAGAATGGGGAGAAAACCCCACTGAGTTTTCAGACCATTGCCACAAACAAATCTGTTACATCGGCGCAGGATTCCAGATACAGGAGACCATGTTAGGAAAAAAAATAAATGTCTGAGCTCGCTCTGCAACAGTCATGCTGGATTGTGGGATGGCGGTTCAACTTTTTTTCCAACTGTAAACAGCACAGGGAGTTAAACAGACAGCAAGGCCAGAAGATACTGGGTTGAAATTACAGATCTGGCAATAAACACAAAAGAATGTCACGTGATTTTCAGCATGTGGTCTGCAGACTTCAAGGCCAATGAAGAACAACTATGGAAAGCAAACTGTATATCTGTATATCTGGCATTTACAGAGAAGGCCAAATCTCTGGAAAAGAAAATTAAGGCCCCATGACCCAAGAAAAGGTCTGAAGCCCTGCTCTAGTTCATCTAGAACATGGATGAGACTTTTTTCATGACCTACACTCCTCTCCATTTTAGGATTTTAAGGGAACCTCCTTCAATACCGCTGACACATTCACATACAACTCGGCTTTGGGAATGGAAAAACCCTCCTTCACCTTAGACACAACTCACAGTCTTCCAGGTCTAACCCCTCCAACAGGAGCCAGTACCTGGTGTGCCTGACAAAAGAACAAGCACCTCATTAAGACTAACACAACACAATCTACTCCAATTATGAATAAAGACTTAAACCTGGAGTGAGTGGGGTATGAAACAAAAGAACCATAGTGATAAGATTTCTTGCTAAAAAACCTCATAAAGGTTTCTCTGTTTTCTGTAATTCCCCAGCAGAAGTAAGGGGAACTAAGTAATACCTCTTTCTTTAAACACAGAGTCCTGCCAGGCCTGCCAGTACAGGTGTCTGAAGTTATGTGTGCAGTAAGGCTCCTACCTCAGCCACATTCAGCCACCAGTGTCATTCATGGCTGTGGTCACTGCACCCCAGCCCTCAGTGCTGCAGGCACAGTGTGAGCTGTGTGCTGGCTCACACGGGTGTCCTTACAGCACAGTCACACCAGCCTCCTGGGCAGCTCCTACACACTCATTTTGGCTCAGCATGGCTTTAATAAAAATGAGTCATGACAGCAACCAGCCAGCATTCCATGGCTGAGGCTATCCACACAGGTAGCTCAGGAAAACAAAACCAGCATCTGCACACATCTCTGTGCCTTTGCTCCCAAGAGGCAAGTGCCATCACCTAAATACTTCTGCTGTCATCTGCAAGAATGAGGGTAGGCACTGAGGCTGCTGTCAGCAGCTGCTTCATTCCCCACCACACTGCACAATGCTGCAGATACTTGATGAGCATGGGACACTGTTTCAAAGATTAGAAGTGAGATTTTGAGTTCTCACCGGCAAGAGAGGTGCCCTGCTGACTCTCTTACTCATCAGTTATGGGCACAGAACTAAACCTCCCTGCTGGATCCTATCCTGCCACAGGTTTCACTTCCCACTCCCTAAACAGCTCTGTGACACCACAGCCAAGAAAGGACAGGAACTGGAGTGCTCCCATGGAGGGGAACAGACACCTGTGAAGGGAGGAGAACTTCTCTCAACAGGTGGGTGTTCCTGGGTGTTCCCCAGTCCATTCCTCCAGTGCCAACCTGCTCCTCCAACACCTTTCCCCCATCAACCACTACACTTTAGTTTCAGCAATGTGCAGCCTGCAGAGTTACAATAGTATTAAAAGCTAGTACTGAACAAAGACAGGGTTTAAGAAAAACAAAACAAAATCCCAAAACAAACACACAACTGAGATTAGCTGCATAAAGTATCTCTAAGAGTGAAGGTAGAAGAGAACAGGTTAGGTCTGTTTGTGCCTGTCAATTCACTGTTTGTCACCTGCACCTGTCCACAAAGGGTCACATTCACCCATATTTATCTTCCTCCTGTGCAAACCTCGACCTCACTCATGGCTTTTCTCCTGTCCCTCTCCCAGAACAGGACAATAGGAAACACTCTCTGGTCAGTGTGGCGACTCCAAGACGAACCACACAGGCAATCCAGGCGGCTCTGAAATCCCACTGGAATCGGCTCAGAAATCCCACTGGAATAGCAGCGTGATGCCCCAGCAAGAGGCAAGTGCAGAGAAGCACGTCCATGGCCCAGGCTGCAGCTCCCAACAAAAGGAGCCTTTGTCCCCTGGTGGATTTCGCACACCGTGCCAGAATCAACAGGGATCGATTCCAGCAGCGATTCCAGCAGCGCTAGGAAACAGGATGGGGCAGGAAAGAATAGGCTGGGCTGTTCTACCTTCCGTGCACCTCGGACTTGCACTGGGGGGGCTGCACAGCAAAGGAACCCGGCTTTTAAGAAGAGTACCATCCTAAAAACCTTCAGACCTTTGATCCATCTTCCGTAGACAGCTTAAATATACAAATCATTCAAAAGTACTGCCACCTAATCACTTCCAGGCGAGAGACCTGATGGTAGCAGTTTCTAGAGTCAAAGTTCTGCTTTAATTCATCTCCTGCAAGAAACAATAGGACCTTCCTTTGAAGTACATGCTCCAGCACAGATGGATACAGAATCCCCTCCATCCTCATTTCCAGAATAGAACTATCTTGTGCTCAGGGGATGGAGAGAAAATCTGCTTTGGACTGGAGAAATTACCAAAGCACAGAGGAGTCTTTGCAGAGGTCACAGTTTCACGAATACTTCAAAGCTTTCCCAAGAAGGCCACTGAAGAAGCCTCATTTCCCACTCTCTCTCCTTCCTCTGTTCCACTGTCCTCCTTATGCTAACCCAAGAATGCAAGGGCTAAAGGCTGAAACAGGATTGAGAAACAAACCTCAATTAAAAATAGCAATACAGGTTGGGTTGAAAGTAACCAATGGTTTCTGATGTCCCAGCCTGGTTCACAAGGGGTGGAACTGATTTTCCAACCAGCACTGCTGCACTTATGCCTCTTGTAAATTGTTGGGCCATTGTTTTCACTAAGTCACACCAGTGAATGTGGATTTTGGGCTAAAGGACTAGAAAGGCTGGGCTGTTTCAACAGAATGTCTCCCGTTTCTATCAGTCTGGAAAACACCAAGCTTTAGACTTGCAAAACTTGTATAAACTCGTATTTCAACACTAAAAAATTCCCACCCATTCTTAAAGAGGGATAATCACTGCCAAGCCTTTTTCTTTTTCAAGATAAGATGTTGAATTCGGTCTCAGCATTTCAAACTTTTTAAACTCTTAATTATACAAGGAAGATGCAGATAAGTCAGCCCCAATTTGAGACAAACCCATTCAAATTCAGTGGTTTAGGAACTAGTTTATCGACTGAAAACTTTGGCTTTGCTTACCAAGAGTAATTTCCAAACCTCAATATTTACAACACCTTCTGTGACACTTGAAGTTCTCACTGAGATTCGAGTGTTTAAAAAAAGTGCAAATCTACTGTTCTAGGCCACACAGAGTATTACACAATATAGAGATAAAACTGTAATGGCAAAGTTCCAAACCAACTTTACCAAGTATCTTCACAGTTCATGTAACTTCTGAGGTAGGTTTTGCTGTACACTCAGGACAAACCTTCCAAGAAACTGAGCACTGGGTTTCTGAGACGTCTTTACTATTTACTATATAGATTTTTAAGGCGATACCATCTAAAATATTAAAAAATTATTTTTCTATCTAAACTTTTTAAAATTATGTAGTTCTTTGAGACAGTTTCTCAGGCTGATGAGACCATTCTGCAATTGTGGTAGCTACTCTCAGGATGAATTTCAGAAAGAGTTAAGAACTAAAAATAACCATGTATTGCTCAAATCACTAATTAAACTTTTGAATGAAAGAAAAGCCAATGCACCTTGTAATGTTATTTCTTCAGTAAGAACCAGAGCCCTATTACTAAATGCAGGCTAGGATCAAAGGGGCAGTCTCATCTGGATTTTGCTCTGATTGCACAGCCGCCACAGGCAAAGGGTAAAGATGATGGGAAGAGAAAGAAAAAATAGAACAAGGAGGATCTAGAACAACAACTAAATAGATATTACCGTGGAACATCACAGATTCTGAAAATGAAGTTTGAACTTGGAAGAGGAAGGGTTGCCTGTGTTCTGGATGGTCCATGATTAGAGGACAGAAAGCTCTGAAGAGCTGTTTGACAGGACAACCTCAGGTTTTCCAAGAGCAGGAAAACACAGTCAAGGCAGGGGCACTCTTTCTGACACCAGCAAGGAGCTGGGAGCACAGACAGGCTCCCAGGGCTTCCCTGGGACGTCTCTGGGGAAAGCCCTGCTCGGTAGCTGAGGAGGGTATCCAGGCTTTAAGCACTCGGCTCTCTGCCAAGCATGGAGCTGGCTGGGCATCACCATGAGGGATTGAAAGGAAGGTGGGATTGGAAGTAGGAGCTTTAACGATGCACAGCTGATGCTATCTAGGCCTTAGGTGCTTTGCTAAGCAATGAAAGGAAGAAATAAATGCAGAATCAGAGCTGATATCCAGCTGCAGCTATTTTTTCCACATGCACCTGCGGGCAAGCATAAAATGCTTGGACATCCTCCTCTGAAACAAACACAGAACCTTCTTCTGTATCAAAAGAAACAAGCACATCACACAACAGCACTGGAACTGCCCTAGTGCAAGAACAAAACTCTTTCTCATCTCTGACTTCAGAGCAGGGACACAAATAAACTGAAGACACTTGCTGAAAGCAGGCAGTCTGTCTCTGCCAACCTTCAGCAGCACAGACAACACAAACCCGGGACATTTCTGCTGCAGAGAGCAGGGCAGTCTCACCCACATCACAGCAGCACTGCCAGCAGCAGAGCAGGCTACGTGTGAAGGCTTGGCACACACGTGTGCTCAAAGACTTTTGTCACCCCAACACAGAACCACTTCCTCTTCATTATTTGAAGATGTCAGAATGAGACCTCTAGAGAACAAGTAACTTGGCCATAGCTCTACAAGGAGTATGCAACAGTCATACAAAACAACCCTAAATTACACGTAGGTCAATAATAAACAGTAATGTTTATTACAGAAGGAATGGAGAAACTGTCAGAGCTCCCTTCAAACCCAGGAAAAGCTGCACTGGAAAACTGCCTCTGTCACAGATGCACTGTTCAGTTTTGCACAAACCATGATGCCCTTCTGTATCCCTACCTTTCCTTTCTATCACAGTGGGGTGAGTATTCTCACATAGTCTCTGAGGAAGCACAACATAAAAAAATCAGGTGCTTAATTTAGCAACTCTGAGCCTTTTCTGTTACCACTGCTGGGGCCATTGTGAACGGTAGCACTACACTCTTGCAAGGTAAGGTTTCTGACAGGCAGGCAAGTCCAGCTGGCTTCTTCAACTACTGCTGAAGGAGATAAAGTTGTTGATTATGTTCCTGGCTTTCTTTCAGCCTGCTGGGTTTTAAACACTGGGTAATGGTGAGGGCGGGACAAAAACTGTTTACTTCTGCAACCTTGAGTCAGCTTTACAAAGGCTACAACTCAGCCACACGGGGCTTTTTTTCCTTCTTAAAAACAAGGACATCAAGTTAAAAAAAAAAAAAAAAAAAAAGAAAGTGAAAACCAATCTAAAGGGTTCAAAAGAACATTTCCAAATGATCATTCTCAAAGTGAGATTTACTGCTTGGGCAAGACAGGATTGAAGCATCCAGGATGCATTGATATTGGTCCCAAGATATACTAACACAGGTAAATAAACACAGCTACTCCAACTCTTCTTTTTTTCCTGCATCCACATGTTACTAGCAAGAACTAGTTCTGAAGGCCAAAGAAATGAGTTGCACCAGTGCAACATGCCCTAGGGACATAGCACAAGGACAGGGGAACTGACTGACCTCACATCATCTCCTTCTCTTCTCACCCCTGCAAGACCCTCCCAGAGCAGTCACAGTTGATGGAACAGAGGATATCCTGACTTGTACGTTTTTTTCTTTACAAAAAAGGCAAAATCAATTCAAGCATGACTGACAGCTAGAAGGAACACTAGAGAGAATGGCAGCAACAAACAAAAAGCAGATTAATGGGTTTTAGTAAGGAAGGAGTAGAGCCAGAGAGCAAAGGCAGCAGAAAGCACGATACATGAATTTTCATCTCTCAGCCTGTCACCATGAAAACAGATTCTGTTTTCATACATTTTCGTCGTGTTTCCAAACCACTTGTTAACATCCCTGCTCATCCGGGCCACAGTTTCAGTTTTCAAAAAATCTGTCTGGGTGGGTACCTGCACATGGGGTTAGAGTAGTGGGGCTACCATGATTTCTAGAGACAATATCCTGCGAGTAAAAATATCATCAAAAGGTTACTACAGCCAGAAAACTAAGGGAGGCGGCAGCAGGAGGAAAAAATTAAAGAGTCTGTTGTCTAAACACACACCCTCTTTTCCACATTTTAATCTCCCATCATCCAGACATTCCTTACAGGTGAGTGCTTTAAGCATGGCACAGGAGTCTGAAATCTTTCAGACCTCAGGTTTCCCCTTTTTGCATCTTCCCCAATAGAGAAAACATCTTAGGGATGGGAGGAAAGAATGGGGGGACAGGAAGAATTTGGGACTTATGCACAGCCCAGCACTGATAACCAACCCTACAGTAACAGGCCAGAGCAAATGAACAATGCTCTCTGCTTGAACAGCCTTCCCTCCAACTCCAACCCTACATTTTTTAAAAAAAAGAAAGGGACATCACTCAAGTCTTTTGATTTTCCATGTGGGAGGGAGCTGATGTTTACATTACAAAGACATGTCTTAGTGCCACAGATCCACCAACAGTTCAAGGAAGAACAGAGGAGGAAACTCTGAAGGCAGCAGGTTCCAAACATGACAAATTCACCTCCAAAAACAAGTACTTGTTTCATCTGATGAGGGAAAAAAATGCTTTTCTCTGTTCTCCATTCCATGAAACAAAGAATTAGTCATCCTTTGAAAAGGATACCTGGTTCCTCAGCAACAGGAGACTGAAAATGCAGGAACAGTTCCATTTTCCTCCAGCCCCTTCAACCCTTGTCCCTACTCATTCTGGCTAAAAATATCCATCAAGGCTTTGACACCCTTCCATACCTACAACACGACTGGCTTTGGGCTGGTGCCATCCTGGGCTCAAGGAACGTGCTGCAGGGCTCCTCCCTGAGCAGAGAGCTCAGCTGTCCCTTTCCTTCCCACTGCCCATCCCTGCAGGCTGCCAGGCACACACTGCAGCCTCTCAAGGAGGGCTTCATTTCCAAGGCTGCCACTCCACTGTCCCATCCTGGTTTTCATTCACAGCTCCATTCACGATGGTGAAACCTTAACTCACCCAGGCAACCAAGCTGTGTTGCTGCTCCTTGCAGGCTGTGGGGGCCAGGATGGGTGTCTGCAGGGCTGTGAGGACAGGCACGGGGCACACTGCACAGGCAGCCTCTGCCAAGGGCACCAGTGGTGCTAAGAACCTGTTCCAGAGCAGGACTCAGCCCCCACCAACACCTGCTGCAGACAAACAAGGCACACCATCACACTCTAGGGGATTTTCTGGCAATCTCTTTCTTTCCTGTCCTTCTTACCTTTTTTAGGTAAGAGCTGGCACGAGTGCCATTTCCCCTAAAGAAAAAGCCTCATTTCCTCCCTGGAAGCCTCACTCCAGCCCTCACTCTCTCCTGCTCTTCATTACTCCTGGTGCAGTTGGACCCTGTTTTTCTATTCATCTCCCTAAAACACATTTGATCATTTTACACAATCAGATCTTCTCCTATGACAAGGAGAACATTTCCATTCCCTTCCTCAAGCAGCCTGTGCAACTCCCAGCACAGTGTGCTGCCCTCAGACACTGAACATCAAAGGTTTCTGATGGCCAGGTCACTCCTTCACCCCCTTGTGCCACAGGGCTCCTCTGTCCACCACAGCCACGGGCAGCTCCTCTCCAAGCCTGCCCACTCATGGATGGCTGCTGTGCAGCATCCACCTGCTTCCCACTTGACATCCTTGTGTCCCACCAGGCAGGACTCTGCTCCTTCCACCATGGGAGAGGGCTGGAGCTAGGAAACAGAGGTTTTAGAGCAATTCCAGTTTAGCTTCCAATATGTGGCAGGACAGAAGGATCTTTTATTTTTCTCCTGTTTTATTCCAGAATACTTTACTGGGTGTCTCAAACATCACCACAACTCACTAGTGAGTTTTAATGACCCAACGTCCCACACAAGCACCTTACTATTTGTTTCCTCAAGTTCAGGGCAGAGCAATTCCCCAGAGCTGCTTCTTTGGTTGACTTTTTCCCAAGCAGACTGCACTGTTTTGCTAATAAGCCTGCCAGCTCAAATTCACCTCCTGAGCACCTCTCCCTTCCTTCTTTCCTAAAGTATCCATTAACTCCCATTAATCCACCCGCCTGGATAATCAGAGTAATGCTCTTTAAACACATAACACAGAGCAAAGCCACTTTCTGTCTGCAGTTATGTTAGAGGGCATGGTAACCCTGCAGGTCATGTGATTGGGAATATTATGCTCCAGAGCGTCCAAATAATCCATTTATGGAGAGGAGTCCCCAGAACAGGACATGAGTACTGCAGAAAAAGCACTTTTGCTGAGTTTCCTGGCATATTCAAATACACCTGGCTAGACAACAACTTACTGCAGTCCTAAATCAAAATGTTGCCTGCCCTCCTCCAACCACCCTGGACAACTTCTCACCTAATTTAAGAGTGACATTGGATGACTCATCTCTGCCTGTGTGAAAGAAAATCATCTTGAGAAGAGCTAGCAGTACAATTTTCCCCTCCTTTCCTGGTAAATTGTCCAAGTCATTAGCATCCATACCATACAGCAGTTGTCAAAAAGTCATTGCATTGGAACACGGAAGGAGAAGACACTGGGACTCTTCACCATCACAACAATCTGCTTTTCTGACTCCCGGCAGCACTGACCTTAGAGCAGGAACTGCAAAGGAGGCTTTGGCACCTATTGCAGGAGAAACCAAACTAGTGCACCATGAACCAGCAGAAATGGAAAGCTGGTGTTAGCACCTATCAAATACCTTGAAATTAAGGTGGCAAGGAATTAACATCATTTAATTCTGTCTTTTGTCCCAGGAAAAGAGCCAGTTAGATTTCATTAATCGGTGCAGCTCTACCCTCATCCCTCATTCCCCCTTCTGTGCAGTAAGTCACAGTCAGCTCACCACATGCATGAACAGGCTGGAAGGGGGGACAGGTTTTTCACCCGTTTCTGCCAGCCTGAGGAGCTCAGACTCAGCGAATTCAACAATCAAGGATAAAGACAAAGCATTTTCAACAATAAAAATTGATTTTTTTTCTGCCACTTAGCATTAAAAACAAACCAAAACTAATTAGGTTACAACACTCACATTACGGATGTGGCTTCTTACATAAAAATCCCTCAAGTGACTTTCAGAAATGACTGAGATGTGGCACTAACCTCTGAAACTGCTCTAACAACAGAAAGGCCAGTACAAGTGGGAGACTGGCCCAACAACACTGCAACAAAAAAAACAGCCTTGGAAACAGGTGAACAGCAGTTGTTTGCCCTAAACTGAAAACTGAGTAGAAGCAAAGATCTTTCTTAAAAGCCTGTATTCACGGTTGTAAGAGAAAATTAATGCACCTTCTATATGTCTAATATCAGCCTTTATAATGATCACTTTTCTCTAGAAAACAGCCATAATGGTAGTTTAGGAAAACACATGAACATATCTCCAGGATGCAAGAGTTATTTTCCTCAAAGCAATCTACAGCATGTTTACAGAAAGATACAAATAAATGCCCGGTCCTCCGGATGTTTTGCAAGCACTCTTTTAAAGTGGCCAATCAGTTAAGATGAAAGGTTCTTTTACCTACATAACCACAGGCTCAAACCAAGCATCTCCTCTCCCACAAAGGGCACTTAGAAACAAGACAAGCCTCGAGATGGTGAACTGGCTGGGGCCCTGGTGTGCATCTAGCACTGACACAAATCCTGACATTCTGGGATGTTTTTATATGAAGATTTTAGTCCCTTTACTATGTTCAACATTTTAGATTGTTTCTCCCTTCCCCTTCACCCACAGTTTTTGCAGTTTATCTCCTAGTGTCAGTCAAGTCTAAATTAAGTGATGCTACAGCAGGAGTGGTGCTGTGACAGACAGCATGGAAAAGCAATTCCCTTCCTCCCTGGCAGGATGCTTGGTCTCTGCAGTCACACTGTGCTACACTCACACACTTGCAATGCAGTTCAGTGTCTGCCTACCCCGAGGCCATCCAAGCACCTTCAAAAGCAGGTTCCTTTTAAAGGCTCCTCCTACACTAGTTAATTTATCTTGTTAGTTACTCCTCTCTCTCTTTCATTTCTTTAGGTCATTTTGCATTATGCCTGCTCTGTAGGTACAGCCCAAGCACTGTGCTTGTACTGTAGCATGAATTCAAGGGCTGGTTCTCAGTCATAACCATTATATAACAAACTGAAACAAGAATTATTTCTTGCTTTTTTTCTTTCTTAAATAGATCGATGTTCCCACCGCCCCACCCATCCCCAAATATTCGACTGATATATATCATCTTCCCTCCAGGTCTAACTCACTGTATTATTTAGTGGACTTTTTTTCTCTCTTCTATAAATGCACAAGCTTGCCTTGTCAAAAAAAAAAAAAAAAAAAAAAAAAAAAAGCTTATTAGGAAAAAAAAATGGGGTTTATTTATCTTTTCCTTTTCTTTACAGATTGTAGAAGTTAAAGTACAGATATTTCCCTCTTTTACCCTTTATTCTTTAAGGACTTGAAAATGTCCTGCTTTTTCACCACCCAAGCGTTTGAGAACAAAAATAAATCCTGGCAAATGTGATTTAAACTTCACTTCCAATTTTTTTTCCTCATCTATTTTATAGCCTTCAATCAGGGGTTTCAGTCAAAATATAAGCTAAAGAGAACATAAAATTAAGAAGCTGGGTGCTAGCTACAGGTCTAGTTGAGCTGAGCTTGGACAGAGACCAATATGTCAGCTCAGGCACCATCCCACTGCCCTGTGGATCATTAGTCTTTCCCTGTCCCCATACTTCTTGCTGCCCTCTAATCCCCCATTCAGAACTTACCATCAAATCTACCTATGAGAGGAGAGACTTGAAAGGAAAACAGGCAAAGCAGCAAACAGGCAAAGCAGCACAACCAGAGGGTTGGTAATGGAGCAGCAGAATAGAGGAGGAAAAGGTGCAGCTAGAGATGAAAATCTCAGTGGCAGAGGTGGTTTAAGAGTGATGTGAAACAGCTGCCCCAGCAGGAGTAGCTTGGTCAGTTTAAACAGTCTGTAAAGACAAGACTTTATCCAAGGCAGGCAGATGGAGACACAAAGGCAGTGCTCCAGCAGCAGCTGCACAGAGTAGAAGACAGGGCAGCAAGTTAACCATTCAGAAGTAGTCACACCAAAACAAACCCAATGCCAGAAGCAGGCACCACCTGCCTCAAGAAGTGTGGGAGATTAAGAATCTTAAGAGCTTAAGCCAGAGTTTTCGGACTTTGAATGCCTTAATCTTGACACCTTAAGCAGATGGCCCAATTCCTAAGGTGCTGAAAACACAGCTTCACCAGGAGACACAGGTTCTGTCAGGGTCAGCCTTAGTCTGTCAAGTCTGGGGTGCACAAACTGCACACAGGTACCACTCTACCATCACTCTGCCACATCACTGCCCCAGAGACAGACCACTGACCCCTCAGCTCTCAGGTGTGCTGGTGACACCTGGCCATCTTAACCAGAAGGCAGTTGTACACCTGCTTCATAACTTTGGGGGCAATTTTTTTCTACTTGGTTTGCTCTTATTCAAAGCAGGCATCTAACAATACTGCATTTCCAATACTGCATGCTATTCAACAAAGCAGAAACTGGAGAGCATATGTATCTATCAATACTCTGAAAATAAAGGAGGAAGAAATTTCAGTCTTGAGAAAGCAGGTAAGTTTCCACCCTCCCTTCTGTCTGCCCCAGACACCAAAGAGAGGCCAAAAAAAGTGGCACAACTGTGGAGCTAGACAGTCACCACATCATAGCTCTGTAGTTAATAAAGCCAAATGGCATCATTTAATTCAGTTGGCATCAATGTGACATTCCAGGCAACAGGACTTCAACAACATCAATGCCTATTACTTGGGTAAGCATTTAACATGGCTTAATTAAACCCTATCTATAGCCAACAGTAACACTAGCAAGAGGAATAGATAGTATAAATAGTGTTGTTTGCACAAATTCCCCTTCTCAATTCCTCTGCCTCCTCCTCTGCAACACTCATTTTAAACGCTGATACTTTTGCAAGAAGTACTTTTATTTTTACACAGGCCGTGATGCAAAATGAAGCAACCAAATCAGGAAAAAGCATAAAAGGCATTTGAGGCCATGACTGAGCTGGAGAAAGAGCTAAAGGAGCAGGTGCATGCTAGGAGGGAGAGGGGCCAAAGAGCTCTTACAAGGCAAAACAATGCTAGAGGAGGACTCCAGCTCAGAAGGGACAGGCTGGATGCAGTGCCCTTAAGAGGCCAGTAAAACTCCTTCACAGGTTCACAATTACCTTGCTGAACAAAGATGACAGTTTCTCAAATGCAGGACAGATTTGGAACATGTGGCATGCACAATGGGGCAAAGGAAAGACACGGGCATTTGGATCAGCTATTTCAATTCCCTGAGCTGGAAGGTGATAGCTGCAAGGGATCAGCCATGGGGGATTCAGGAACAGTGCCCTCCAGGGCCAGGTTGAGTTACAGAATGTGGTTGGTCCCATCAAAGTGTGAACATATGGATCAACAGATGATGAGCTCTTGGTTCTTCCCTAGCAGCTTTTGAAGAAGCTCTTCACCTTTTCACCCAAGAGGACTCACTGCTTTTCTTCTGCAGAGCTGAAGGGCAAGGAACAGCAAATTAGAGAACCAGGATTGATAAGGCAAGTTTTCCAGCTGGGAATGAGTGTTAAGTCCATCAGCTTCTTAGCCAGAGCACTTGTTAAGAATCTGGGCAACACTGGTTTTAGAGAGGAAAATCACCACAAAGAGCTCCCCAAAGAGCCTCCTCAAAAATTAAGGCCTCAGCTGGAGACTTGGGACTGCCAGTTCAGCAGGCATCCCAGCTAAAACATCCCAGCTCTAAGTCACCTTCATCCAGCATGACAAAGCAGCTCTTTGAACCTCCTGTATCCACAGCCTCATGGTAAGGGCATCCAGCCCTGATAACGCACACTTCCTCCCTGAATTATTTATGGCCACCAAAGGTCATGGAATAAGGAGAGCAAAAGCCTTCAGCTTGGCAAAAAGTTCTAGTCTGGCAACTGAGTCTCATTCACAGAGAAGTCCCGGACCATGAGCAATTGGGAGCAGCACACCATCCCAGAGCTCTATGATTGATGGATCACCCTGCTGACCTTCTGACTCCCACCACGGTCAGGCCTCCAAACCCCACCCTCCCAGCCCTGCACATAAACTGTTCTTCCTCTCCAAAGAAAGACATTCTTCAGCTATTTTTATAAAAAATTTTACTGTTCAAAAACAGTCCTGCACCTTTGCCTACAAAACAACTCATATCAAACTTCTGCAAAAATATCTAAAAACTCTTTTAAGTCTTCTGGAATACACTTGTACTGAAACAAACCAAAATTATCTTTATTAACTGAGACTGTCCAATGCTTATATTGGAATTGTTTCAGAATAGGGAATGACCTTTTTTGGCAATACATAATGCAATCACACTGCAGATACTAACAAATAATCACACTGACTGCATGCATGATGTAGGAAACATCAGAGTGAGTACATACTTATAATGGCTCAAGTTTGTTAACATACAGTTAAGCATGGCCTTTCACAATGGCTGTCCAGTCTGAACAGAAAAAAAAAGAAAAATCCCTGGTATTCTCCTACTGCAGAGGTCGGTTCAATACACTGAAGAATAGCCATTTCACACCTCTGCTGAGGAAACTGTACCTTAAGGAGTGTTTCAGTACACAACCCAAGTGTATTTCTCCATCTGAATGATTTTACACTCTCCTTGAGCACTGTTCCTCTTATAGAAGCTGCCATTTCTCTCAATAGAATTTTTCCAAAAACATATTTTCAAGCAACCTTTGAAATATGCTGTCCCTCAGTACAATAACTCAAATCCCTTTTGTGCCTCGTGTCAGACTCAACACTTGGACCAAGGGGTCATGTTGCACCCACAGTAGGGAAAGAGACCAGCTCTCCAAGACAACACTTTACTGCCTGAAAATTCAAAATTAATGAGTTGAATATTCCAGTTCCAGGAAATTAATTTCCTGCATTTTTAAAAACATATTCTTTTTCTTCCCCCCTCAAGGTTTTGCCATTTTTTTCCCCACAATGACTGAAGAAGCAGGAATGGAAATAAGGTTGGTCCTCCCACACTCAGGACTCACAGAGCTGGCAGGATCAAGACTTAAGAAGTTATAACAAGTTACAGGAATGGTTAACTTCACTTACAAGGGCACTGGAGATCTACAAGACCAGCATATCTCTCTTAAATAAAAAGATGCAGAGAGCTATATTTCCTTCAAATGTCAGTCTTTATACGTCCTCAGTATAAGTTTACATCTCTTGCTGGCACTATTCCAAGTAAATCCAATGGGAAGAATCGCTATTTCACTCTGCAAATACCATCCAACACAGCTCTGAGTTGGTTAAGACACACATTATTGCTTCTGGCCTGATAAAACGTGCAATCAAGCCAAGTAGTACAAAGGAAAAAAACCAAGAAAACCAGAAGCATAAACACTTTCAGCTGTGTTTTCAAACACTGTAGTTTCTGTACCATTGAAGTTCCCTTTCCATCCCTGCTGGCAAACAAACATTCAGCTCCATCTAAGATAGTTCCAAAGCAGAGTATTAGCAATTGCCCAGTGCAAAATGCTTGTACTTCAGCTGTATCAACCTCAAATCTCCCTCCTGAAGAGCTAACTTCGAAAACAACTGAGAAACTAAGTGGCTCTTACACAAGTTTAACAAAAACTTGTAAACCTATTTAAAATAAACAAGCCAAATGTGATCAATACAGAATTACCAAAAAATAAAGAATTTCAGAACAGGTTACCAGCTTTCTGAAACTGCCTGTCAAATCCTTGCAGAGAGGGCAGCACTCCTGCATATCAAGAGATTAAATACAGCCCATGGTTTTCACAGAGGGATTAGTTGCTGTTAAGTGCTGCTTTCTCTGTATTGGTGAAGTTTGCACTCTCCATCCTGCCTGGCAGCCTATATTAAGAACACACTGCCACCCAGACTTCTCCTTTCTTAGAAAGAATGGGGCAAAAAGAAAGGCAACACTGTCTGGCTTTCATGACTCTCCCAACAGCACTTCTGTGGAAACGCTGACTTTAGAAACTTCAACCTCCCAGGCACAGGTCTGAGTAAAATTCACTCCAACCCAGCCTAAACTGTAGAAAATTCTATGTTGAACATGGGTACTAGCAGAGATCTGAGCGAACACAGTACCTATTTTTCATTTCATAAAGCTGCTTCATAGCGATTCTGTGAGATCTCTGTCTAAGACTGTGAATGCCCCAAGCTCTGGGTTCCAAGATTTCTGCAAAATGCAACTCCCTGCTCTGGCAAACCCTTCCTGAATGAAAGTTCTCAACATAATAAAGAAGTAGCCCAGGAAAAAAAAGGAAAAAAAAAAAAAAAAAAAAAGAGAGAGACAGAAAAAGGGAGAAAAAAATAAATTAAACAACTGTACAGCTTCAGCAGGTTGAAGAATTTCTATTCCCTTCTGTTCCTTCAGATCACAAATCTACAGAGAACTACAAATCTAAAGAGAGGTACTTTCTGATTAGCAGATAAGAAACAAAACTATACAAGCAAGTTGGCATGATGAAAATATAACCCCAAAAGAATAAAAAATATACTCATCAATCTTATTTTCTGCTAATAAATACATTTCAAGTTTTTCTCCAGGAATGCGGCACAGGACCTACCCTGCAGTACTTGCCAGCTTTGTAAAGATCAAACGGCTTCAGAGGCTAGGAAAGTGCCCAGGGAAACCTGAACTGTCTGAGGTCCACCAGCCACTTGGAGGCACCTGCTGAAAAGACACCTGACAAGATTTAATCGCCCCTTGTGCCACTGCCAGTAGTTCAGGCAAATCTGCAGAGGTTCCTCTCTCCTGTTCTGACAGTAGTAAGTACTCAACTAATACCATATTAAATTTGATTTTGACTAGCGAGACAATGGAAATTACTTTCTTCTCTCTCCCAACCCCGTCCTGTGAGAGATGTCCCCTTTTAGCTCAGCAGTAGGAATGCCAGAATGGTACAGGTTTGCTGGCACTCAGGCATTTAATACTGCAGTTGCTGGAGAAATCCAAACATAGAGTCCCTCAAGAGAAGGCTAAATCACAGCCTGAAGTCAGAATGGACCTTGTTGCACTATTCTACCTGCCAGCAGTGCTCATTCATATTTTTTCATATTTTATTTCATTTTATTCATATTTTAATATTTGTTCCCACCTCATTGCTCTGGGGTAGAGAATGCAGTCTCCTAGTCAACATTAATACAGTTTTATCCCATTGGAAGCTGCTGGTCTGCACACCCTGAATGGGCAACTTAGGGGGCTGAGCTGTGGCCAGTTCAGGGTGACAGACCTGCCTGCTCTGCTTGGCAAATTGAGTCTGGCTTTGTGATCATGTCAGGTTGCCAGCACAGAACTTCTGGGAAGACAGGCTGATCCCTCTGTGTACAGGTAGCCAGCCAGGACTGTAAGATGACACTTGCAAAGTTGCAGAACTCACACAATGGGCGGCTCAGGTGTCTGGCCACCATCACAACAGCAGAAAAAAAACAGCCACTCCAATACTTGTTAACCTAAGGGACCATCTTGTCATTCCAAATGTTTCTAGAACCAGAGCTTTATTATACGTTTGATCCCAAGCAATAGGGCTTTGTGTCTCTGTCTAAAGAATCATGAACAAAGGAAAACTTGTGTTTTTCCTCATGACCCTAGTCCAGTTAGATGCTGAACATCTCAGGCTGCACCCAGCTTTCCCCAATGGCTTGGCTAGAGCCATGTCATTTGCTAGTCACTTTCGAAGAGCAGTCACGATGTTGGAAAGAAAACAAACATCTGTGCCTGGAAATACAAACCTTGATTAAGAGCATGCAGGATGGAGGGAGAGGCAAGACAAGCTTCGATATCACCCCCTGAGAGATGAGGTCTGTAACACTCTGTATGGCCCAGAGCTTCTTTAAAAGTCCACAGTGAAAAGAGATCTTCCAGATCCTGCTTTATAAACCAGATCTCACAAGAACTGCACTGAAAAGCACTGTTTGCAAGACTAGAATTTACAGGGAAGATAAAGTAACAAGGAATAAGGTTGTGCCTTTTCCAATCAGAAAATTCATCCATCCATGAGATTCTGCTTCATGTAAGAAATCTGTTGCCAATAGCCAGACAGAAGGGCACCTTCAGCACGGCACTGTAAGTGTCCTGCCAAACCATTCCATGGGCAAGGAGACATGTGGAGCCTGGTTTCCTATTTCACCTCCTCCCTGTACCATGCAGATTATCTGATACCAGTAATACAGACTGACCTCATACAGGAATCATCTGAACGTTAGGGGCATTAATTCAGATCTTCCTCCTGTATCCAGTGCCTGTTTTCCAGCAACCTTTAGGGACGAAGTACCTTTGAGACTCCACCCATCCTCTAAGCCCTGCATTCTTGAGAAAGTAAGCTAACAGACATAAAGTAAAAAGCCCTGTCTTTGTCATCTGGGGAGTCCCCCAGAAAAAAAAAAAAAAAGTCAATTTTCCTGCCAGCTCAGTAGGCGAACAATACTTGTAGCTCTTCAGGCTATTTGCTCTTCACTGGCACAAGGCACTGCCACCAAACCATCCTACCCTATGCAAAGGCAAGAAAAAAAACATAGAAGTTTTGAAAAGACAGAAGGATCCCAAAGGAAAACCAGTAAGGAACTTCTCTCAAGCAGTGAGATGCAGTACTTCTCAATAAGAGAGTTTTCTGCATCTACCATTTTTATAGAAAGGCTCCCTGAAGAGCAGGGAGTCTCAGATAGGTGAATCCTATTAACAGCTGTATTTAAATTTGCTTTAAGGTTCTTGGGTACTGCTCATCAGTATGGACTCACCTGCTTCAACAGGGCTGAAATTTCATTCCAGGTTTTTCCTCCACCTATTGGAGCTTGACTTAGAAGGAGGAAAAACGTCTTATCAGGGCAAACTCAAAATGCAAACCATGCCTTCTGCAAACCCTGTTCCACCCAAACCGCAACCTGGGAGACCAAGACTACAGTCCAGCCTCCTTGGACTGTGCAGCCAAAAGACAGCAGAACTCTGCTCTGACAGATGGTTTAACCAGAAAAACTTCAAATAGATGTGGGTAAACATCGGTGGAATTAACAACGCCAAGAAGAGAAAGCAAAAGTGACATTTCATGGCAATATGGCAAGTCAGAGCCTGTGACTATAAACGGCAGTCTGTGACCTAAACGTGACCCTCTAACACAAGGGAGGTTTGGATGTCCAAACTAAACTTTGTCAGGTCCTGCGTGGAAAACAAAGCCTCCCCCTTTGGCTGGGAATGGAGAGTGAAAAAAGGGGATGCCTTGGTTTGTTGGTACATCAGAAGAAGCCCATTACAAAATAACACAGTCTGTTCATGTCACAGAACACAGACTCTTCATTTTGCCCAGCTTTGTAACAAAAAGAGTGAGAGACCACAGCTACTATAGGATAAGAACTTCCCACACTCAGTCTAAGTAAAAATAAGTTCATTCCTTTCTACTCCTCTCCACATAAAAAGAGTTCCCAAGTAAAAAAAAAAAAAAAAATTTTTAAAATCTTTCTTTCTGACGTCAACTTTACAGTTCATCTCCTCAGACAAAGCTATCAATCTGTATGCAACTTAAATCAACAGTTGGTACCTGTACAGCCACTAACATCTTTCCACACAGAACCTCTGCCTAACATGCTGAAGGAAAGCAAAGAGCTGATCCTGTGACAAGGACCCTCACTGCCAGCCAAGCCATTAAACTCCAACTCATTTGCTCCCCAAGCTCAGCTCCCTGCTGGAACCTCACAGAGGAGTCACCCTCACACCAGGATTGCATCAAGTCACCAAGATGCTGTTTGGATTTGTTCAAAGCAGAAACATGCATGTGCAGATAGACACATCCAGAAATAAAGACATTATTAGAAGAAAATGGGAATTGTGGAAATCAGGTAGATTTTTTTTTAATTTTCAAAAGTGTTAAGATAAAAATTGGCCACAAAGCAGAAACACAGACTTTAACCAAGATGATGGATTACAGACATAAAGAATAAAAAAACTTTACAGCCTCGGTGGAGAAGTTTAAAAGAGCTGCAAACACTAGGCTCCCTCTAAGACACCATGATATTGGGGACATTACATTTTTACTCACATTTACGAGGTTTAGAATTATGAAAAGTCCATATCTCAACATCTCATTCTGAAAACCCTTCAGCTAAATTCAGAATGAATAGATCACAATTTCCAGCCTAAATATCCTAATTTATCTTAATTAATTGGAAAAGGTGGTATGAGTTAGAAACAGGTGCACGAGTTCCTTCTGCAAGGTATGTTCCTCTGGAGAGCAGCATCAACTTATTTGATACCTTTCACTGGACAACTGGCAAATTATTGCCAAGTATTGTACTTGAGGCCACCTCTGAGTAGAGATGGAAGTTAAACAGGCGTCCATCCCATTTATAAAAAGCACAGCCGACCATTTCATCTTATATTTCCTGTGGAATTGCTCAAGTGTCGTCCAAAAACAGCCAACAGTTTTGCTGAAAGGCTCAAAACAAACAGCACTTCTGAAGGAATATCTTACATAGTTTACATAATAGGCATCTCAGAAGGGAAAAAAGGATGTGTACAGTGTTTCAGTGTGAATTCTACACTGAACTAAAAGACATCATTCTTTGCTTAACACAAGGCTGAAATTCACCATGAAGAAAACTGCTGATGTCAAAGCCTCAGGGCTCAAGTTGAGAGGAAGATATTCTCAAGGATAGAACTTTTTTATCCTTGATTCAAATTAAAATACAATATGGAAAAGGAACAGTCAGCTTGTTTAAGCCTCAAAAAGGAAAAGTTCAACCCTAGCCAAAATATATTCACAAAAATCTAACACATTTTAAAGTTGCTACCAGATCCACCTCTGCACACTTCTGCTTACTTTTTTTTTTAATTATTTAACACCTGGTCCTTATCTCCTGACACACGGTTTACCCTTCCTGCTAAATACAGTATCTCAGTTTATAATTAAATGCCACAAGTGTAGAGTGTCATAACCACTGGTGCTTCCACATCACTTCATGTTCAGCTGTATCTCTCCTCATGACCTGAAAGTTAACACTGACGTATATTCCTCAGTGAAAGTGTCCCTTATGGCTAAAATACTGAATGATTCACAAAAGGGGAATTGTTACAGACAATCCTGTAGCAGTTCGAAGAGGCAAGTCAGGTGACGAAGCAAGCAATGCCATTTTTTTCTTTTTTTGAGAACCCAGAGATTAAAGTTGTACTGTTTGCATAAAGATAACAACAGCTGAAGGGTCTAGAATTTTTGTTAGCAAGTGCTTTGGGGTTGTTTTCCTTTTCTCGTTACAGGAAAACAAGCTGTGCTTTCTCTTCCCAAAGAGACAAACAACTGTTTTCAGATCGTGCAAATCACCTTCAACATACAGCTCACTCCCGGTAATTATTGTCATTCCCGCATCCCCAAACACCACCAGGGCGTGAGCAAGGAAGTGAGCTACATCAACAGCTGACAGAAGTTTGTGGAAATTCCTCCCTAGGAAAAGAACCTGTGTATGTTCGATAAGAAACAGGGCAGGGCTTGGCAGGACACACTTGGTTCCAAGCTGCACCACTAAATACAATAACTTCATCAGCAGGCCCAGGAGATCAGCCCCTACCACCGACCCTAATATTCATTACAAATATGGTTGCCATCTGGTGGCTAACACAGAAGGCAGTCAGCATCTGTGATAACTTCAAGGTGGACCAGATTCTCCATCCTGTCCCCTCTGCAACAACAGCAGGGCAAAGAAAACCACAGACGTGGCCATGCCCACTGTTGTGTACAGAGTGAAGCCAGGACCCTGCTGCTGCAGTTCCACACTGGATCTGGTAGTCATTGAGGTTTTTTCCAAGCAGTCGGACAAGTTCAAGGGATGCTCCTAGTCTCCATAAGTGAGCTAAAAGTAGTGGATGCACCATGGACAACATTAAATGCAAGTGGTTCGGGCTGCCATTCTGACCCAGCAGCATTTTTGAGCAGTGTCAGAGATTGGTACAAGGCTCAGGCCAGCACTGCATTTAATCCCAACCCTCCTAGATTAAATCTAGCTGCTAAAGATAACTCCCAGGGAACACGAGCAGCAGTGGGCAGATCTGCCCGCCCGCCCTCCCTCAAAGATGCACCAGTCCTTATTCAGTCAATGTCATCTCACAGCGAACCACCGAAAACCAAGACCAGCGTGCCTGCGATAAAAGCAGCTGGCCAATGTGCCTGCGTAAAACGCCCGATAATCCCTACACAGAGCAGGCATCTGGCATCAGATGCAGCATGCCAGAGAGATGAACAGGAAAAGTATCCATCGCATATTCCTGGCACCTTCTGCTGGCACAGAGGTGGGCGGAGAGGAGCGAAAGGGCTCCCGGGATTCAGGAATCCCCCCTCCCCTCTCTCAGCAGATCGGCACAATCTTTACAGGCCGTGTGGCTCTGGCTGCACCACCATTCCGAAATGAGGAGCTCAAGGTCAGCACAGCGAGCAGCGCCTGTCAGCGATGCTGCCGGAGATAAGGGCCAGGTGTCCATCTCCTCTCCCTCACCATCTTTGAGATTACGCATTTAGCGCCGTGGCAAAATACAGAACTGCTCCCGAAAATGCTGCATAAAGCACAACCCAAATGCCACAAGGGGAGAGTCTCCTCCTGTTGAAACAAAAAGCATCGGCGGATCCAACAGGAGCGTGCGGCTTGTGCTCCGTCCTCCCCGCCGCTCCCGATGCCATGTTTCCGCAGGCGGACCGGGAGCCCTGGCCGCTCCAACAGGGATACTCGGCACGCTCAGCATGCAAAGGGGCGCTGATTCCGCAGGCAGGGAAGGCAGTGCCACCCCCCGCATCCCTGCTCCGGGCAGGGCTGTCATCCCCGGTACCCGCGTCCCCCGCTCCCAGCGCCGCATCCCGGGGATGCCCCCCTTCTCCCCTACCTTCTCCTGCGCCCGGGTCAGCTTCTTCTGCACGTTGCTGGCGATTTTCCCGGCCGTGACCCCCTTGCTGCCCAGCTCGGCCATCTTGCCTCCTCTTTTTAACGGGCTGCGAGCGGCGGACCGGAGGAAGGGGGGGAAAACCCGGCGGGCAGGCGATGGCCCCGGCCGTCACCGCCGCTCCCGCCCGCCCGCCGCCTTTTAAAGGGATACTGCTGCCTTACAGGGACAGCGGCGGGGCCGCCTTTGGACGGATTCCCCCCACCCTGCCCGCCTGCCTCCTGTCCCGGATGAAGCCAACAGGGTGGGAAAGTCTGGGAAGCATCGCAAGGGATTAGTTTTAGGTGGTGGAATGAGTTTGCTGTCGTCTTTCATCCTGCAGCAAAACGACGCTCTTGTTTTAAGAAATCTGCACCACTAATTCTTGTCTCTGATTGTCCAAATTCGTAGGGCAAAGATACTTCTCAAATTACTCCTCGATCTTCGCAAGCACAAGGGGGAAATTGAATTCCTTAAGGAAGGGTACCTGAAAATTAATCAAACCCCTGATTTTAAAAGGTGACATGAAATTTCAGAAGATTCCATCCTTTAATCATAGAATTCTTAAGGTTGGAAAAGATCTCTCAGATAGTTCAGTCCAACCATCACCCCAGCACCATTGTGTTCACCACTAAACCATATCCTCAAGTGCCACATTCCCCCACCCTATGAACACTTCCACTTTCCCTGGGCAGCATATTCCAACGCCTGACCACTCTTTCAGTGAAGAAATTTTTCCCAATATCCAATCTAAACCCCCCGCTGTACATCCTGAAGCCAGTTTTTCTGGTTCTGTCACTTGTTACCTGGGAAAGGAGAGCGACCCCCACCTTGCTCCAGTCTCCTTTCAGGTGAGTACAGAGTGATGAGGTCCCCTCTGAGCCTCCTTTTCTCCAGGCTGAATCCTCCCAGCTCCCTCAGCTGTTCCTCATGAGACTTGTGCTCCACACCTTTCACCAGCCTTGTTACCCTTCTGTGGACACTCCAGCACCTCAGTGTAATTCCTGAATTGAGTGACCATGAAACTGAACACGGGATTTGGGGTGTGGCCTCACCAGTGCCAGGTACAGGGAGATGATCACTGCCTGGTCCTGGCCATGCTGATTCCATTTCTGATGCCATTAGCCACCATGCCATTGGCCTTCCCTGGCCACCTGGCTTTGGTTTTGCTTTGCTGGATCTACTGGGCAAACACCTTTTGTGAAACTGTATTCCTTTACATGTCAGGACAAAGTTCTGCTTCCTGGAATACCGGAAGCCACCTCAGCAGCGTTATTCACATCCTAATACTCAGCCCCCAAACTTCCGTCAGTACCACACACCAGGGCTTGGGAGAGTGGTGGGGAAGCTTCCTTCCTTCCTATGCTGCTTCTGCTTCATCCCAGTTCTTCGTGGGAGCTTGGGACTATGTGCACTCAGTACCCAGTACAGTATCAACCAACCCAGTGCTATGCAGAAAACTGAGATATATAACAAACCTGCATTTACCTTTGTTTAAGATGGAAACACTTATTTCAGTTAAATGATGGTATCAAAACCTCCCTATGTCCCCGGGCCATTTCTCACAGTCATTACTTTTCCACATGGAGACTGTTATCTCCAGTTTCACACACACAGGGAATAGTGTAGCACACACTACAGCAATGTAAAGCAACAGATAAATGTTGAAGGTGATAACTTAAGACAGCTAGGCCAGGTCTTCCAACATATGTGTAACTTATTGTTTCCCACTTCTGCTTCAGTACTATTTCTGTTCATTCAAAACAGAAAATAAAAACAAAAAAAGTTAAAATAAAAACAATTGTCTTGCCAGAGCCCTTAGAAACTGTGGGCAGAGAACCTGTCAGCGCCTCTTTGTAAGGATGCATGAGACAGTGCCTCTGCATTTCTTGCCTGTTTTGTCAATGGATTTTTTTAATGACAAAACCTTTATTCAAAATCCAGTTTAAATCCATGGTATACTTCAATTATATTAGCAGACATAAAATTCCCATTTAATAAAATACTAGGGTATATGTTTCAATTGTGTATGAGAAAACTGCGGTGATACAAGGCATACTCAGTGTGTGAGTATCCATGATGCCAATCTGTATTGCAAAATACAAATTTATTCTACTCCTTCCTGGCTTTACATTTAGCATTCATTTGTCTGTATGATTAGTATTTAGTACTAATTTAGTATTCGTTTTCTGTAGTATTTGTCCCAAATACATCTGATTTTTTCCCATCATTTCAGCATTACTAGTTATTTTCATATTACCTTTCTTCTTGGGTATCATCTATAATTTTTCCCTCAACTCTACCTCCCCCGCCTTAGCTGAGCTTTTAAGGTTGAAAGATGCACATGTGGTTAAACATTTGTAACATCACGTTTAAAAGAGCAGATGTTTCAGGGGCAGAACACATTCCTCTGCACCCTACCTCATATATTTGCTTCTCCTACTTAGGTCTTTTCTTCAGTGGAACTGGTTTTGAGGGGATTTTTGTCTGATTACGTCCTTTCAAGTGAAAAGTAAATGATTGCAGCACATGAGCTGAGAAGAGAGTCCACAGCAAACATCAGACAATCTGAAACAAAAGCAGCCAGACACACATGTTCACCACAATGAAAAAGGATGACAAACTGTGCACACTTTAAAAGCTGGGATTAACAGCATGTATCCACCTCTCAGCATGAGTAATTTCCCAGTTATTTCTGTGCTTAATTGGATCAGCACCAAAGCTGCAAAGCATTTGCTGGGCTCCAGGTGAGTTGCAAAAGGTACTCTCCTGGCATGAGGTACTCTCCAGGTGTTATGAGTGGCCATGCAGCTGAATGACCATGTAAGCCACTTCAGCCAGGTAATACATGCAGGAGGTTGTTGCTTTGTGGACAAGAGAGGCTTCAGTCTCATATCTCTCCACCACTGTTCTGATCTCAAGCTTACCGTGTTTTACAAGGTTATAAATGTAAATAATTTCAATTGGACTGCAGTACAGTTATGTAGTGATAAACATACAGGCTAGCAACTTAGTGCTTTTATATTTGTTTATGCTTTGTGGCATAAAGAGATGCCAAGCCTTTTGGAAGCCATTAGTGACAGATTCTGCACAACTAGAGTTAAAAGAAATCAAGCTTAATGTTTATGAGTATCTCCTGCAATGAGATTAAGTTCAAAATGTACATATTTGTTTAACCTATTCTAACATTGGACCCCAGAACACTTCATTTCACCCGACTGTAACCAGCTAAACATACATAATTTAAGCTGAGTCACTTCAGCTCCTTTTATAGTCAAAGGAGAGAAATCCCTACCTCCAAAGCTGGTAAAAGGTAAAACAGAAACGTCTCCCTTCCCCCTTAGCTACAGAGGGAGATTAGCTGAATATCTTAAATAGCTGAAGTTAAGAAAGCCAGATGGGTTATGAAACCCACCTGTAGTCCATCTCCCTGGT
Organism: Acridotheres tristis; assembly: GCA_037013685.1. Classification (NCBI taxonomy): domain Eukaryota; kingdom Metazoa; phylum Chordata; class Aves; order Passeriformes; family Sturnidae; genus Acridotheres; species Acridotheres tristis. The sequence goes on along the minus strand of CM072894.1, from coordinate 23,741,368 downwards.
GACAGGATGACTCATTTCCACAGTTCAGAGAGAAGAACAAATCTGTGAAACACTCTAGCACAAACAGGCATATTTAACATGTCCATACCCACCACTGCTTTTTTATGGTTTTCTTAATTGATTAATACTCTAGTCAATAATAACTATGTTAGGCCTCAGCCCCATAAGTGCATTTCAGTTCTCGGTTGTGTCATTAAAGGGAGAGGAGCTGTTCACCTGTTTACCATTACACATATGCTTAAATGCTCACTGGATTGGAGTCTATTATTTTGTAGCTTAGGTACAATTTATTCCCTTCATTGCACAAATTGTTGTTCCAGCTCTTTTTTCATTATTCTTAATATTCCTGTTTTGCCAGTTTTGTCCATTTGGAAGCAGGATGCTTTCTTCATGATTAGTGATTTAGATTGGTATAAAAATTTATTTTTCAAAGAGCAATTTTAGCAATACATCCATTAACTTATTTTTTATTTTTCTTTTAATTGTAGTTTGTTTGTTTAAAATTACAAACTATGATAATCAAAAACTTCCCTACTACTGATGGCAAAATCTTTCATAATCCAATTTATTTAATTAAAATAATTCTAAAATTACAACAGTAGTGGTTTCTACCATTCATGGAACTAGAACTCTGTTCCAGCTACAAAGATTAAAACCCAGTTAAATTGATTTTTGTTTCTTTTCAGCAACGAGTTGTAATTTTAGGTGTATAATTACAGATTTTAGAAAGTATTTAGTTGAATTCAGTTAATTAAATGTTTATGGAAAATATAAATATATCATTATAGAATTCTTTAAATTCTTATATTTATACAAAATAGTATTTGCACTAAATTATTTTAAGAACTCTGAAGCCCTTTATCCCAGGTACTCATATAATGCAAAATGGGTCTGTTTCAATCACAATTCCTTGTAGCATTCAAAGCTGAAGTTCGGATATTAAACCTGGTTTAAAAAACCGGTTTGGATATGTAGTTTTGTTCAAACTCTGGCTGTAACACTACAGACAGCTGCCCTCACTCTCTGCCAGCACCACTCTCTTGCTTCAGTGATGTCAGCTGAAGGACTAACTTAAGTCAGATACCGAACATCTTGAAAACAACAAATTGCACTAAATATCTTATGTAGCAAAATCTAATCAAGTTCTAACTCCAACCTTGCCTACCTTTTTCTTTCCTTTGCAGATCATGCATTCTTGTGGGATAGCATTCCAGAAGAGCTTGCAGAGGTGACTTCTCTTTTCTTTTAACCTGATAACATTGTCAAGGATCATTTCGTTATCAGTTTCACCATTAGCTAGTTTGCCTTAGAATTCCTTTCTGATTGACTGTATTCTCCTGCAAACTATCCCTTTGTTCTCCCACAGAAAGGTGCAGGAAAGAATCAGGAAGTTTCTGCCATAAAAATAATAGGCAAGAACTTGCTGATTATGTGCTCTGCCCTTTAAAACAAGGGCAACATGAAAGAACTTTGATTTAAAAAGCATCTGAAGGTGTTCTCTCTCACACCTCTCAAACACTAAATTCCTGTTGAATCTCTCCATTAGCTTTTATGAGAAACAGAAGATGATATCCAAGTTACTCTTCTCATGCTCTAAACACACAAAAAACCCACCAAAAAAACTTATACTCTAGCACTGGGAAGGCTCCAAAGCTGAGAGCTTTGCCTGTCTAGTCCAGACTCACCTGTTCAGAAACAGGGAGAGGCAGGAAATAAAATGGCATTAAAACTTTGTCTCATGTCTCATTGAAGACTGTCCCATGATTGCAAGCTTGCTTGAATTCTAGGGAATTATGTGGTGTTCATGATATGTCTTACTGGGACCTCCAAACTTTGGCAGATTTTTCACAACTTCAAAATTCAGATCATATTTCTTTTCCATCCCCATACCTGTTTGGGTGCTTGAGACATCTGCATGTAACTATTTTTTCCTCTGCTGCGTGGATTTAGCCATCACAAAGTGATCTTTGGTCCTGAATTTGTGACAGATTAGCTACTTCACTATTAAAAGAAGTGAGTAAAGAGTGGCAATGGTCTGTAAGCTTTGCACAAATATATTTCCAAGAAGCTTATCAAAATTTCTGAGTACCCTGTTGTGCAGGAAAAGAAGGGACTTGGCAAATACAAAAAAAATTTGTTTTTACTTTTTCATTATCATCAATCAGCTAAGAACAGGCAAGTGAATAATTTGCTTCCTTTGGAAATATTTTGGAAATTTTTTAAAATATTCTAAGAATTCTGAAAGCCTTCAACTATTCATTAAAATATATAAAAAATCAGAAATAATCATATACTCAAATGGGCAGGCCAGTTTATCTCCATCTATAGCTACTATAGCATCTCTAGGTGGAACACATGGCTGGACTGGCAGAAGCACACAAAGGATATCACATCACCAGGGTACCATATCAACAGCAGGAACTGGCACTGAAATGCAGGAGGTATTTGATATTTTCTATCAAACATACATCCACAAGGTTCCACACTTGTGATAGCCATGCCAGATGGATTATGTAATGGTAACAGTTGTCCCACTTGCAGTGTCTTCCTCCTTGCTTCCCTTTACCAAGAGCCTCATTTTATTTCCTTGGCAACGAAATAGAGTGACTTATTCACTGCACATTACTTACAAGAGCCATCTCTCCTTCAATTACTGCAAGCTTACTATCAATTCAGACCTTTTCAGTTTGCAAAATTGTCCAACTCTTTACTTTTGAGGTTTGGGATTTGATTTTTCAGAAGATAAGGATGGTAACTTTCCGGTCTGGGCAAATTCTGTTTTTCTGCACATATCTAATAAAACACTGGTTCAATTTATTCATACAATCTATTCTATTTAATAATTACTGACATTTATAATGTTTTCCTAGACCTGAATCAGGACTGAACTGAAAAAAATACAACACAGAAAGCTGCAAAAAATTATTTTTACCTGTAACAACTCAGCCATTTCCAGAGCTCTATCAGCTCTGTAAAAATGCTTTCATAAAGATTCAGCAAAAAACAGTGAAGGCCTCAAAAAGATAGAATTAGTTAGAATTGATACATTTCTCTTCCCAAATTATGTGGCATTTTAATGTATCATTCAATGCTGTGACATCTTCAAGTCTCCCTGCCAGATTCAGCAGAGAACATTCACAGTCCTAAAGCGAGCATCCTCTACAGTTTAATGAGTCAAAGCCATGTGTGTACAGATATCAGGGTCATCAGCATGGTAGAAGAATAAACATACATTTCAAGCTGAACTTCTGCTTTGTTTCCAAACTGTATTTTGAAATAAGGCAACACTACCAGATGAATGAACCAAACGTCGTAAATTGTGACAATTTTTCTTAACATGTCGCTGCACAAGTGATGGAAATACACATTATTTCTACTACTGTACTCTGAAAGCCACAGCACAAGTCTGGAAATGTTGCAGCATCTGAGCATCTTTACTAGGAATTTTTCAATACAGGATGTTCCCTCACAACCCCACCTTTTGGAATCACATGAATAGGTGTCCAGACAGGGAAAAATGTCAAAATCTGAATCACAAAAACTGAAAACCAAAGAAGGACAGGGAGAATTAAGCCATTAAGCCATCACTTCAACATTTTCATTTATTTTGAGGAATTCACAGCCTTGAGTCACAAGCTAAGGAAAGACAAAACATGATACTTCTCTCTTAGACATGGAAGTAAAGATAAATTTATTATATATATTGCAGAAATGTGCTGCTTGTAAAACAAGCTTCCAGAAACTGGTAGCAAATAGAAACCCAAAAGGCAAGTATTAACAGAGAACAGTATTTTTGGTCTACATAACAGCAGTGAGCTACATCACAACAAAACAAAGCAAACTGCCCGGATAAGAATAATCTTGCACAGCATTATCCTCTGGCTGTACGTGTGCTGTCAGATCTTCGGAGATCCTAGATTTAAAACAACCAACCAAACAAGTAAAAATATCCCTTCCTAGAAGGCCAGCATGATCCAGATTTACCAAGACTTACATAGTAAACATTATAAAGGCAAACAACCCTACATTCCCTAGGCAGAGCAACAAATAGGTACAATCCACTTGCAAATCTTAGCAATATTATACCAATTCATGGCCTCATAAGGGTTTGGTAATCCTAGAAACCACACAGTTTTTTCCTGCTGAAATCACACTTTTCCATTCTATTTAGAAAGCTTTTCTTTATGGGGGAGAACAAGAAGGTTTGACCTTGCCATTAATGAAATATTTCCTGGAGATATTAAATTAATTATCCTATCCTATCCTATCCTATCCTATCCTATCCTATCCTATCCTATCCTATCCTATCCTATCCTATCCTATCCTATCCTATCCATTATCACATCAAACAAGTCTTTAGTTTCTTATGTAATTATCAGAACATATAAATGGAAATACACACAATTTGTGCTTTATACTGTATGGGATGGAACAGTGCCCTAGTCATGTTTCAATACTGATCAGATCAGTTATACTCTTTTTATAAAAAAATATTTTACAGGTTCCTGTTTGTTTATATGTAATATTAGAGGCAGTTCTTTAGATATTAGTCTCACATTATTTTGCAATTAGAGGTTGTTATTCATCCCACAGGAATGTCCAGCTGATCTCAGATTTTAGTGACTCTCTGCTGTCTTTGATGCATTTCTCTTGGCCCTTGGTTACAACCAGTAGTCAATAAAAACACCAATCACAATCAGAAAAACCAACCAAAGAAAGTATCTTCTAGCTAGCAGTTCTTAACCTTTTCTGAGTTGCCACTTCCTTAAAAAATACTCCAAAAGACATTAAAGTAGCACAAGCCTTCCTTGTTTTAATCTTTCTTTACAGATCCTGGAGAAATAAATAATGGATTCTCATTGTTCCATGGTGCTGGCACTAAACATCCCTCTTTCCAGTCAAATTGTTCAACATTAAACTTCCAAATTTTCGATGTCAAGTACATCATAATAACCAAAACAGAGAATGCTTCCATTTGTTGCCTAAAGATATCTAGAAATAATGAACTCTTTTCTCCTCTCTTTTTTCTTATCATTTTGTGGTTACATAATAGTCATAGAAATAAAGCAAAGTCCTAGGAAGATTTTCTTCTCTGGGAAGTAGCCAATTCAGTGGAAAGACCTGAGGACCCTGACCTAACCCAGTATCTAGGAAATGTAAGGTTATTCCCCATTCACTACGTGTTTTTCTGTAATTTAATAATTTTAATTTTACATGAATTGCACAATTGATATTTCATCACTTCTCATGGCAGAAACTCTTTAGTAGCCCACTATTTTCTGTTCCAGTAGAAAAGGGACAATGTGCTATTTGTAATTATTTTCTAGCTAAATAACAGCATAAATTTTTTTTTGGTCTTGCCTATAGTATTGTGTTGTGAAATGCCAACATCAAAAATAATAATGAAAGTACTTAATATCAAGTTATACAGCAACATAATTGCAGTAATTACAAGTAGCACTCTTGCATTCCAATGTGACCCAGAACGGTGACAGATCAAAACATTTATCTCTAACTCTGCATTTGCCAATAAACTTTGTCAATCAAGATGACCCAGTCCCGGAAGATGCAGAAAGAGGAATTCAACACAATAAAGCTGTTCAGTATGAGCCTAAAGTTTACATCCTTGAAAACATACAAACATTAGAGACATCTGCCTTGATAGAGCAGCATCAGATCTTTTGTGCCTCGATTGAATCTGACATAGCCAGTGGATGGATAAGTGCAGATATTCCCTGCAGAGGTGATGATTGATCTCTGCATCACGGGATGAGTTAGAAAGCTTTGCCAGTTGAGATTTATTTCTCAGAAATCTGCAAAGTTGGGATGTTTTTTAACCATTTTTAAAATACAGTGTAGGATAGAGATGAAACAAATGGCTGCCCACAACTTCTGGAGCTGATATCTATTTATATTGCAAAACTAAGCTGACTAGCAACCTGTGAATGATTACTTCTTGGATTAATTTGGTGTCTTCATTCTTTGTGAAAAGAAAAGCATGTTATTTCATACAACTTCATCTAAAAATAATGAGTGTTTTATAAAGTTATCATGATTACTATGCATTTATTGTTTATGAATTTGTGACCATTAAAGAAGCAACTATAAATGTGATAGTGAAATAGTGACTGCCTTTTCAGTGGTGTCTTCTTAGATGAAGGTTTTTGGCCAAGTCCTTCCAGACATGTGTAACTGATTCCCTGCATACTTTTCTGATTCTCTAATCAACTAGTCTTAATGCTTCTTTTTTGCACCTGGGTTGAGATGTCTTTGCATTATTTGGAAATCTTCAAGCAAATTCAAGTGTTCACCTCTGTCTGCATAAAGAAGACAAAGAGATTCACAAGTTGAGCTGCTGAAAGTAAGAAAGGCTTTCTTATCCCATACTTAACTGTGGTAGCAAACATTCTCTTGTCGTTTATCTCTTAGACACTTCTTTCCAAAATCCCTGACTCCAGCCTTCCTTTTGTCTAAGCAAAGTGGGCTGCTTCAGTGAGTTTACACTTCAATGTAATTGTTTCCCAAGTAGATAAACATTTGACAGCAAACACCTATTTCAAACATTGCCCTCTAAATGGTGTCAGATGATCTCCTGTTTACTGCAATGTTTACTACAATAGTGTCTGAAACACAAACATTCCCCTCAATTATTTCCTGTCTCCTTTACTCTTATCTCACCTAGACTGTGATCTCTTCAGAGTAAGAACTAGCTTTATTTTGAATTTTGCATGGTAACAGTTAGAGTGTCAAAGCTCAATGATTAACAAATTGTTAAAAGATAAATCTCAGCAGGAGCCATGTAGGACTGCATTCTTCTCATATGAAACTTTGGACAAATTGTACTTTTTTCCACATGAAAATTCCCATTTTGAGCAAGGATATGCAAAAGATGAACAGAAATTGAGAATGTTTACACGTACAAGGGCTAAGAATCCTTGTCAAAGAAGGGTAACCAAACTCCTCTGTCTTTAACAAGCCATAATAAGTACATTGCTCTTAGCTATATATATTTTTTTTCCCCACAGACACATAATCACAGACTTTGACTAAGGAATACTATAAAGGCAGCACCACCTAGTGGTACCAAAACCACAGTGTAGTATTTTCAGTGGTTTCTTGAAGAAAATCCAATTGGAAACACAGGGGAAAACTCAGCTGAAATTATTTTTTAAATACCCACATGACATTTACATATTTTGGTCTGTTTGTTTGTTTCCCCAGCAAGAACAGGAATAAATATTTGCAAGCACTTTGCATACATAAATACATACACTTATTTTCTGTTGTAAGTACCCTTTGAAAGGGAAAAAGGGAAGTGAACATGTGCATTAATGACACCAGATAAAATATGTTCCTTTTTATTGTACACACACATATATATATATGTATATACACATACTTTTAAAAGATCAGGTACCAAAATAATTACTACTCACACCTTTCCATCCAACTTTATTATTTACTAGTGCATATATAAGGTTTAGATGAAAACCTACACAGGAATAATAAATACCTAGCAACTTTGGACTGCTTCCCAAATATTTTCCTATCATAGACAAGTAGAGAAATTATGAAAGAAAGACCTCATAAAATCAGGCCTGCTCTGCTAAATTAAAGCTAGCCTGTCACTTCTAGGCGGTTTGCAAGTTCCCATGTGAAAACAATCTTGGTATGAAAGGTTCGTTAAGACAACAACCTATTCCTGGGTGCAAAATAAGTGCATTTTTGTAAACAATAAGGTTTGTCCCATGAGAACCCACAAAAGAAAAATGCAAACACTTGAGCCTTAGCACATACACACGAAATCACCTTCTGACCAATAAATGAAGTGGTAAGAGAGCTAATAGCCAATTAGAGTCAAGCATAAGGTCTATGAAAACTGTATAAAAATGCATTATGTGACTAAAGAAGGGGCTTTTCCTGCATGAAGAAAATGGAGTCTTGGCTGATTTATTACATTTTCCAACACATATTCCAGGGAACTGTAGTTTATCTTGCTTCAATAAAAATAGTCCATTATGGAGGTGCTCACTTTGCAAAAATCAGAAGGGTCCAATGTGTAAGACCAGCTCTCCTCCCCAGTGATGGTATTGGCACATGCATTTACATCTGTGCTCAGAAGCTGTACAGCTCTGGGGCTATCACTTGGTAGCATTTAAAATCATCCTACCACCTGCTTTTCACTCGCCCCTGTAAATCCTTTATTGACACTTCCGTGACACTTCAGGAGGTGAAAAACCCTCTGATGCCTCTGCCCCTGTGGGAGCCTGCCAGTGCAAGCTAACATTGGTCTGAACACTGAGAACCAGTGGTTTGTTACTGCCCTTCCAAGTCTTTCTCTGGCATGCACTGGAAAAGTCTGGCATTACCAAAGATATAAATCTCTAGTAATTATATGAAATTATATGATTGTATGTTTTAAACATTATGTGACAACATAGCACAGGAAGGAAAAACCTCAGTGATCAAATTGAGTGGCCTTTTTTATACAGTGCAAATAGTGCACATCAGGCACCCAAACTACTCCTGCCTCATCCCTTTTCCCTCAGCCTGCCCCATCCTCCGTGCAGTCCACAGCTCACCTCTCCACTTCCTGAGCTTACACCCCGTGTGATATTTGGTGTAGCCACAAAGCCTCCACTCCGTGTGGCTTCCCCACTCCTCGCTTCCCAGTCCCCAGTACCAGCACAGCTCTTCTGTTCCTAGTTCCAAACACACCCCAGTGCCTCCTTCTCTCATGCTCACAGCTGTATCCAGGCATCCTACTCTCCATATCACAGCCACCTCACTGCTGGGGTATTTAAGAAGCTTCTAAATTTCGTTCATCATTGGCATACAACGTTGCTGGCCTTGTGATTATTTACCACTGACCTCATAGATTCCTTCCTTGCTTACAAGACAGTGGAAGAACAGAGAACAAACTGACTGAATAGAGTAATTCTAGTTAAACAGTTTATGGAATTCTTTTTACCATGCTTTATCATTTCATGGTTGAGGTTTTTTTTTTTTTTCCAGTCTTCCCCATGTCTCTCTGTGACTTTATTCTAAACTCTAATTCTCCTGATAGTTTGAAACTTTCCACACCAGTTTATTTATTCATTGTTACTGGTGATACTTGTTTAGAACAGTGGTGATACTTGTTTAGAACAGGCATTTTCCTTTACCTTATGGAGTAAAGAAGTTAACTTGAAAGTATTTGCAGATTTCTTTCCTCTTACAATATTCACTTTTCTAGACTAATTACATGAACTTTTTGAGGATAAATTTGGTCTCTTGCAGACATCCATGTTTCCACTACCTGTTATCTAATCCAACTGGAAGGATCAAAATCAGCTCAGCAGTTTTGTGTCCAACAAACCAAGTACATCTAAGTCCATGGTTACACGGCTTCCAGATGTGGCAGGGCTTGATCTGTCAGCAAACCACAGGTAGGCAGAGCAAAAACCATTGTAGCATAACCCTTTCTCCACTCACAGAAACTATTAACCTGATAATCTTAGTGTATCCTCATCTGTCCAAATCAAACTCCACCTTTCTTGAACACTTAAGCACACTGTACATAGTACTTAAGAAGTATCTCTGATAGAAATTGGGGAAGAATAGGTCAGATTGCATCTCATTCACTGTAGGCTCTATTTCTCCTTATTCCCACATACTTGCACTTTCTAGTCACCTATGATTATATAGGCCTTCCTCTACATATTACATTTTCAAGTGGTGAGCTCCTCAAATAAATTATTTTTATTTCCTATATACATATATTTTGCTATTAAATTCCAGCCCATTTCTATTACATTCTAGGTTCTGTTTTTGTTGTTGTTGTTTTGCTTTGATTTTCACGCTCTATGGGTTTTTTTCTTTATATCTTCAATACTCTTCTAGGTATTAAGCAATTAATCAAAACATTAACATTAAAGTCAGTTCTCGGGTATTTCTTGGATAACTTTGCTGGTACCTTTCCTCCACAATAACAGTACTCTTAACATAATGTTATCTCCCCTCACACCAAGTCATTACACACCTTAAATTCTTGTAAGAATCCCCCTCTTTTCTAGCTGAACTATTAATTTCCCATGGAGTAGTGAATCTTTTAGTTCAATACAACAAGTTAAATACTTTAAGCTGCTAAAGAAAAATGAAAGTATAAATAATTAAAATAAGAACCAAGACTCGTAAATTCTGTATAAATATTTTATTATGCATAAAGGACAACTTACATGGATAGATGCTTTATTTGAACAAAACACTGGTTGTTTTCATTAAAAGATTCAAATGTTATAAAAAGCCTTTTTAAATGTCTCTTCCATCTCCTATACTGATGCATTACTTAGGGACTCATACCAAGCAGCAAATGTACTGCAACACAGCAGTGACTGGTGTTTCTAATGATGCTATGACAAAGCAAAAGGAAGGCACCATATGGCATCCAAATCTGGATTCAAGGCAGGAGTTCTTTGTCTCCAAGTCAACAAAACCAGGCAGAGTTATGGAATCAAATACTTAGTCCACAGACTTTTAAACAGATTTTGCAAAACATCTCCTTTGGGATGTCAGCTGGCTCTGGAAAACACAAATCTCTTAATTTGATTTAAGATGGAGGCAATTGAAAATAACAATGGGAAAGAAAGAAAAAGAAAGATGGAATACTTGGGAGCCCTGGAAAAATCATAAGGTAAGCTTGTTGAAGGAAAATACTCCCAACAGAACATCTGGTTTTCTTACAATACACATATATGCTCAATACAAGAATAACATTTAACAGTCCTTATGTAAGCATTTAATCCTCTCATAGATCAGATCAAAAAATTTTAGTGTCATTATTTTCTATATGAGATCCATACAGAGGAGATTTTGTTTTTCTTTTGTCTAAACCTTGAAAAGGCATCACGAAAAGGAATCAAAATACTATAACAGTGCAACCTTAGAAGATAGCTAGCAATGTGAAATTTCATGTACACCATTAAAACTACAGTTCTATTTAATTTCTAACCTGTCTTTGACTTCCAAAGGCTAGGCAACCAAAGAAAAATTTTGTCATTTTAAAAGCCAATGCAGAACTTTTGTTAAGTTTATTTAGCTGAAATATTTATGATTGTCAGTAAGTAAACTACCTCCCGAAAAAGTCAGAGCTTGACATGTAAACAGTTAGCTATATATAATTACATATGTATCATATTAGAATTATGCAGGTTTGAACATTGTTCAAGGTATAACCCATGGATACAGGGTACAAGGTTTCTCTCAAAAATGGGAATGTAAGGTTAGTGCAGTGATACTAAAGTCTTCCAAAATATCGTGAAAGAGAGAGTTTTCTGTTGGCTGTCATAGGAAAAGTAATAATAATAAAATAACCAACCAAACAAAGAAAACTACCCCCAAAAGACCAAACCCAAATCTCCAGGTGTTCACTCTTTCTGTTAGCCACCATATAGTAAAAATACCTCTCTGAATACTTCAGTAGTCATATTTCCATCCTACAGAATTCAATATTTGCCTATGGGTTCAGCAAGTTAAAATGCGAAGTTTCCAGTTCTTACTGTTGAAGAACCATGAATAAAATTAAAAGTAGTATTTTAGTCAAATGATAAAAATGTAACAACTACTTCCTTTTAATATTTACATTTGGGTTTTGCATACTAGCTAGAATAATGAAAGTGGCTTGTGCTTTGGTGATGAGAACAATGCCTGGCTTCAAACCATCCAATGTAACATTTAAACTTTAATTTTTAAGACTTTTTATTTTTTTAAAACTATATAGAAACCTTTTATGGGGATTAAGATTAGATAAATTTGTATATGTTCTGTATTTCAAGTCTAAACAATGTGACATAAGTTGTATTTTTTCTATCCTTACTTTTCATATTACTGGATTTTTTTTTTAATACATGCAGAGTAAATGTTTTTACATATTAAAAAATTATCTCAATTTCATTGTTACATGGAAACTTTAAAAAAACACTGGAGGACAAGAAACAGGAAAATATAAACTTATACATGCAGCTAACTTCCACATATTATATAATAATCCCCTTGCTCTCAAATACAGTCACCAAGTAGCAGCGTAACAAAACCACTGAATGATATTGACATGTCTGAACTGACTTTTGGCTGGCTTTTTTCAATGCGTGTGTTGTTACTAGGAATTCTCCCAGATAAAAGGAGATTCCCAGTGCAAGGATTTTTTCATATATATATTTTTTTTTCATGTGTAATTAACTGTTACAGGGGATGTAATTGCTCTTATGTACTGCTAGAACTAAGGCAGAACATAATACTTCATGATATTGTCAAATACCTACAAACCAGAGAACAAACATGCTTTAAACTTCCACAAAATGCAAACCTGTTTCCATTAATGTTGTATAAGTACTTCCAAAACATTTGAGTTTCACTTCCTATCAGAAAATCTGACATTGATGGAGTTTCCAGGAGTCAAAAGTCCATGAGTTTTGGCATGAACTGGTTCTGTTTTGGGAGAAATTTTTATTTCAAAATTCTGAAGTAGCTGTGAATATAAAGAGGACAAGTATTAGAAAAATTGCAAAATTGCCAATGAAGTGCCTTTAAACAAGAGAGCATAACAGACTGTCACAAACAAAATTTGTGTTGCCAGTTCAGCAGAGTTTAAGTGCTATGATTTCCATCCAGGAAAAAAAAGGTGTTACAAGGTAAAGAAGTTTATAGTTCAAAATCTTCCTCCTGTGATGGAGGGAGGAATGAGCAAGTCCTTTCTGAAGAACTTCCACATAACCAGATTAAGAAGTCTGAACTATCAAAGAAATTAAGGTCTCTTCCAAACTTTGTGAGGTTCCTCTCTATGTTCCCTTCCTTTAATATCAATAAATATGTGAAACTATTAAGAAAGCTATAGAAATCCCAATCCCATCAGACACATTTTTCTGAATGAAGAATACCTCAGCTATCTATTTGTACACTTGCAAGAGGGAAATACTGCAACATTCTCAACTTTTCCTAATAATAAATGTCAAACACTTTTTTCTATAAATTAATTATCTCTTATCTTTCTCCTAGTATGACTGATGACCAATGCATTATTTTCCTATATATAACTACATTTTTCAGTGTCAGATGTTTGATGAAACTTTTATCTAATTTTTCTCTTTTTGAAGTCCCTCTTGTTATTATCTTTGTCTTCCAAATTTCCTTTAATTTGGCTATATTGTCTTTAAAATGCAGTGCATGGGGTAGCTGTTTCTCATTACTTAGTAAGGATTCATAAGTGTTTGGCAAGACTGAGTAATTTAGCTCCTCTTTCTGACATACAAAATGCCTGCTAATGTTACTAATATTATCTAGAAACACACTGCCTTGTCAGAACTGACTGATTTTTTACTATATCCCTCCAGTCTGTTCCTATTGTAGTAATATTACCCAGACAGTTGTTCATAAATTTGTATTTATGCATTTCTTTTTTCTCAAGGGTGCTAATTTGCAACTGTCATTTGTGAATAATTTTGTGTGGCTCTTACAGCATTTCTCCTTGTTTTTCAAAATTCTATATTCACATCCCCTGATTTTAATTTAATTCACAGCTTGGTATCCCATACAAAAAGTATTCTCTAATCCATCACTCACAGTGTTAATGAAAATAAGTGCTAAATCAAATGCAGGATAGACTTATATAGAATTTTAATCAAACACTTTCCCAGTTCAACAGCAAATATTTGATAGCTACTGCCTCCAGCTATTTTCTTTTTCCAACCAGTTGTGCATGCATTTTATGGGCACTTCCATCTGGAACAAATTTTATTAATTTAATTGAGAGGAAAACATACAGAACGTGTGAAAATACTTCCTGAAGTCAGAGTACAAGACTTACTTTATACCCCCACATGAGGTAAGTGATCAAGTCAAAGAATGAAATCAGACTGGTCTGAAACAATTTCTCTATGATGAGTTCCATGTGTTTCTAATTTTAAATCACTTAAATATCATCTCTATGTTTGTAAATAGGTTGTGTGCTATTTTGTTCTAGTTTCTTTCCAGAAAACAAAGCAGGTTCTCCATTGCTTCCTTGAGCCTCCTTTTCAAAAAGAAATGTTTGTTTTACCAAGCCCCCTGGGAGCTCTCACTCTCAGTTCCAAAAGACAGGCACTAATTGTACAGAGACTGCTCTAGAGGTTTCCTGAAGGAAATTCAAAGACAAATTCAATCAAGCTTTCCTTTGAATGAATAAAATGGATCTAAATATTTTTATAGTTAAGTAACTATAAATAGTTACCAAATCTTCGCTATTTGATTGCACAATTTGCACTCATTATTTAACCTTTAGGCTGTCTTGTAAATGACAAAAAATGTAGCAGCTATTGGGAGCATTTTCTTTATGATATGAACCAATCAAAAACAATATATTTCAATATGTGCTATTTATATAACTATAAATGATGTATCTCTAAAATGATAATGAGTTAGAAGAAAGAACAAGAAGAGACAGAAAAGCCCAGAACACAGAAAAATTCTACTGTTTGTCGTCACACCGTGATCAGTGCAAGGATATAAAATCTATTTTACATCTTTGTAAGTTCTGAATTCTTCTAACTAAAACACAGAAACTGAGCAGGTAACCATTCTAATATACATTAAGAAAGATTTCTGATTTGCTTACAAAAGCCTTCTATACCAAATCTATATATCTCTTTAACAAACTTACCTTTAGTTTTACAGCATGTGTACCATACCATCTGCAATGTAGTTTAGGTACTATGCTACATTTCAAGCATTATTATTTTCAATTTTTTCAGTCTTTGCAGCATGAGTACATTAGACAACACTCCAAAACAAAGGTTTTGAACACTGTAGGATACCCAGAAATGGCATACATTAAAAAAATAATACCAATTCACTTTTCTTCTTGTAATGCTGTCACATAGTTCTAACCTGAATCAGTGCAAGATGGATTTCCAGCTCTGCAATTCTTTTTCCTATACAGCTTCGAATGCCATAACCAAAGGGGATGGAGCCAAAGTTGTCCACTCTGTCCAAATTATCTTTCCTCAGCCAACGCTCAGGTCGGAACTCATTTGCCACTGAGAAATTTTCTTCACTGTATGAAGTAGCATAATGACAAAGTGCCAACTGGGTCTGAGGAAATAAATGATATTTATATTTAGCTAGCTCCAATGTACATAAAAAATCTAAAAGCATTTGCAATTACTCTAAGTTCTGCAACAAGAGGTGATAAAAATTAAGCAACTCTGAGTAATTCTAAAGACAAAAGATACCCCAAATTTCAAATCCCTTTCTCAGTTGGTCAAAGGAAATAATCAAATTGTTTTCAATGTTGCTCAGTGTACTAGAGAAGATGCAGTGGGGAAGGAGATGGGAACAAGTCACAAGTATTGGGAATTGTTTCATGAAGCTGCTATGAGAAAAAGGGAGAAACTTTCTACAAAGGGAATTAACAGACAAAGAATTAGAAAACTGCAAGAATAATGAAATTAATGCCTTTTTAATTGAATTGTACCATTACACGGATATGTTATTAATAGACTCCACCCACAAGAATATTAAGAGAACTCATGATGATAAATTTCATCCAAAAAAATGTAACAACTGCAACAAGTCAATCATAAAATCTATTTGTGGCATATAAATGGGTATTACTGAAATATTTTCCTCTTAATGCTCTAGTGTGGTGAAATCTTTTAAAATCAATGAAGTGTATGTATGTTGTAGAAGATCATATTTCATTTGTAAAAATTCAACTGTTCTCTGCAGAGGACTGCAATGGAACCTACCCCTTTAGGTATCAAGTATCCTCCAATGATCAAGTCTTTTTGGGTCACTCTTCCATTTCCTGGCAATACTGGGTATAACCTAGTGGGAAATATTTATCTGAAGTTCAACAGTAATAACTAATAAAATTTAAAAATGTTTAGATTCCAATTTGCATTCACGAATATGCAGGATGAATGCCATATTCATTCACACCCAAAATGTTATTCAGGACTACAGAATATCTTGGAGCTTCAAAGACCTTGAATCATCTGTGAGAATATGACCATCATTTAGGAAAAGTTATTTATTAGTAACTGAAGGTTAAGCTATTTGGTCTATGCATTTATTTGCTTACACATGTACAGTTATGAAGGTAGGTGATGAAGATGGAGACATTTTAGCACCGCTAAAGTTGAAAAAGCTTTTTTGATGCCTTCTCTAAAATCCTCTTACTGCCCTCACCTCATGATGAACATTTAGTATAAACATATTTTTAAAAATATGTCACATGCCTTTAATTTAAATCAAAAAGCTTAAAATAATTGCAAACTCACAGTGTGAGGGAGGAGGTTGTTATGTTTTATCAGACAGGCTAAAGGGAAAAATCAAGCTTTCGGTTCCTTACCTTAACAAACATGTCCTACATATGTGATACCACTTCTACCATACTTAGAAACATTAAACATTATATAATCTATCTTATTCATTGGTTGAGCATCCTTGGACACAATATTGCTGAAATAAATAAAAGTAGAAGCAGCAAATTGCAGTAGCAACAATAAACTACAAATGCTGAAATGGACTCAAAATTCATTAGAATAACATGGACTTAAATCTTTTCATTGTCTGCTACTTACCTCAAGGTTTCTTTCAGGACAGCTCTAATCAAAGGCAATTTTGGGACATCGCGAGCAAGTGGAACTTGATCTTTCCTCAGCTTATTGGTTATTTCCTCATAAACACGTTGCTGCACCTCTGGGTGCTTTGCCAACAAGTATATTGCCCAGGACAAAGTAAAAGAAGTCTAAGGAAGAAACCACAATCATCAAGCACAACATTAAAAATAATTTCAAGCCAAGAAAAAAAATCCGCTTTCAACTATGTGTTTTATATGTTTAAAGTTAAGAAACAAGCTGGCAGTGATTCACATCTGGATTCAATGGGAGGTTGCCAGACTTTGCCATCCCCTCCTTCATCCCTTTTCCATCTAAAAGTCCACCACATATCAAAACAATCCATGTTGATATTTTCCCAGTGAAATATAAAAAGCAGCAGACAAACCAAATGCAAGCCCAACTATGTAAACAATATTAAAACATAAACACTCTAAACAGTAACGGATTAGGTTAGCTCTTAGTTTTCAATATGCATTTCACCTTTCCTTCCAAAACAAACACTTCACAGGAAACAACATAAGAAAATACTACTCAGAACATTTCCAACCCCTTTTAAGCATGTGGTGGTCCCCTCATAACATTCACACAACAAAATTAATATCACAGCTAAGATTATACTTTATCCTTTTGGTAAGCAATGCTACAAAATTATAATTTAAAAATATTTTGTGTTAAGAAGAAACAGAACACGAGGCAGGACACAGTTCAACTTCGAGCACAAGAGGATTTAATGAAACCCATCATCTTATCTTTTTTCACCACAGCTGGAAAAAAAATCAGCTTGTGGAAATGTCTTCTTTTGGTCTTAAGATCAATTTAGAATGCAAATTCATAATGACGGTGAACTTTTATGTCTTGTCTTCAAACTGGGGTATAATGCTAGAAATAGCATTCTCATAATCTTTCTTGTTTTTCTTTCAGTATTGAATGACTGCCTTCTACAATGCAACCCACTTCTATTCCACTCAGAGGAGCTGGCAATTGTGCCAGCTGTGTACAGAACTTCTCTGATATAAACAGTGCTCCTTCCCAGCTTCCCAGTTCCTTCATAATCTCGTAAAAATTAGGACTCTTCTAGCAACAGACAAAATGCTTTGTAGCCAACAACTGCCTCACAATTCTGTTGAAAGCTTTTATAATCCTCTAAACCTCTTTCAGTTTCTATGATAAAATGAGATCTGAATTGACAGCAGTAGGGACAAAAAGGTTCCTTCAATTTTTGTTTTGTACTTGAAAATGAGGAAGTCAGAAGTATCGTCATCTCAGAAAAGGATTGTTGCCAGCTGAGAAAGCTGAGTCCAATGGAAAGGGAAATTCTTGTTGGCATGAACATTGTCCTTTTATTTTAATGAAAAATATCACATGCTAAAAATGGAAAATTAATGGTCTGAAAGATTAGAAAATGAAGGGGATGAATAACCATGTTTTACTTAAGAACCAAACATCAAAAAGCTCTGCAAACTCATAAGCCCTTGGGACATTTAACCAATGGAGTAATATTCAGCACATAAGGAAGTTTTACATGTGCTCCTTATTTTGGAATTAAAAAATGATTGCTGTTGGGGTTTTTCTGTTGTTTTCTTTAGAAACCTTACAAACATTCTTAAGCCAAAAGAAATCTGAATTCAATTAAACAGAGAGTTTTTCTTTTCTTTAAGACCTTTTACTTTTTTTACTTATTTTAAACTTTTCTACTGTAAGACTATTTAAGATCTATATTGATTCTTTATAAAATTAATAAAATTTCTTTTAAAAACTTGTTCAGTAACAATCATTTATAGTGTTCACTGATATTCTGAATAATTCTATATACATTGTACATACAATAATTCATCTTTCTTTTTCCTTGTTCTTCCAATTGTCATGCTGCAGTCAGTACTGAGCTACACTGATTTCATATGATAGGAATGAGAGGGGAAGATACACACATGACATTAATGTTTCTTCAAATGGTCAGTATGACAAGGCAGAAGAATAAAGAAGGAGAGATACTTGAAACACATTCCTAGGCATTAACATGTTGGATACACCGGCCCCATTAATCCTGAGGCTTTGCCACAGTTCTTTGCTTCAGCCTGACTATGCTGGCAGCACAAGCAAGGGTAGAGTGAACTTATCCACGTCATTGCTGGCCTAACCTATCCCCCCATGCCCCAAATGGATTCCAGCAGAAAGCAGGTATCTGATCCATAATGTGTCCCAGTTGATTTAATTAGCCATACATGAAAATCCTTTACCAAACTCTACACATGAGTTTATTGATCAATTTTTTTCACAATTACTTTCAGCTAACTTTTGTATTGTGGTCTCCCTAAAGTAGCACAAACACCAACCTGATAAGCAAACTAGTAATATGTGAAATACAAGCTGAATGTAAAGACAATTGCTATTTGTCTGTTTAATAAACTGTGGAGCAGACTCACAAGTGAAGGGTTCTTGTAAATCACAGTTAGATCAGAACACTGATTTCATTGCAGTGGAGAGATTACACTTTACAGGAAGTATTTTGTATCACTTTAAAGGCATCGTGGCTTAATTTTGTTAAAATTACATCCTTATAAACAATGTAACATCCTAAAGAAAGCTGCCAGTGATACTGGTTTGCAAAAACAACTATGCACAAGAAACATGGTAACAAGCTTACTGTGTCCACTCCTGCCAGAAGCATTTCAGTCATGTTGGCATAGATCTCTTCCAAAGTAAGTTCCTTACTCACTAGGAGGTATGTAAGTAGCCCACCATTCACTATTTCTCCTTGGTCCAGCTGAGACTGAATAGTCTTCAATTTGTTGTCAATATGGATTTGACCTTTGGGATTCAAAAAAATTGTTAAGCCTTCATTTTTATTTTTCTGCTGGTTCCATTCAGTAATCACATTTCTCGCTTATGCTACACGGCATATCCAGGGGGGAAAAAGAATATTTCTTAAGGAAAAATCCTAGAGTGGTGGTGGAGGTCCTTGGGTATTCATGGCAAGGAAAGATGGAGCTGACAGGAGCCTTGGTAGCTCACAGCATGAGAATGCTGAGCACAAAGAAAGGACACAAGAGACTTCAGGTCCCTTCCTCGAGGGAAGCTCGAGGAGGAGGTTTTAAGCCCACCTGGCTCCTGATGACTCTGCAAGAAGTGGTGAACTCTGCAGAGCATGCTGCAACTCAGCAGAGAGGCTGCTACAAGATGCTAGCAACAACCAGAAAGTCAAAGCCACAGAATGTAATTACTCTGAAGAAAAAAATGAGGAGCATCAGGTAATAACAAAAATTTTAAAACCCCAGTGAATGATACGCCAAGCAATTTCACCCACTGTCCCGTGTATACTCTAGTGACTGCAAAGAGCATCTTTGGTCAAAAAAGAGATTTAAGAAGAGAAAAACTCCTCAGAAAGTTAATGGCTCACAGAATGAGCTTACAAAAAAAATTTGAAAATGCATGCAGCTTTCTAATATTTGAGAGAGAGAAAGGGTTCAAGTTTTTAACACTCAAGAACATTAAAAAAATAAAACTGCAAAGACAACTTCTTCTTCCAACTTATGTGAAAACTGATTCATAAAGTAGCCTGGAATGTTTTCTTTACCAAAAAAAACATACAGAAGTACATCAATGTATTTTGATGTCAACTTATACACTTGAACATATGTAACTCAACTTTACAAAGTGTTTAATTAATTGCCAGAACCTAGTTTATTAACTTTTTAGTCAGTTTTAGTAGTCATTATTTGTCAGGGTGCTTAATTAAAATTTTGTTGAAGTCAACAAAACTGCTCTCATTAAAATGGAAGTGGCTTAAGACAAAACCTTGGCAAAGCACTTGGACCTGGAGTGACAAGTGGGTGCTGAAATAGATGAAGATAAAGAAAGAGCAGTATAAAATAGGGGAGTTTTGAAATGTGCTAGTAAAGTTTCTTTTCAGTAGAATATTTTTTAAAACAGTTCACCTGGCCAGTCTACATTTAATATGAAACTTACTTCTGCCACAATGTCTTCTTATAATTTTAGAAGAGAAATGCAGCTTGTCCCGTTCAAACACACATAGAACCTGCAGAAATACAGCTGAACTTTTCTACTACTAAATCTTACTAAATTTGAAGAGTCCATCCCAGGATCTGCAGAACTCTCTCCAGGGTTTTGGAATAAGTGGACGAAGCCATTTGGGAATGGCACCTGCATACATAGTGGTCTTAAACATGCTAAACATCAATTCCAGAGCCTCAATATATTCAACAGTCTGCTGAGGGATGTTGTTTTCCAAGCAGCCCAAGCGGCATTCATACAGAATAGTCGCCACACCTGCACATAAAGAAATTAAGGAATTGTCTATACACATGCATCAATACATATTAATAACTTAAGGAATTAACTAACAGAAAATGGAACTACCTTACAAGACATTTTTTTATTATTATCATTATCATTATCATTATCATTATCATTATTATTATCATTATCATTATCATTATCATTATCATAATCACTACTAGTACTTCAGCTGGGGAACAGAGAAAACAGAAATTCAAAACACAGTAAAATAGCACAGCTAAACATTGCAGCAAAAGAGCAGTTGCTATTTCATTAATACTCAGCATGAGAAGACAAACAGGAATTCTATCAGAAGCAGATCAGCCTCCAGCCTCTTTGCTGGGTTTTGCATCGACTACGAATTCTGAGCCTGCCCTGTCGGCCTCTGAACACACAGGGACACACGAGTCCAAAGACATTCCTAATAACTGGCGACAATGCAGGAGTTTCTAGCACGGGCTGTATCTGTCATCAGCTGGTGGCCAATGAATACTGAATCTGTGTAAATGGATAAATATCTTGCACTCCAGACAGCGTGTTTACTGCACACACCATTCTCCACCCAGCCCTAAAAAACAGCAAGTGTGACACTGTTGCGAGCGACAAAGTTGACTGCTTCTTGTTCTGACTTGCTGTAATTTTCACAGACGTTTTTCTGCAGTTCTGCAGGTACTCTCACTAGAAATTATCTTTACTGACTAAAATAATCTTAAAATTTGGGTATTTTCGACTCACTCCTCCCTTCCTAATTTTCCTCCCTGGGAAGATCTTTTCCTGTGCCTTTTCTTTCTTTTGTGCCTCTTTCAGAAACTGCTAGTTCTTATATATCCTCTTGCTGCTTACATGGTCCCTACAAAGAAATCTTACATGTTGGTTCCCTGAACAGTTACAGTGTAAGCTAAATAAACAGCAAGTCATATAGAAAATAAGTGTATGCCAGGCATAAGTTATAAATTAAAAACTAAAAAAATGTGAAGAATTTAAACTAATCCATCATTTATAGTGAATCTGTAAGCTCACAGTTTGAAATTCCATAAACTGGTAGTTAAATGCCATTTTTAGACATTATTAATGTGAAACAGACCAAGCAGGCAGCCAGCAATTTGACACAACATCTTCGTAAATGAACAATTTGGAAATTCTTCAAATCCCAGATTACTCTGCTGCCTGTCTGCAAAGAGTACCAATGTTTTAAAAAGGCATTACATATAACAAGATGGAATTGTATGCAGTCAGTTAAAGAAATACATGAAATATGTATCACCACGAGATTTCTGTAAGAACACAGGAAATGCCATACAGGCTCAGGCCAGGGTTTTATTCAGCATTCCCTCATTAATGGTAGCCAGCAGCAGATGATCTTAAGGCAAGCATAACAGTCCCACACTTGGCATGTGTAGGCAGGGAAAAGCAGTATCTTTTCCCACATTAAGCTATGAACTGAAATTAGATACGTCACATGGGGATCCCCCATTGGAATTTGGCTGGTATATTGTGAAATTAACATGTCTTAGAAGTCACCTGTCAGAAGATCAGCATCCTTATTCTTGAAAAATTAGTACAGAAATACAGAGTACTGAGACTGTCCAAGGCACTGGTTGAACATTTTACCTATACACCAACATTTCCATGGGAATTGCTCCTTAATACAAGGACTCTGCAAAGGAATTCTACCAACACCCACTACACTAACTAGGAAGACACATGAATGCAGAATATCAAACTTTCCTTTCCAGATTAACCCCATCAGGGCACAGTCATTTGACAGAAATGCCTAACTACTACCACACTGCTTTACATCTATTTTCTTTATAAATCCAGCCTGGGCTTACCTTCCATTGAATACTTGAAGAAAAGATTGTTAACATTGGTCACTGTTTCCCCATCCTCTTCTTGACTTCTGAGAGTGTGGATTCTTTTAATTAAGTCTGTGATAACTTCATTGACTCCTTCAGAGTAAACAGCCACATCTTTGGGTTTCAGAATTTTTTGCCTCAATACACTTCTCATTTTTAGCCACTGCTCCCCCTCCCTAGAAGAAATTATCAATAATGTCAATACATAGTTTTCCTTAACAATCGTCAGCTGGGTAAGAGCTCTGCAACCAAATTGTTTGCGATTTGTCATGTCAGATGAAAGCAAATGGTAAAATGAAAATTATTACTCAAACTATTAGTTTGAGTCTCAACTGCAACTTAAGATTTGAGTCTGCGGTGCAATACATAAAGCCTTTTGCCACCATGAAAAAACAGGCTGTCCATGACTCAGGAAATTAATTTCCCTCTAAATAAACATCCTATGTCAGTGGGGACTGTGAGAAGTTCCCAGTGGCAATTAACCACACCCACATGCGCTGCCAGGTTATGCAAGCTGTACAGACAGATAACTCTTCTGGAATCAGCCAGATTCAAAAATATCTGTGTGGGGATGCACGGCAGTGTGAATTGACCATTCTTTTCATTAGTCTTCTGAGGGGGCGCTTCGGAGAAACAATAAAGCTAAACCAATCTAAGCCAACAATTCCAAACAGCACACTGCCAACCAGATGGAAGAGTCTAGAACTGATGCAGTAAACCCACATTCATGCAGTGCAGTGCCAAAGCTAGTAAGCTTTACTTCTTAAAACTGCTTGCAGGTGAGTCAGCTCAGACAGCTCCAGTTGATACACATCCCCAAAGAATGTCTTTGTGCAAAGTAGCTCACTGCACAGTTCAACTGCACATCATTACCATCCCTTTGAAACTTCCCAGCAGGACAAATTCACAGCATTTACCACAAACACCCACTCTCTTCCCCCCACTAGACACACAAATTTCCCCATACAGAAAAGCCTGATTTCCCAGATGACCAGTACAGTCCTTCAGAAAATCACTGAAGTTACATAAGAAAACAAGGAAAGTGAAGGACTAACAACACTCACGCAGAAATGAGCCCCGTGGCTCTCCCCCGTAAATCTCTGTACTCCTGCCAGGATTCCATGTTGGCTCTTTGTGGTGCTCTGCCTTCTGCTCGGAGGACTTGAGCAACCATGTCTCGATCTGCAATGGATACAACAAACTGGGGACCAAAGTGAGACTTGAAGATCTTTCCATATTCCTGAGTGTGTTTTTGCTACAGTGTCAGCAACAAAGAGAAACAGAAGTCAAGTATTACTAAGGAAAACTATCACAAAAGGAACCTGACGATTTGTCATACACAATCTCTCACATCTACAATCTGATCTCCAGCCTTCCAGTCAAGGAACAGTTTGAAATGTCAGGAGAACCATCTAAGCATTACTGTGAAATATTCACAATGAAAACAGAGAGGTCACACAGTTCAGGACCCTGGCTGAAAAGACCCAAAACTCTAAGGCACAGAGTGTGAGTGAAACCAAACACTGAGAAGATGAAAGGACCTGGTGCACTTTAAAACACATCTCTTCAGATCAAACAGGTTAGAAAGAATGTCTGCAAAAATGAAAAACATGGAAGCATATAGGGTTATATTACCAGTATAATACAAAGATATAATTTAATATATTTTGTAAATAGCTACTTACTCTACCATTTAATTGCTTATTTAAAAAGCCATGTATAAGTTTCTCGCACCTAACCAGCACAACAGCCTAGTGAAAAATTGCATTTTGGAACAGATTTGTCAGCAGTGAACTTGAGAGAGACGTATGCTAATTCTGCAAAAGCAAGGAAAAGGTGGGGTCTTATTCTTGCAGTGGGATTTATTGAGTGGTTGATCCACAAATCATGTGATTCAGGCTAGAAGCAAACAAGAGGATTGGAAATTAATAAAGAGAATTGGATAACATTAAACTGTGTATATATATTTAAAACAAACAAACAAAACCAACCCAATAAGTTTTCCAGTAAGATTGCACCATCACTGTCCCATGAAATTGTACTGATTATTTCAATAAAATTTCATTCTGGCATGGTCATGAATTAAAACTCTCAACTCTTACAAATTCACTTGGAGTTGAGTTACTCATTTCAGAGGGGAAAAAACCCCACCAAAACTTCAAATCAGTTATTAAAAAGATATTATTAAGACTTAAGAAATCAATTTTAAAGCCTTTATTTCTGGTTGAAGTATTAAGACAAGTTAAACTGACAGAAGTTTAACTTTGACACATTACCTGTATTTTAATCCAAAGACATCTGCACACAGAGTTATGCTGATTATAAACTAAAGATGGTTGACACCAACTACGCTTGTGAAAGTCTAGTATTGACCCAAGATTTTCTTATGTGAAATATGTTTTATTCAATCTCAGTTACAGAGATGAATTGTTTAGCTGCCAACAGTAAGTTTAAGACACATGAATCACCCTTCAGAATATGATACCAAGTGCACATAAAAAATGTAATTCTTTTTGTCTAGTTTCCAAATAAAACATGAGTTGTGCAACTGTGGTCTCTGCCAGTCACCCCTTAACTACTTTTGGAACACAATGGCCAACTTCAGTCTAAGTTCTAAAAGTCTTCCCCAACGATATCCTGACTATTTTCAAAAATCAGCACCTGGATTCATAAGAGACACATGTATTAGTCATCCTGATGAGGGAAAAGCTACAGCAGGAACTCAATTGTCCTTTCTGCTTGGTCTGCTCCTAGCCAACACCATAGACAGAGCAATGTGTGAACAAGCACTCCCAAATCCCCAAAGTATCTCTTGCCTTAGAAATACTTCAGGTATACTGAACTTGGAGATAACAACTTTGAGAGTATGTGTCTTTAAAGAAAAACATGAGTTGGGAAAGGAGTGTAGCAAGGAAAAATCAGTGGAGTGAGGGGAATACAGGCCACCAGTCACAGAAAAACAGGTTCAACAAATTTTGCTAGTTATAGAGCAGTTTATTTTTTTCACTGATGGTGAGCTTTACATGAGACAGTGAACTTCAACAGAAAATATACCAAGTGACAAGCTACCCAATCAAATAAATTAAATACTAGTTTTAAACCAGAAATGGACAGGGACAAAGTATTTGAACATCCCTTTCTTTCAATCAACTGAACACCATTTTATCAATTTCAAATATAAAAAGATGCCCAGGATTTCTACTTCCATATTTTCTATCACAGCATGGATTTTTCTTTCCCTTGTTCCAAACCCTAGCACCTCACATACCACTCGTGAGTCCAGTCATTCTTTCACACACCATAAATTCAAACTGCCAGCATCCAAATCCCTCCCTCCCCACCTTTCTTTTCTTTATCCTTGCATAGCTCTGATGAGACAAAAGCGATTCAACCCCATCAAATTATAAATACTTTCCCTTTGTCATAATTGCTGTAGGCATTACTACTTTGGCCAGGCCTGACTGGAGTCATGTTACTGAGAACAGAACCTCCTTTGTGAAAAGGCACTCAGCTTCCCCACCCCTTCTGCATATAGCACACAAATATTTGTGTGCACCAAAGGACATCGTTTAAGTAGCTGTGCTGGTTACCAAAGGGTTTGGGATTAATTCATTCCCGATGTTCACTGTATTGTTAAACTAAACAGACTGTTAAATTTAATGCCTACTTGCCTTCTACGTGTAGGTAAACAGGGCATCCTGTGATTCTCAAGACTCTAAGCAGAATAAAAACTAGTATTAAATTGCAAGTTCTCCTTATCCGTCCTCACACTTTCCTTTCTAGGAATAGTGTTTACTAAAGGAGAAAATACCCATATCAGCTAGTGGTAGTGAATAGCATGTACTATTTAGGGTGTCTTATATTCTTTTTAATATTTTGAATAATTTTCACTGTTTTGACAGTGAAAGAACTCCAAACCAATGGTAGCATCTTTTTTTAGTGTTATGAAACACTGATGAGTACCTCCCAAATTCTGTACACCACCACAGAGCGGAAAAAAGAAACAGAACGACACAAAGAGCTTTGGTTGTCTTCAAGTTTCATCTGCATGTCATAATTAGCAAGCAATCAAGCTGAGCAATTCATCATTAGCAATCTAGTTTGGCTGCCATGGAATACAGCATACATCCTAACATTTATTCTTAAAAATCTAAAAGGTAAATATAAGAAAGCTGGACAAAACTAAGCAACTTATGTGATCCTTTTTTCTTCTGTCTCCTGCCTCTTTCTGGTGTTTTTAGGTCCTTTGTCAATCTTAACTTTCAAGTTTTGTTTCTCAAACCATTTAAAGTTCTGTTTTCTTTAGTTTCCCTTTTCTATTTTTATTTCCCTTTCTCGCTCTTCTTTCTTCCTGAAATTTCAGTAATTTTCGGGCAGCGAACCTCTTGGGGCTGACTGAATTTCTTCCTAGCGATTCGGGAAAGGTCACTAAGAAAAACAAAATAATAAATGCCCCATTTGAGGTATTCCCAACAAGATCTGTACTGCCGGTGGAAAGCTTATGGATCCACAGCTGCAAAAGAGTGAAACACAGTTTTACTCCCTTATACACAAAGCGCTTCCTTTAGAATCACTTGGACTACACGGGGAAAGAGCCCCAGGAGATGCACTGTGACTTTTTAGGAATGAAACCCACATGTTTGGCCAAGCAACCAAAAGAATTCATCTCTGGATAGCGACAGCCTTACGGTAAGAGTGCTGCCCGTGCCAGCATCCCCGAGGCGCTGCACAGAGGAGGAGGAGGATCCTGGTCCACCCAATTCCCGCAGGGATACCGCGCCTCACCCATCCTCACCAGGTGCGGCCCCCGGGGGGCCCCGCCGCGGCCCGCGGGACACCACAGCTTGTGTCCCCGACCAGAGGACGCTTCGCAGGCCCCACCCGGGCTCTGGTTCGCTGCAGCACCGCCGCACGCCAGGTGACAGGAGCCGCGCTCGGCCGGCCCGCCCTCCTCCCCTCTCCTCCCCTCACGCCGCCATCGGGCCCCGCTTCCCGCCACCCGCTCCCCTCCCCCGCGCCAATGTGGCGGCCGGGCCGGCAGCGCCAGTCGCCACCGCTCCGGGGCCTGTCCCTCGCCCCCCCGGCGAGCTTCGAACCGCCCGCCTCCCGCCGAAGGGACCGGGGCGGCCGCCGGGGGCCGGCCAGCGCTGACGGCAGCGGGGCCAGGCGCATCTACCGCCCCCGCAGGGCACCGATGTAGGCACAGTGCATT
Organism: Acridotheres tristis; assembly: GCA_037013685.1. Classification (NCBI taxonomy): domain Eukaryota; kingdom Metazoa; phylum Chordata; class Aves; order Passeriformes; family Sturnidae; genus Acridotheres; species Acridotheres tristis. The sequence continues at coordinate 23,713,370 of CM072894.1, read as the reverse complement.
TATGTAAGGGGAGGCCGGGGTAGGAGAGACAAAATGGTCTCTGCTCACGGCGGAGCAGCGCCGGGCCGGGCTGAGGGAAGGGCAGCGGCGGAGGCGCCTCAGGGCTGGGGCGGCCCCGGTGCCCGCACAGCCTCACGCACGGCCGGGTGCTGCGGTCTGAGAGTCCGGGGAAGCCCACGCTTCCCAGCCCTGCCCGCCAAAAATAACCCATCTGCAAGCTTGTGAAACAGCCCAGTCAAAAAAAAAAAAAAAGAAAAAAAAAAAAAAAAAGAAAAAAAAGAAAAAAAAGTTACTTTAAAATGTTATTGTATTTTCTTTATTTTTCTTTTTTTCTTTTTCTTCTCCTTTCAGCTAGGCACTTCCCCAGCGGTTCAAAGCGCGCACAAAGATGCGCGGGGAGCGCTCCCGGGCGCCGGGGCACAGGGACCGGGATCGTGGGATCCCCTGCCAAACAAACCCGCCGGACCTCCGGTGCTGCGGGAATTGGAGCGGGGGATCCCCCGAAACCCGGCTCTCCGCAGCGGGAAGGCGGCGCGGCGATGCCCGGCTGCGATGCTGCTAACCCGGCCATTCACCAGCGCTTTACTGGGGGACGAAAGGAACGGTTTAAGTCAAAGTAATCCTGGCGCGATTAAAGCATTAAATAGCCGAGGGAGCTGTACCTGGATTTCATGAATGCGGCCGAAGCCGTCCTTCCAGAAGAGCTCGTAGAGGTTGTAGAGGGTGTTGGGTCCGGGCATTTCGTGCAGGCTCTTCACCCTGCCCAGGCGGCGCGGACGGGGCTCCAGCAGCTCCGCTCCTCGCCCCTCGCCTTTGTTCCCCGCCGCTGCCCGCGGGCTGCTCCGCACCGCCAGCGACTGGCTGCTGCACAGCCGGGGCTGCCCCGCAAACCTGCTGCTGCCAAAAAGTGCCCGGTAAAAGTAAGTCCTCTCACATTCAAGTGTCTGCTTGCATTTCATCCTCAAAACTCTGGTGAAGGAAGACATGTCTTTTAATTTCAGAAGGGTCCACTTTGCTCCTGAAGCTGCTTTTTAGTTGGTCGCTCTTTCTTCAGTGCCTGCTTTAACTTGTACAAGCAGCACTTCTCCAAGCTCTTACTGCATGAGCATCAGTTTACACAGACCATTATTTAACGCTCCCTCCCCTAGGGCTGGAAAAGGGGGGTGGGTCTGGGATAAGACTTGAATAGAATGAACCTATTATTTTGTATAATTCAAATCAGATAAATTTACCCATTGTACATGCAGCTAAGGTCCAGTTTTTGCCTCTTTCACCCATTAGTTTGGTGAAAAGCTCCCCCCACTTTCTCCTATTTTAAAAAAGCAGGATTAGACCTATTTTTTTCCTTGGCCTTAATTCATTCTCCTGTGTTAGAAAATAGGGTATTTTCTGCAAGAAATTTTCTTAGAACCGTTCATTATCCTGTAACATATATGAAAAACACTTCCACATATAAGTAGCACTGGTCTTACACAGTAACCTTACAAAAAATCCTGTAAATTACAATATTCAGAGATGTTATTTGTATTGCAGAACAATTTATCGTTTGGATAGGATACACTCCATAAGCAGCTTGTGTCAGCTTTTGTAGAAATCTGCACAATTAAAAAAGTATTTCTGTTATTTTCATATGTATTTCTGTATAATTCCAAAGGTGTTAATGATTATCTGTAAAATGTTGATTAGTTTCACAAATTATGTGGAAGAGACTAACTTGGTTTTTAAGTGAATCAGACACTCAGATAAAATTTGAGGACAGAGGAAAGTCTCAAGGAAGATGCATATTTCTAGAACAGAATTATGAATAAACTGCTGGAAAAGTAAATCTAGTAAGCGTCAAAATTATTAGCCTTTGTTTTCCGTATTTATCTTCACTTAGGTTTTTGAAGGTGTATTCTAATTAAGCTCTGTGTTCATGCTTACTTTGGGCATTGATAACTCCACTGAAACAAATAACTCTGGTTAGACAGGCTCATCAGTCTTTATGGATGCAGCAGTAAATGTTACAGAAATAAAGTCTGTTAAAGTATGTGCTGGTTTAAGCTAAAATCATGACTTCATCATACTTGTGAAGCTCCAGAAAAGAGCAACGGGAAAAATAAATGAGAATGTTTTTAAAAAATACTTAAGAAGTTTGATAGACTTATTTCATCTGGGAAAGATGACTACCACAACCACGACAACAGCCTAGAGATGTGTACACCTTTTGTTTAAAAAGAGGTGCATGTCAGAGAGAGAAGAAAGAAAATAATGGGCTTCGTTTGCAGCTACAGATTTCTTGATTACTTTTTCAGGTAGCCTTGGTACCTCACATGTCAGGTAGCCAAGGCATCGCAGGACGTTATGTACTTGCTATCACTGAGCTCTGTGAGAGCAGGTTTGAGAACGTCATCAGGGAACCTCTGAAGTTTTCCTTCCTACATTCCTGTGTACTGTAGCTACATTATTTCTTTGATATTTATCTAAAGATGCTTGGAGAAAGATAGCTACACAGACTTTTAATATTAACATAGTCATTTTTCTAGATTGATGGAGGGAATATGTGCACCCTTCCTAGAAACTTCTGCTCACAGCTATCAGTAGGGTTGATTTTTTTAAATTTAGTTTGAAGTCATACATGGTTGAGGTAAAGCATCTGCTGCTATTAATACGATGGTGAGATAAACTTTGATACATTATGCTGTAAAGGTTACAGTTTTACAACAGGTAAGTAGCTTTCTCTGAGTGTACCTTTTACAGTTTCCATATTTGGAATTCTCCATTATTTTCCCCTATTACACCTTTTCCATTAAAATCATTGTAGGACATATTGTTTCTAGCCAGGACATTTGAAAAAGCTTCAGAAGCTTTAAGTACTTCACCAGAACAGTATCTGCTTTCCTTCTGAGGAATTTCTAGAGGTGGCAGTAGTCCCAGCATAGGAACTGTGCTGTATAACCCCACCTGCACTCAGTTTCTTCTTTGTTTACTTATTGTTAGATTTCCGTTTGTTTGCAATAAAATAGTCTGAAACTGACTCCATTTAAAAAACCAACATGTAAACACTCAGAGAATCTGCAATTTCGGTGAAACAGGGAGCTCACCTGGAGCAGCTTGTAAAACAGCTGCAGCCATTCAGATCTCATTACTGCCAAACGTCAGCAAATTTTTAATACCACTCAAACATTCTGTGATTACTGGCTATCAAGTTTATATGTGCAGCTTATACAATTACAGTAGAGCCAAATTCATGAGGAGATGCTAGCAATCTATTGTGCTACAGCTCCTGAGGAATTGGATGGATTCTCTTCTGTCTGTGTAGACTGTTGTTGGTTTTTAATAAGACACTAAGCACTGAGTGAGGTCTGAAAACGTTTATTTAATTAGTCATGTGCAGATGTTTATTACTGAAAAAAAAATCTTTGAAAGAAAAATCCTAAACCCCCACCAAAAAACAGCCCTAATGTATAAAATTATTTTTAAATAGGCTTTTATACTTGGTCTAGTTTTAAAGAAAGAGTGGAATGTGCCATTTGAGAAGAGTCCTGACCCAGGACTGTCTGTAAGACACTTCCATTGCTGCTTACCATCTTGCAATTTTATTACAAAGAAACATCAGTGTTTGATATGCAAAGCCAAAACCACACCATCCTGAAGAATTTCCAGAGTATGTTAGGCAATAGGCAATGGCAGAGTGTAACAAAGAAATAAATCAAGAAAGCACAAAGTGGCAATGCATTAATGATGAAAATTGCCAAATTTCTTAGATACAGAAGAATTTAAAGGAGTATAAAGGTGCAATTAAGTAAACCCGTATAGAACACTTTCCTTGCACAAAAAGAGATTAATAGATTGACATCTACAGAAACAATTTTTTTGTAGTGCAGATGGTGACCCAGAGGTAGGTCTGATGATCAGTGTGCCAAAAATATTTATAAATAATAGATATTTCTAGGCAGTTTGCCAGAGGGAATAGAAATCCAGAGCCACTAATAGATGCAGCTGTGGTGCACTATTAAAACGTTGTTCTAATAATTATCAGTAATACTATAGCAACCCATCAGTGCAGATACAAGTTTCTTTTCCATGTAAACTGTACAAAAACAATACTCCAGACAACAAGAGCCAAATTGTAAGGTGGTTCAATAGCTGAATTCAGGAAGGGAATATTTATGAATGTGAGTGAATGCATGTGGGCTACCACAACATGGAATGTGTAATTAAACCATTCACTTCTCTTTGCTGTGCCAGATCATAAATGTATGGTTCTGTTTGACTTTCAAATTAGAGCTTTAGTGTATATTTGTGCCACTAATTTTCCTGCTTTACTAACACACTTCACATCCTTACTACAGCAGAATCTGAGTTGGAGGTCAAACTTGCAAACTGCAGAATGTTTAGTAGTCAACATTATGACTAAGCACCAAAATTTACATGACAAGAGAGGCATGAAAGTGAAATAAGTTTTCTAGAATAGACTTGAAAAAGAGAAAGGAAGAGTAAAGGAAAGAAGACAACAAATATTTGAAAGAGCAGCAGAGGGTGAAAGGTTTAGAGGGCAACCTAAAGTGGTGGAGAGGTTGGCATCGTCTGGTCCCATTTTCCTCTCAGATATGAACAGACTTGTTTCAGGTAACAGAAGTCCAGTAGTAGAGCCACAGAATTCCCAGGAACAATGGTGAGTATTGTAGCCATTATACAAAACCTCCTTCCAATCCACATAAAGCCACCAAACCATAAAGAAGGCAGGAGTTATGCCATCAGCAAAAGCCAACCAAAACACATTTATGTGACTTAAAAGATAAATATTTTCTCCTACTTGTACAACCTACCAGTATATATATTTATCAGACAACTTAACACTGACTCAGAAACACACTCAGAGTTCTTTAAATTTAAACAATTACGTTTGTCCTAGCCTGTTGGTCTTTGGAGTCTGAAAGTATGTTTTATGTAACAAGTCAGTTAGGACTTCTGTTATTTCAAACAAGTTGGAGCACATGCCCCTTGAGAGCAGACATGCTCCAGTTTTAGTTAACTTTTGCTATGTAACAGGATCACAGTATAAACTGAACTTAGTTTATTGATAATTTAGGTTATGTGTTATTTTTGGATGATCTTCTTCAAACCCACAGTCCTGCTGTTCTCTCAGTCTAGACCCCCCAATGGTCTGATTAATTGTACTTGGTTACCTTCGTTTAGTTATTTCTAAATCCAATTTAAACTTGCCCTTCTCTTTGCATGAACTCTGACAAAGTTCAGTCGAAGTTCTTTGTGTCAATAACATTGGTATTCAGAGTCAATGGTTACATTATCATCTTACCATGAATTCTGTTTTCTTAGAATTATTCTCACCTTTCAACAATCTTGGCTATATCTGGTTTGTAATTACTTGAACATTATTTTATGATATCCAGTATAATAAATATGGTACTGTACGTTTTACATAACTGTTAAAATAGCTACAGGTATAAATAATTTCTAAGTATAATTTATGGACATAACAGAGATTTGATAGAAGGCATTTAACTTTGCCCAAGACTACACAGATACGTTCTTCAGAACATTTGCAAAGAAAAGCTGAGAAAGGGCTGCAATGTCAGAAATGTAAGCAAATATTTTCAGTGTAGTTTAAAACTTTTTCACTAAAAAAGCCATACAGCTAGTCATAATTTTTGCCTCAGGTCTCCTCAGTATGGAATTCAGAGCAAGGAGGGAGCCAGGGAGCAGAGAAAAAGCTTTTCTTCCAGCAAGGAAACCTGAATGACATCCAAGAAAATCACACCTCCTCTATCCACAGACTTCCAAGACATAATTTACTTACCCCCGAGTTCACCTGCCTCTGGCATCACTCATAATCTGAATCACAGTTCTGCCACACAATCTGTTCTTTTGTGGACAGTTTAGTTTCCTAGAGGGCTGCAATTACAGATCTGGAGCTGTCTACTGTGACCCTTGAGTGCATTGCCAGAGTGCAGGGGTAGTAAGGGGCCAGCAGGACAGAAGCTCCAGGAGCCAGCAGTTCCTCAGTGACCCGCCTGCCTGACCCTGTTATGCTATAGGTGCTGCCACATGCAGCAGCAACTCAGCTGCAGTGAGTAAATGCACCAGTCTGACACTTGCTGCTACAGGCTGGAGTAACAGCAGGCAGTAATTACCACACTTAATCTTATCAACTTAATGAATTCTAAAGTTTGAATACCAAGATGCTATCACTAATGCATGGAGTCATTCATACCTCGTAGAATTATTGTGCTTTACTTGATGCTGAATGTACTGCATCCTACACAGACATCACTTAGAGGAGTGAGCTCACTAGTCATGATTTACTACACTGAACTGCAGCAGTCTTAAGCCGGCTACTACTAGTGATTACACAATTACAGGAATCAGTATTAAGCCATTTGCATTTAGTAGGTTGTTGTGGTTTTTTTCAGGCTTATGAGGGGCAGAGAATAGTTTAAGAGCATTTCATAAAGCTTTTTAAGAGAGAATTAATTATGCAGAGGGACATTGCCTGACTTGCTCAGCTAAACCACTGTCACAGGCCCTTCCCATTATACTAAATTAACCATTTTGCTACTAACTGTTGCCATTAGAGCTGGTCCAAACTACTGTAAGTAAATTCTGCTTTAAACTGGGGAGAGGAAATCAGCACCAGAATACTGCACAATTATCTTTTCTGTATAAGCCACTCAAGCATTGCCATGGCTGGTTCCAGGTTGTGAGGCAAAAGACTCAGCACAAGAGAAAGAATCAAGTGTTACAGGGTAGGGCTCAGAGCCTAAACAAAGTTTAAACTGAAGCAGATCAGTTCCTTTTTTAAAAATTACCTGATTCTGATACAGAGACCAAAACCAAGCACCATCTGTTCCCAATTATTAAATGCTTCCAATATTTCTACATTCTCAATTTGTGAATTCATGCTAATAAGAAACAGAATTCAGCATTCTTCTGAAGCACATTTGTCATACAACCAGAATAGCTGTACCATGCATGTTCCTTCCAGTAAGGTAAACCTTTATACCAACCTATTTTCAACCAACAGAGGTTGTTCCTAAAGCTCTATAAACAACCAGAAAAATAACACCTCTTAATACACCAAGTAGCACGTTACATTATTAAGCAGATGTTACTTAAAAAGCATTCTTCTGCCACAAACCACCACCATTTCTCCTATCATTTCTAGAATTCTAATGCAGTCTTAATTTAAAAACACAAACTCGGGAATCTTTCTTGCACAGATTCTTCCAACTCACCTTGAGAGAAGTGAAATGCTTTTTGATTCAGTAATAACTTCTGTGGTGACAGTGCACTGTTTAGCAGTTATGAAGGTTTTATTGCATGGTTAATAAATAGAATATAAATAACAAGAGAAACAGTTTTTATTTGAGCAACTTCTCAACAGTAGTAAGAAAAATTAGGAAAACGAGCAGAGTTCATTTGTATTTACTACTAATGCTTTCCTTGAGTTTACTTTGGAGACAGAGTTCCTTTTGCTTCTTGTGTTCAAACTCTAAAGTATTTCTGACCAATGCGTTAGAATTTTAATACAAGTAAAGTCACAAGTATAAATTAGCTCTCAGTTTAAAAATATAATGTAAAGTGCTCGTCTCAGGATTTTTTCAGCTCACTGATTTTATTTAAGCATTTTGAAGAACAGTATATTGTTGAGCAGACACAAGAATCAGATAAATAATATTTCAAACATCAGTACAAACTTCATTTACAAAACCTTTTCAGGACTTTTCTGAAAAAGGATCTTCAGCTGATAAAAATAAAATCTATTAATTACCCTGAAAACCAGACAAATACTTCTCTTGAACAAAGTGGCCCATATGCTTCTGCCTTCTGGCCAGGAGGAAACGAGGGCACTAGACTAGGAGCACAGTGCCACACAAAAAAGTATGTGCTGTGACATGTTTGTATCCTAAAGCTTCTAAAAATGTTTTCATGGTAAGATTTAGGTCCTTCTTTGCTTTCCCATTCACCTACAAGAGCACATACATTGGGAAGTAAATATGTGGCTATACAGATGCATATAAAAGAGTCTTTTAAAGGTCCTGTCATAAATTTCAACTCCATGTTTTCAGTTCCAGGAACAAGTACTTGGATCCACAGTTTGAACAAGATGCCCACGTGCAGGACGTCACTTCCGGAAGCGTTTGAACAGGGGGTGGATGTGTTTGTTGGCAGACGCCTTGCTCCGTGAGGAGTGGTATTCCATGTACACGGTGTCGTCTGCTCCCGACATGGAGCTCATGGTGCCTGTACGACGGGACACCTGCAAGTACAAGGAGCATAGTGCTCAGTGCGTGATCAGAGGCTTAAAAATATTTTCATTGCACGTATGTGACTTAAAAGATTTACTTCAAAATATGTAGCAATAGATCTGCTACCTTCTCCTCCAAATCTGATGGAGAAGGACATGAACTCCAAGTCTAATTTCTTCTGAGAGACCAACAAGTGAATTATTCCAATAGCTGAAGGCTAATGCAGATTAAAAAAATAAATCTATTCTTTAAAGTTTCACAAAGATGCCAGGCCATCAATGACAACATCACATTTAGAATTGGATGGAAATAAAATGGCCCAGTTCTGTCCCATTTGTGGTCATCCTTTTTAAAGAATTCTTCATTACCTGAGCTGACTTTGAACCATATTCTCCAGCAACTACTTCCTCCTCAGCATCCAGGTCAGATGCTTGCAGGACTTTCTGGAGAAGCTGCTGCTGTTCTTCTTTGGTTGAAAATGAAAGTTCTTCTTCTTCCATGCCTGCCAGCTTTGTGATCACCTAAGAAACAGAGCACACTACAAGGTGAGGGCTCTTCCTCCTCCTCACTGTTAGCTATTCAAAACCAAGAGAAGTATTTCTGATTCTATATCCTGTTGGAACTGCCTTCAACTTTTATTAATGGCTGGAACAACCTCACACTATAGATAGCACAGATACATTCAAAATCTTGCTAAGTAATGTACATATACATATACACACATCTCTTGTTATAGTCTAGCTTGTTATATTTCTAGCTGGAAATGCAAAAGAAAAATCTTTGAGGGGGGGAAGGAAAAGAAGAAAGAAAAGCTCTGGGCAGAGCACATCAGCTAAACACTGCTTATACCGGCTTGACCAAGAACCTGACCAAAGCACATATAACTCAGTTATGTATTCAACTTAGTGCAAGGTTAGTGTCATGCTGTAGGCTCTAGATTTGCCTAGTTTAAGAGCTAGTATTTTATATTTAACAAAAATAATCCACTAGCTCTGCAGAGACTTAGAATTTTACCAAGAAGCATTCAGGACAATGGGGAAAAAACTCTAACAAACTGAGATGTACAGCTGTTGTGAGACAGTGCAGCAACATGCAACAGAGCATCAGCCACAGAGCAAAAGGACTCTTCTAGCCTTTGGGTACTTAAACACTGGGTAACTTCAGCTGGGCTTGTTCTCCTTGGAATTCTCAGTAACTCATCTGGTAACTGTGGGTGCAGGGCACATGTGCCAGCCCTACTGGCAATGCAGTGCCATGGGCTCCATCAGTGGATAAACCTCCTCTTCTGAAGAACTGAAAAGATCTCAAGCTTCTGTTATAAAGCTTTGCAACAGGCAGCTTACTTTCTTAATCAGAAGTATTTTGAAAATTTCACAAGAATTCTCCCTGTAGTTAAATGAATTTTGTAAGCATATGTTTATACATAGCAATCAGTTTTCCCATTGTTCCCAATTTGACAACGTTTTGAGAAAGACATCCTAATTCAGCCATTGATTATGTAGTGTTTTCCCTCCTCATCTTTTCTGCTTACCTCGAGTCAATACAATTAGAAACTAATTACCTCAGCAGTCTGGGTTGGAGCAGATCACAAAAACCACTGTAAATAAAGTTTAAGGTAAAAGAAACCTATATTAGCTGCCAAGTACTGTTTTTTAAAAATGGGGTAGGGAAATACTGGAACGAAAAATCAGTGCGGTGGGCTGTTATTTGTGGGAATTTCTTGTTTGAAAAAGGATGTTTTCCTGAGAAAACGTCCAAGCCTGAAGAATCCATTCATGGAAGGAATCAGTCCTACATGGCTAAAGGAACACAATGGTACTCCTTTTTTCTTTAGGAGGATATATGCTATGGTCATCTCAAGAATAAAGAAAAAGGAGTCACAAAAATCCATTTTAAATTGCATTTGCCTGTTTCCAGCTCTGGTTGCAAAACACTGCTAGCATGATTCATAGAACGAAACGAATTCCCACTGCATCATCTTTTAAGCTGTCCAACTGATGCTCTGTTTAAAAGTTACCCCCAATTCTTTAATATACAGAATTCTTCTGTCACTGGTTTAAAATTTAGTATATCTTACATTTGGTCTCTAAATAAAAATACAATCAGTAGCAAGGGCAACTGGTTAGCTAACCAAAAAAAACAGCTAGCACTACACTCCAAGCAGTAAATTGTAATAAGGCTGATATTTTAAAGACAAGATATGTGGATTTTGCAAAAACATATTACTTCAGTTCTCTTTTTGATGAAAGGCAGAGAATGAAGCTATTGAGAGATGGCAAGAAGAAAGTAAGTCCTAAACAAAAGTGAAAACTGTTACCCTTTTAAACTAGTAATGAATTTTAGTTATTTAGGAATACAAATTCTGAAGGACAGAACACTACCATTTAAATAATTACCTAAAGAAGAGGTAGAGACTCCATATCTGGAATACTAAGAAGGCAGACATTTACTGGAAATGGCATATACATAGTTCATCCTTGCTTGGAATGAAGAAACACGAGATGTTTTTTTGGAAGTTTCTTTCAGCCCTATTATTCCTTGATGCCAGCTATGACTAAGTTTGGCAAACAGAAGAAAATAGATATTCTAATGTTTTGTTTCTAATCTGCAAATAAAGAACATTCCAATACCGGTCAACAAAACTGTTGCTCCAGATACTCAGCTGGCCACTTGCACTGCTTTTGTGCCATATCACACCAAAGCTCCTAGGCATAAGAACTACTTCCTTGCAAAACGAAATCCCTCTATTTTAACCTCTTTCTTAGTTCTAGAATCCAGGGCATTCAAATATTAAGTATTATAATAAAAGTATTACATTAATTAATTATAATCAATAATGTAACATTACGTAATGTTACATTATGTAACATTATGAACCTTACGTAACGTTACGTGACCTTACGTAACTTTACGTAACGTTACCTAACATTACCTAACGTTACCTAACATAATATAAGTATTATAATATAAATAAGGGATTGCTCTAATCTTGTGGGGCTTGGTATAGCCACAGAAATGCATTTGCTGTAATTAACTGCAGCTTAGTACTGATCTACAAGTTCATATTCACTACAAACATACTCACTACAAAGGGAAACAAAGCTGTCACCTATAAAGACCATGAGAGGTCTGTTTGTAAAGAGCTCTTTAATGGGCTTCTCTTCCCAGAGCAGTGATTTGCTCCAGCGCAGCAGTTCAGGGGGATGTCCTGTACTGGCGCCTCATGCAGACAAACTCTTGAACAGCCAGATGTAGGAGCCTTATTTTTCATTCTCCTCAGCACTGCTTCTCATGGGGAAGGCTTCTAATCAGAACAGTAAGCTCTACTTTTTCAAAGGAATCATTCTCCTAAACCCAAGAGTTATAATGATACTCTGCTGCCTTTACAGCCTAATAGATGAGCATACAGGGCAATCCATGAATTAAAAGAAAAATAAATGAGATACACCATGAAATCTATAATATAGAGGAGCTTTGGTTATGTTTGGAAGATGACATAGCGAAATTTTGGTCTGAGACTGGAGCTCTTTGGAAATTGTCACTTCTTAAGTTTTGCAAGTTTTCTAAATTGCTGCTGTCCACTCTGACAACACCCAACACTGCTTTATACAGTGCCAGTGTTATACTGTATAATGGGAGGTCTGCACAGATGGACAACTGAACAGCACAGACAGAAACCAACCACGAAGGAACATGCACTGCACTCTGCAGGGTGCCTGGCTTCAAGTCACTTCCCTTTCTAGACGCTGTACAAAGCTACTTGTATCTGCCCTCACAATAATATAGATGATAAAACAATACCAGAGCAGTTCTCACTTGCAAGAAAAACATTCATTAATGCTTTCCACAACCAGAATTCTGAAGTACTGGACCAAATACTAACATTAAACAACATGAAAATTACATTATTGGGCCTCAAGCAAAATAAATAGAAGGGACAAATTACCTTGAAGCTATAACCTTGATCTACAAGAAACCGTTGCCGTTTTGTTGAATATGCCATTTCCTGAGTGTCTTGGGATACAAGGGAATAAAAAAAGGCATTGTATTCCTCTGCAACCATGCCTAGGAGACAAAAAGCACTCAGTGATTAGTTTTATTTGGAACACTGCAACAAAGAACAACCAAGGAATAAATACTGAAAACAGGTCCGTAAGTAACTTGTCCCCATAAAAATGATTTGCATTGTTTAGCTGCACCCAGACCTTGCATAAACTGATTGACACAGGATGGAAACTCCTACTTTTGAGGATAGGTGAAAAGACAAAAATAGCAATGTAGACTAACACAATCACACAGGTGAGAAGAATCTGATGCTTTAGTCTGCTAGGTAAGGTGAAAGAAAATTGGTTTTAAGTCTATTATGTTAAGAAGAAGTGAAAAGTCAAGAGCAAGGACTGCAGTGCATGTCAAAAAAGTTCAACAGAAAACGACAAAGGAAAAGTTTTATCCATGTGAACTAGAATTTGCAGTGTTTTTGAATTTAAAAAGTGAAACAAAGACACTTAGCTAACAATTCATAGCACTATCTGAAGACCAGCATATACCAGGCTGTAGATTAATTTTTTTGACACTTACAGTCCTTAAGGTCTGTTACCCTGGTAATAAGGTTCTTTTCTAAACTCAGAGTTTCACTAAGACTTTGTCAATTCACTAACATGGGTTTTGTTTGCATTTTCAAACAAAGCCTTACCTGTAACAAGCACAAACTGCACATAAAATAAGTGTGTGCAGAGCTTAAGTTCAAGTAGGAAGTATTTTAAGAGTAATAGTTCTAAACAAAAATAATTCCTTTGGCCATGTTTTACAAAAACGCACTTGTCAAAAACAAAATCCAATTTTTAAGTAATCTACAGTATCAAAAATCCGATTTCTAGAGGCTTGCTTCTTAGAATACTATGATTCTTCACGAACGATTTCATGTTGAAAAACTGAGACAACTGCCAAAGAACAGAAAGTCAGTTTTCTTTCAGCTTTTTTTGTCCTTTAGAAATTTTCTCATCACTAGGTTTACAGACCCAGAAGAGCCATTTTCATTCACAGGTATATAGGTATATTCCCTTTGACTAAAACATAATGCAAGGACAGTAAAAAGAAACCTCATGAACATGCAGTTTCTCCTGCTCTAGGTTGCTATGATCCAAGGCCCAGAGCCCAACCACCACCTCCTTTACCTTTTTTGGCTCTCAGCACTCGTCCCAGCCTTTGAGCCTCCTGCCTTCGTGACCCACCATGGGATGAAATCTGAATGAGAACATTGGCTTCTGGCAGATCGAAGGATGTGTCCCCTACCTGTAACAGAGCAGCACTCTCTGAGCAGTCTTATTTCCACATTTCCCCAGCCAACACTAAACACAAAGTACAGCTTTCTTTGTGAGCTGCAATAGGAAGATGTCAAACGCACACCACGCATGTGCAGCTGACTCCTAAAGTTCACTCCAAAGATAGGCACAAGGACACAGTGAATTTCCCTCACCTTGGAAATGAAAATAGTGTTGATTTTTGGATTGTGCTTGAAGTTTTGTAGAATTTGCATTCTTTCCCCTTGTGCAGTAGGACCATAGATATAGGGTCTGAAAAGAACACAACGTACACAAATGAAATAAATTCAAGATTTCTCACTCATTTCTTGTGAGGTACCATGACAGGGAATGCAGGACGCATTTGAGCAGATACGAACACAAACCAGATTTTAGTACAGATTTCAGTTTACTTTTAGCTTCTTTGGCTCTTCATCCAGCTGCCCAGGGGTTTGTGGAACCCTCTACAGCAACCCAGTCAGCCAGAAAGAAATTCTGACAGTTACAAATGTTTTGCAATTACGTGCACCAATGAAGCTGTGTATCAACAGACTGAATACATTTGCTAAGCCTACATGAAAGACTGAAGGCAGCTGTTAAAGAGATTTTTTTCCTCAAATGTACTGAGTTAGCACATTTACAGCTGAACCTTTGCTTCCTATTTAAACACTTGAAAATACAGGCTTCTCTATCAAGGATATGCTGGGTGTCACAAAGGGGCTGCTGAATGTTGTTCTGGGAAAATTATTTTTGCTTTTAAAGTTAACCTCCTGCCCCTTCTAATACCTTCTGGGACTACTGAAATGAGAAAAAAAAGCCTCAAATATTTCATGAGCAGCTCACAGTGGCATTTCACCTACGGTTTCTAATGTTTGACAATGAATTACATGGAACATTTAATGTCTCAATACTGAAGGCTCACACAAACTCTCAGCCACTCACACACTCACGAGTAACTTGGACTGCTATGAATTTTCCAGTGTCTGGCTGTTTTATTTCTGCCTAAGCAGAGTTAAAAAATCAAAAAGCTAAAAAGAGCAAAGCCCATGCAAAAACAGTGAACTGCATGCAAGATAGCACTGCCACTGCTTTGTCATCTGTTGCATTACTTTTCCAAACACTGGTTACCAAGCATCTTCAAAAATAGGAGTTAAGTTTTCTACTTACTGTTTTGTTCACGTTTCCATAAATTGTTTCTAACACAAGGAACCAAGCTCAAATTTTCCATTTAGCATTGCACATACATGAGTGGTAGCTGAACATAAACATGGCAGTGCATACAACTAAGGCTTTCTATTCTTATCAACTAATCCCTGTGCACGGGCTCATTTTGCTTTCTTTACTACAAACTTCATTCTAGGGTTTTTTACCAAACAATCCCAGTCATCTCTAATCTAATTCTTCAATTTAGTGTATTTAAGCAGACTTTTAGAAAAAAACAGCTAAAAAATGAAAGTGAGAAATAAGTTAACCCTGAAAAAAAACCTTCATTATTCAATTAGTAGCATTCAGAAATATCTTGTCTTCTTTTAAATTTCAGGTAGTATTTAAATTTTGAAGTTAAATGGCAGATTTAAACTGAAACTAAAGCATTCTTGAGCCTTCCATTTCTTAACACCACTAAGAAGGCATTCAAACACATTTTGTATTAAAAACAGAATAATCTTGAACTCCTGGCTATCAATCCTTCATTTTAACTTGCCCAGATCCTACTTTACAGTGATTCACTGGCATTCCTGAGTACTTTTCTAAATCTAGAACATTAAGTGCTAAATGGATTCTTTTTTTAATTACTCATTTTCCTCACTGCAAAAAGACATTTGAGAGATTTGCAAAGATAGACTCCTTTCCCATTAACTAGCATAACTGACAAAACCACAGAGACACAGTCCTTCAGAAACAGTGATTTAAACATATTCCTAACATCAGTAAAGCCTGTCAGTACATGAGCTATGCTGCACTGGATGACAGACTCATGGCAGAGGGAAAGCTGGCCAAGCAAATTTGGATTCTCTGGCCCCAAAAATTGCAGTCAAAGTAATTCCTGTCATGTGCATGGTCTTTCCCTGATGGTTCCCCACCAGCAAGGGCAAGGGGGTTAAAGGAGGAGCCAGCAGAGGCAGCTGGACCGTGGCCACCTCTCCCCCCACGTGGGAGCCCACCCAGCCCGCACACTTCCATGAGAAGGGCAGTGGGAGCTGTGCTCCTGCCGGGCACCAGCCACAGCACTCCTGCCATACCCACGGCTGCTCTGCCTCCACACACGCAATTCCTGCCCTGCACAAACGAACGGCTCCCTTTGCTTTAGCCTGCTCACAGCAAACTGATACATAACTCTCTGCTTAAAACAAAGGCTCCCTCACCTTTGTCCAGCACTGTAAGCCTCCTTCCCTTCTAAGAGCTGGATAACCTGGAGCTCCATAAATGATGTGACAAACACAGAATTCACTCCAGAATAAAAAAGGGACCATCTACTATTTTTTCAACTGGTTTTCCCACCACGCTTCCACAGCATCTACCCCACTTACAACTGCTCTGTAGCATCTCCCCCTGCCAGCATCGCCTGTGCTAAAGGCTTTGTCTGTGCACTGAACACTGCTAGAGACATTCCAGAGGCATCATTACAGCTAATCTCTGTCCAGACAGATTAAAAAAATGATGAAAGAGACCATGGGTATTGGAATTAATCCAGCGCCATTAGATCTGCTTGCTATTTGACATGCCAGCATAACACGGCCCCTTAAACTGCAGTTAGAACTGATCACGAATTTTGGAAAGTGTAAGGCTTGTTTGTGGTTTTGCTAAGGAGTACTGCTGAAATTCCTAGACATTAAATCATATACCATCAAAATGCCCCACAGCTTCCAGCAAGCAAGGCATTATTTGGGCTTGTCAAAGAAAGGATGAGGCCAGCTTACATGGCTCTGTTTTCCAATAATTGCTCTATGCCCAATCCTGACAAACTCTCCCTGACCGTTCCTCCCCAAATCCTACCAACAGACTGATGCTGACCCCTCATTAAACCCTGTTTGCACAACCTCCTGTAACTGCACTCACGTTACAGTCATTTAAGGTAACCAAGAAGCTCTGGGGAGAAATGTCCTTTAGTTTATAAAGCAATTACTGCAGTTCTAGGTAGCACACTAGTACAGCACAGATCCCAAAAAAGCTTGTCATAGTTTTTTTAGACAAGGGTAAGACCTGTTGAGAACCTGAAGAGGAAGACCCTGGGTCTTAGAACATCTTGAGAGATCCAGAGAGTATATATTTGAAAACCATTGTCTCACAGAGACAGGGGAAGGTACCATCCATTAAAGAAACGGTTTTAGTGATATTTCTAAAAGCCCTTCATTTTTCCACCAGCTTTTACTAATTAAAATAAAAATACTAAATCTTTCACAAAATTCTGGATGTAAATTTTTCTGCAACAAATGCTAAACAGAGACTCTTTCCAAACACTGAAATCATGTTGCAGTGCCAATAAGGTCCATCCAAAAATACCCTCCTGAGCTTTTTATGCAGGAGGACTGGAGTTACAGCATTACAAAAAATATTCAAGACTACTGAAAGCTGTGAGATTGCAAGGAAATTGTCATGGAAGGAGGAAAACAACAGTGCCGTCATTGGTTGTGAACACTTACTTCCCAAGTCTGACTGCATATTCCTTCAGTGCAAACACATTGTCAGCAAAGACGATGATTTTATCATTCCGTCGCTCATGAAACTTAATCAGGAACTGACAGGCTCTGAATTTATTTGGGTTCATGGTATAGAGCAGTATCCTTTTCTTTGTTTTAATAGCTACATATTCTCTGTAAAATTCAGGTGACATCGGGCACCAGACCTACAATTAGAAAACACACACACAAACAAAGTAGCACTCCATTATTTACTTATTTAATCCCAGTGGGAATTGAGAAGATATTGGGGGATGGCAATGCATTAGGACTTTGTGTATAGTGCAGGTCACAGATTTTAACAGTCATTTCTGTATCAAAATGAAAGCTACCAGTCAGTGAAGTCTCCTGCACCACTGAAATCTGTTTTTCCAAATGCTTTGACATTGAGATCCATGACAGAAATAGGCAGTGGGACTGGAACAAGACTGAAAGATAGCTACTTTATGTTCACACTTAAATATGTTACTGAATGCTACGACTTCTTACAAAGCAGTAATTAAGGGAATGAACTGTCTGTGTCACAGCAGTCAAAGCTTTTTCCCATCAAGACTAATTTTCATCCATATTCTGAAAGCTGAGACACATTTTGTCTTAATTACAGAACAAATTCACCCATCTTTCTTCATATATCCACAAATGAGTAAACTTTATTTTAACACCTATTGAGTCTAGAACTTGCAAAACACTAGGATTGATTAGAAATTTTCAACAGACAATAACATCAGCCCAGGATACCTAAGCAATTCTTCTATTATGTAAATAACAACCATAGCACTTCAATAAGTCTAGGCTTATTTTTCCTATTGTAGCATGAAAAAAGAAGAAATTACGAAGTTTAAGCCAATGAAGTGGCATTATTGAAAACATCTGACACTATCCATAGGGCATATAATTTAGGAAACATTCACTCTGCTGTACATGGCTTATTCCCTCATATCCATTGCATAACAGAAATTAACAATGACCACAGAGAAAAGCCTCTTTCATAACCACCATTCAGCTCAGGAAGTTAATGACAATTTACAGTTTATTTAAACAAGATGAACTGTTCTGTACTGATAAGACCTAATTTTCTGTTTCAAAATATTTTTTCCAGTGAGTTAAATGCCAGATGATGCTTTTATTACCCTTTGAGTACATTAAAAATAAATTCATGTACTGAATAGGCTCTGTTGTTATTGTGGGCAGTCTACATGAAAGACTTAAAACTCTTGAACCAGAAGACAATTACATCCAAGAGGCAATGAGATACAAATACTGAATATTTGACTGCAGTAAAAAATTTCATCTACTGCTCAATGCCTCTGACTGTGTGGCGTACACATGTATTTTGTATTTGCACTCTCTTCTGGATTATTAAATAGGTAAGATCTACTTCTCACCCCCATGATATTTTCATTTTTACATTTTCCAAGACAGGCACTCCAATCCAAAAACTTAGTATGGCTGCTCAGAAAGGGGTTATTTGTAAATCAAAAAATCTGAAAGAACAGATAAAGAACAGGTTTGTTGTCTTTTTTAAACTTTGTGTAACTTTTTAAACTGTACTGCTCATTCCCTTTTAGAGCAGTGAAAAAGCAACACCTGCAACAACCAGGACCAGCCCTATGAGATAACAGCACTGCCCTTTCTGGTCATCTGGGAAGATCTGCACTTCAAGAGTGAGCCAGACACCTTTCCTGGCTGAGGGAATAAACCAAGTTGATTAATGATGCTACTCCTCAAGGAAATCCAAACAAATATGCAAAGCAGTTGTGCACATATTGGACTCAACACGGGGCTTTTTTATTCTTTGCTTTCGGTAGAGTCATTGAATGTTAGTTCAAAACACTGGCCTAAGGAATATAAATTTGCAGAATTTTTCCATCATTCAGAAAAAAATGTAGCCCATGCTTCATTTTTCAATGACTAAAGGGCAGTTCAGGGACTGAGAATCTTGCTTGCACAGCAGAACTAACCAAAGTGCCTAAATGCAAATCTGAATTTCAGGACTGGTTAATCCCCCTTCAACAGTCATTTTCTAGGCGCCTTTCACTTGCATTCTATGAGTTCAAAACAGTGGGGTTTTCTCCTTCTGCAATGTCCAGTTTGCACAGTGCTCAAAAGGAGAACAGCTGACCTACATCTGCATCTTTTATTCCAGAGCTAGGGAGAATTGCATGAAATTAGCAAGACAGGCTTAAAATAAACCACCACAACAATGACAACAACAAAAAGACAAAAAAAATCCCCAAACCAGCAAACAAAGACAGAAAATCCCCACAAACAACGGACAAAAAAATAAAGAAAGCCAAATAGACAAGAAACCTTTGTAGAACTCTACCATAACATATTGCAGCTGCTAAAACTTTACTTCCCTTCAGTGGGAGACCAGATAAGTTCATGAAAAAGCAACTCTCTAATGTTTATATGTAAACCTCGTAAATAATGGAGCTTAGAGAAAGTTACACTCTTCCCTAAGTATCTTCCACATCAATTATCAGAGACAATACATTGAATTAGGCTTTCCAGAAAGACTGCTTTAACATTCTAATGTGTCTGTGTGAAAGATTTTCACTTCTTTGGATATCATATTTATCTCTCACCCATATGCTGAACAGAGGTCACACCTTTATACTGGAAAGAATGGTGAGATCCAGTCCTGCATTTTCAAGTTCCACTCTCATATATTCAGGCTTGAAATAAGCAGGTGTTTTCTTATATGTTTTAAAATTTCTACTATTTTTCTTTGTTATAAGAGCTGCAAGAATTTTTCTCAACTTTACAAGCATACTAAATAAGCACTAATAGTACCAAAAAGCAGAGCATCACCTCAGCACACTGGACTTTAGCAATGTAGCCACTGTTCTGCAGCTCCATCCAGTTGGCTTCATAGAGCTTTGGTCCGATCAGGAAGTTCAGGTCAACAATTTTATCATCTTCTCTGACCAGGGTAGCAGTCAGCCCCAGTTTACAGTGAGCTTGTACAATAGTAAGCACACGTCTGAACATTTTTGCTAAGAAATGGAAGACAATTTTTTTGTTAACTTTCCTGCATGGTTTTAGAAGAAATACTGCAACTTTAAAAGACATTTTCATCAACTCCTGAACATAAGACAAGCACAGCATTGGGAAATTGTACCCCATTGCAAACACACTCCTAACAAATCTGTGTTACAGCAAAACTTCACGTGATTGCAGCTTTACTTTGCATTGTCAAGTGTTCTCTGAAAATCTCAGTAAACCTTCTGGCATCTTTACTATTTCCCATTCCCCAAGAGAAAGTTAATAAATTCAGAGGTTACATGGCTTGATTTGGATGTCTATTATTCCTAGCAAGAATTGTGACACAAGGACTCTTGGCTGACTGCCACATTCAGGACTTGCAGGATATGGCCGAATTACTCATCTTTAGTATTGCTAGATATCACAGAGTTGCTATAGCTTCATTTCTAGGAAACCAAACAAGAACAAAAGTGACGGAACAGTGCCAGCACTGTGCTTCTTTGATAAAATGGCAATTATCACAGAGGTCTACTTCTGAAATCCAGCACTTCTGTAGACACCAAAATATATTCAAATAAGAATAAGGAAGAACAGCTAACAGAATAGTGGGTGTTATTTTCAGCCAGGATTATTCCACAGACACTTTAATAGTACATTATTGCTTTCCATTAATACAGATCTCAATTACATAGCAATTTCAAAGACAACAGTTACTTCTGGACGTTAATCACTATGGTAACTCATAGATATTAAAAACTGGCCTGCAGTGTCACTGCATTTAAGAGAAGAAGGCAGATTAATTCGTCTCCTGTTCAAATATGTCTACAGCAAAATTATGCAAATGGAATTCAGGTATTTTAAGAACACTTTATCAAACTACATGGAGGAACTTGTACTTTTCACTGCTATTATAGAAAACACAGTGTCTTATTTGAAGGATTTCAGAAAACCAGTGGTCAGATAAACTATGTAGTATCAGGGGGAAAAAAAAGTAGAACAAGGCAGTTTACGTGTCTCAAAATCCTGAGCCATGGGTTTACTCGCTACATTAATCATGAGAAGAACAGCAAAAAAACACCACTTCTACAAGAACAGAAGGACATTAACAATGTGTGCAACATGGAAGGTTTGCACACCTTTCCCTTACCAGGAATGGTATGGACTTCATCCAGTATCATAAGGCCCCACTCTTGACTTTTAAGCCACTCCATTACTCTTTCTGCTTCCCAAGACCGTTTTGTCGTGTGCCCCAACATGGAATATGTGC
Source organism: Acridotheres tristis (assembly GCA_037013685.1). Lineage (NCBI taxonomy): Eukaryota > Metazoa > Chordata > Aves > Passeriformes > Sturnidae > Acridotheres > Acridotheres tristis. Next base: position 23,691,886 of record CM072894.1, on the reverse strand, counting down.
TGATGGCAACGGAACATCCAATGGGCTTGTCTTTGGCATCAGACGTGAAGCGACAGATCTGGCTGTCATCGATGGTGGACCACATCTTGAACTGGGCCTTCCACTGCTCCACAGACACGGCAGAATTCCCCAGCACCAGGCACCGCTTGCGCACGGTGCACGCAGCTGTCACTCCCACCAGAGACTTGCCAGCACCTGCAGGGCACGAGTGACACTCATTAGTCATCTCTCAGACACCACTGGAACAGGAGGAAAACAAAACAAAAGAGCAAAGGAAAACTGTGAGAAGATATGAAATCATGCAAAGGTAGGTTTCTTTGTCGTTTCTTTGCTACAATAGTCTTAAAGAGATCAAGTATTCGCTTCTTAAAAATACAGCTGGATTGTCTACAACTGTATTTCTTCAAGAAAATTGCAAACAATGGCTTTGACAATTAGGAGCAATCATTTTAATGCTTTTTAATTTCAAAATGATGTTAAATTACAGGTGGCTACAGAAAGCTTCCCTAGGAGTGCTCTATTCCTCTGTCTCTGCCAGTTACACATTCCCCCACCGAGCAAGTCTTTAAATCTTCCCATCCTTCACACTGCTCCCAGCACCTCTTACACACTCTCAGGCCCTCATCACACGTCCCATGCACATCCTCTTCTCTCAGTACTGAGAGCATTGGCATACAACATCCTGTTCGCTCCGTTTTCCCTTGTTTTCTGTAGGCTGTCTCAGTAGCATGTTTCTCATTTATTCCTCAAACTCCTCTGCCCAGCACTTGTGCACACAAGCTCTTTTCTTCCTTGGACGTCCCTTTATGCCACCTTTGTATTCCCGGCTCCTCCCAGTTTCCCTACTCCCAGTCAAGGAACAAATTCCAATGCCAACAGCTTTACATGTCACGGGAAGATGAGCAGAGATGCAAGAGGGCACAGAGAAGCACGAGTGGCAGTGTGAAGGTACCACAGCAGCTTCCCAGCCCTTGTCAGGACACCACCAGCTCTGTGACCCAGCTCTCCCTCAGCATATCCTCACCATCAGCTAGTAAAAACCACCAGGGTTTTTACACTGGGACACCAGGACCAGAACAGTCCCTGCTGCTGTCTGAAATCCAAGCAGCTAACATCTTTGAAATTCTCTTTACTATAGGCAAACAACAAATTGTCTAACTACCAACACAGAAACTTACCACATGGCAAGACAATAACACCAGACCTGGCTCGGCCATTCCCAAACATCTTCCTCAGGCTTTTCTCTTGATAGGGCCTGAGGACTGCAGTAGGTTTCAGATCTATATTGATATCAGGATTCACAGAATCATTTCTGAAATCATATTCTGCCAGCAAAGGGTACTCCAAATGGATACAACGCTTCTGAAGTTCTTCAATCATCTCCTGAAGAAGAAACAAAGCTTCAGTAGACAAATTCTCCACATCTCAACTAATGTCTTTTTCCCCTAAAAACAACTAGGTTACATAGTAGCAAGTGAAGTTACATTTATTTTTTATGCTTCTGAAGTCTGCAAGAGCTATGACTTATTCCAGAAACTTTACCTGTGATTATCCCACCCCTCTAAACATTTTGAAGGACAGTTAATATTAGAGAGGGCTCCCTAGGCAGATGAAAGAACATAACACATTCAGCTCAGATTGCTGCTTACCTGGCAACGACTAAACTACACCCTGAAGTCCTGCAACGAAGAGTGCAGTAACAGACACAAAAAAACTCACTATGCTACACAAAGCTGCACATCTATTACCCTGAAATCCTCCATACCCTGTATGAAAGTTATTCCAAGACAATGACAGGCTGAATCAGTCACCAAGAAGTTGTTGGTTTGGGTTGGCTTTTTTCAAATAAACAAAACGGCTACTACGTCATCCCTTTAAAAAATTCCCTTTTCCCCCATTAAGCCATCAGGAGAATCACCAAGTCCAAAAACAACTTGAGAAGTCCTATAGAAACTCTCTGAATGCCAAGCAAGGACCGAGCTCCAACCTCCAGCTCCTTTCTCAAGTGATGAAATTGGAACCACCAAGAAAGAGTTCCTTCTGCAACCACAAATTACAAAACAAAAGGAGGAGGGGAAAAAAAGGAAAACAAAAAAGCTCTCTGAAAGCAGCCCTCCACTGAATTCTCATCTTGCACTAAGCAATAATCAGTCACACATGATGGGAACCTCCCTGAGTCCCTGGAGTCTCTCTGGCCTCTAGGCACTGTGCTCTGCAGGCTGGGAAGGAACAACACCCAGACTGCCACCCTCTAAGATTCTAAACTTTGGAAGGTAAAAGGGAAAAAAAAATCTTAATGACTTCCAGTGAACTCCTCCACCAAACAAAGAGCCACAGTACTTCCTAGTAAGTTCTCATGCTTATGTGCTTCTGTGCAATATTCATACCTGCTTGACTTCAAAAGACACAGTCTGTGTTTCCTCCTCCTCCTCCTCATCTTTGTCCATCTGTTCATAAAACTCAAATAAGTCAGCTGGGACATCTGGCTTATTCTGAACATCTGTGCCCTGTGAAGTTGATGGACCAAGGCCACTTTCACTGGATTTTGAAATCTGAAATAGAGGAACATGAATTTTCACCAAAAGATTAATTAGAGACACACTCTGTCTCTCCTCTTCCCCCGAAATTTGGGCTCTTAAAGAGGCAGAGTTTGTTGCTGGCAGAATGAAGCTGACAACAAACAAACAATAGCAACTCCAAACTGCTCAAGAGTTTACCTCCAGTCACTGCAGTAATTTTAGAATATGGCCGGACATACCGCTGATTTACTTGTGAATGTCTCTGTAATGAGCTCTGTCTCTTCACCTTCAGCATTTCTCAGGCGACATTCTTTAATTACATGGTCTTGCAGAAGCTGCTGGATGACATCAGGGTGGGTACTTTCTACAAAATACCTAAAATTAAAGAATATAGGAAAACGTTTTTATGAACTCATCAACTGAATGATTCACAGGAAGAGCAGCATAGACGATTAAATACACAGCTGTCCCAGATGCACTTTCAAGCATCCAATTTTGGGGTGCTAATTTAAAAATAAAGACATTATGGCAACCAAAACTTTTAAAAGATGCCTCACACCAAAAGCATCATGCATTGTGCAGACATCCCTCCATCATACTCAAATGTTCTCTAACCTAACACGAGTGACAAACTCCAGCAGAAAAGCCCAAAAGACAAAACCCCATACCTCCAAAACACAAATCACCTAAAAATTTAAAATTATTGCATCCTGGAGATTCCTCAATGATGATGCTGGTCGGAGATCACAAGTAAAATATGCGCTGACTTCTCCAGGCCCTTCCAGCATTATCCTCTAGCTTTAAAACAAATGAGATTCAACGCAGACACAAGTACCCCCCTCTTGCCACTGGACTGGCTTATCTTTCCCAAACAATTTGAAAACCTCAAAAACATTGCAAATCCAAGCAATAAAGAAACAAGCTACAATATCAAATTTGCAGCCTACTTTTAAAAATGTGACAACAACCAGTGCTAGCTCGGGTTGTCACTCAAACACAATTCATCAGCTAATGTGTTAAATACTTCCAAAAGCAGCAAAAGTGATACTTGAGAGCTATTACACTAAGCTGGCATCTGTGAGACTCCAGAGTTCCTGAGAGCACTCACTCTCAGGTATGAATTTGGAGGGCTTCCAGCCACAAGAGCTAAGGAAGAAGCCACTTACCTGTTATGTTTCAGAACCAGCTTCACCTTCCCATAGCTGACAGTGCACAGCTACAAAGAGAGCAGTCATTAGGAACATGTAAAAGAGATTCCATGTTTAGGATCAAACACTGCAATGGCTTTAGGTCTTTGTGGGGAAGCACCCTACCACAAAATATTTATGTGCACTGCTGTTATGCTCAAGGAACAAACCTGAAAAGGTATTTTCAGAAGATGCCTATATCATCTTATGCAGGAGATCAGGCACAGATACTTTTTATACCTAATTTCAAACTGTTTCCAAGACTAAGAACACACTTGCAGGATAAGGCAGGCTGCCTTACAGTGCCCAATTACAGATTGCTTCCCACGTTCTCAGTTTCTCAGAGCAAATCTGAGGAAACTTTCCCCATGTACAAGTTGTACTGGCTGAAATTATCTACACAGACATTTAAATGTACTTTTTATAAAACTCACAAAGGATATATTATGAAAACAGTATATGTGTAGCAATACCATATGCAAAAAGACACGGGAAAAAATGTTCTCTTGAAACAATGACAGAAGAGTAAGACAGTTAAAAGTGATGAATAATTTTAAAAAAATCAATTAGGCAGAGGCAGCAAGAAAGGAATTCCTTAGTCGAAACAGATGTATTTCTAATGCCAGTAAAATAACCTTACCTTGATAAACTGAATTATCCCATCTGGGACACCAGTCTTGCTGAGTTTCTGCAAATACTCAGTGATGTCACTTGTCTGTAAGCCGACACTCACAGCAGCATACAGGGAGTAAGCAGTCAGCTTGTACTCGTGAATATGGGTGGGTCTGCACACAGGCTCAGCAATGGCAACCAGAAAGTCCTGTGCGTATTTGTAAACTGGAGAAAAGGCTTCCAAAAATATATGGCCATCAGGAGCCTACAGAAATAAAAACAAATGCTGAAGGCACAACAGTGTTAGTTAAACTGAATTTCATAAGGAAGTTACAAGACAAAAAATAAACATGTATCTTCTGTCTTCTGAAAATGGTCAAGGCATTAATTTGTCCATGTTCCTTCCAAGGCACTATGAATAAACCACACCCAGATCGATAAAGTTTTTCCAGACTGACATGCTGGGGTGTTTCTTCTTTTTTAATACTACAGAAACTGCATGAGTAGAAGCAAGCTTCCAGTCCATTCCCCTGGAACAAAAAAACTCCTTGCTCATTTTATGCAGAATGAACGAATAAATGAATGAATGAATGAATGAATGACAGCCCTTGGGCGTCACAGCACTAAGTGCCTGTACAGTACGCGGTGCCAAGCACCCTGCAGATGCTGGCTGGGATACCACCTCTTCCCGAGATGCTGCACCACTGGCCAGACCTTGGGCAAGTTTACTGACGTCCCTTTCAAAGGGCAGAGAAAACAAACGGCACCAGTTACGGGAGATGAGGCCAGCCTGTCTTAAAGCTGTTTCGCTCCAACATACAAACCCTGCTGCTGTGTCACTGCAGTGAAAGACTCCTCTCGTGTCACCAGCCAACGCGCTGTTCTACAGCCATCCCCGAGACGTCTGGCGGAGGTGCTGCTGTGCCCTGCCGGCCCGCAGCACACCCGCGACAGCGGGGACCCTGCTTGGAGGCTGCCGGGGCTGGAGCAATTCCCCGCGCATTGCCGGCCTCCGGTCCCGGCTGTCCCCGCACGGGCGCTGCAGGGGACACATCAAGCCCCGCCGCCGGGCGAGCCCGAGGCTCTGCACCCGCACACTCCGGCCCGCTCCGGGCTCCCCGCCTGACCCCGCAGTAGTCCCAGTGTCTCCCCGGGAGAACATCCGCTGCCAGCCCTGTCCGTGTCCCGCAGCCATCGCGGCCCCCCCGCACGCACCACCCAAAGGGGCCGCGAGCTGTGGTCGGCCTTCAGGGGCATCTGCAGCCGGTAGTCCTTGGCGCCGTACTCGTCCACCTTGGTGCCGCTCTCCTCCACCTGCTTCCCCGCCGCCGACGGCACCGCCTCCTGCGGCTCCTTCCCGGCACCCTCGTCCTCATCGTCTTCGTCGTCATCGTAATGGCGCTTCTTGGACTTCTTCTTATCTGGGAGCAGAGCGGGAGCTGTGACGAGCCCTCCCAGGGTCCCCTCTCCCTCCCCGGCCCGGCCCGCGCCGCTCCCGGCTCCGCTCACCGCGCTCCTTCCTGCCCATGGCCGCCGCGTGCCGCGCTGCGCCCGCCCGCGCGTCACTTCCGCACGGCGGCGCCGCGAGGGGAGGAGACACCATCGGCTCTCTGTTCCCGGGACCGCCCCCGCCGCGGGGAGACGCGCGGGCGGGCGCGGGGCGGGGCCTCGGCTACGGGAGGCAGCCACGCTCCCGGCCACGCCCGGAGCAGCAGGAAATGAGGAAAAATAATTAAAAATTAATAAAAGAAATTGAACTTCCGGAAAGCGCACCGTAAATAACAATAAAAAAGCCAACTCGGAATTGAGATACGGGAGTGACATTGCGCAGTGTTCTGAAGTACAGAATTCTTAAAAGAGAAATCACACTGTTGTCCCTACAGAGTGTTTTAATATATTTCTAAGTACAATTCGTGTCTGATTTTGGAAATACAAATACATTTCGAATGGTTAAAAACAAAAATTAAAAAAATATTTTGAACATCAGCCAGCTGAAAATATATTTATCTAGTAAATCATCTCTCAAAGCTTTTATATATTTAATTATTCTAACTAAACATAGTACCCTTAAAAAACAAGTTCATAAAAATGTAGAAATGAAATTGTGGAATAATAGTACTGGGATATACACACACACATTCTATGCATACACAGAATTACAAGGTGGGGTTGATTGGTTGTTTTTAAGTTTGGAAGGTTGTTAGACCAAACGGAACTAGCAAGCAATGCCCAACTCCTGAGTTCCTCAACCATGATAACCATAAGCTGATTTTAAAATTGTTTTTATCTTTTTTTTTTTTTTTTATACACAAGATATTCCAGGTAAAGCAGCAACAGCAGTGCAGTTACTGGTAGCAACATCTCAAAAGTAATAAAAAACCCCATACATCCAGACAGTAGTACATTGCACACACACGTGATTCTCATACATCCATCGACAATTGGTCAGAGTATTAAATCAGTGTACAAATTAAATATTTCCAAAAATGTGCAAAAAAGTCAACGTTGATAGAAAAAAACACCTTTGTGTACATACATTACAAACTGTGCCCAGCATTCAACTGAGAGTAAAAACATTTACAGTGAGAAACTGATAGATTAAATAGAGAATTTAATGGCTACATAAAAATGTACATTAGATCAAGAGTAAATGTACAAATTTTTATTCATAGCTTCATGAAAACTAAAAGCCTACGTTCCAATTAATCTATGTCTCCTCCACATATTTACAGTGATACTCCATTATACGACTCCTGCGAGGTCTGAGATGCCAGACACTCTGCTTTAATAAACCATTCCAATTTTAGGGTGACATTACCTTTTTTTACTGGTATTAACAAGAAACAAACACTAGGGAGCTGACAATCTAACAGCTATTCAGAAAAGAAAATGCAATCCTTGTTTTCATATCCACATTATATAGCCCTCTGGGAAAAAAGGATCATCTAGTTTTTGGGTAAAAAAACCAAAAAAGCTCTGATGTATTTCCTATAACTACCCAGTCATGAGCTGGAGTATCCTTTTCCTTATCTCTCAACAGAAGACCCTGACCTCCAATCCTTACCTGTTGACTCAACGTAAGGGCTGAACCATGAGATACAATTTTTATGCCGTTTAATCCAGGTCCTCTCCCTTTAAAATAAGTTTCTGAAAATTAAGACCTAGACAAAATGTGACTGCTCTGAAACATGAGAAATACCATTTCCTCCATCCCACCCACCCCTTAACTCCGTGCACATATATATTGCTAGAGGAAACCCAAGGACTGCACCAGCAAACCGGGAACTGCAGCGTTCTGGGTTCAAGTGATGGGCTCCCTGGCTTAAAGCTGGACATACACTTTATTTAGGAGCTATCAGGGGCCACCACCTATGCAGGACTTAAGCACTGCCAGCTAGAAAGAAAAATAAAAGGTGTGGGCCAAGTGGGGGATATCAAATGAGAAAGGAGCTCCTTTGTTTCTGATTGCAGATTTTGATTCAGAAACCCTGGGTTGATAGCAAACCTGTCTGACCCCTCAGTGCACTTTAGTGGCTCCTCCTGAAGGCAGCATCCACATCCAGGTAACTGTGGGTGACATCTGGCTGTCACAAAGAGGACTGGCCGCTTCCCAGAGCTTTGGAACATTCTCACTATGGCGCTCAAAACCTATCAGGTCACAATTTTATCTTCATGGTGTTCCTGAAATGTCCCAAGGCTCAAACCCAGCTACAGAAGTCACCAGGTTTTAGTCACCAAGCTTATGCAATAATTTTAGAATGACAACAGCAAGATTAAATTAGAAAGAGCTTTTAAAAAGAAAGCTCTTCATTTTAATACAAGCATGAATTTTGCATATGGGAACAGCAACTATAAACACCCACATGTCTGAAATATGGGCAGTGTCTATCACTTTTTACTAGTACCTGCTTTACTCAGTCAGCAACACCTTACTGGTGGATATACACTATTTATAAGAGACATGAAACATCACTTTTGGCTATATGCATATGGGATAGAAAAGCTTTGGTAATTGTATGTGATTCTACACTGCAGACTTGTCATTGCCACAAGACAGCAAGTTACCAGCAAGAAGAAATGACACTGGCGGCAATACCTTCGCTTTTCCAGAAAACACCATAGGGACTTACATTCAAGCATACACATTATACTTTTCTATATGCGTGACACAGTCTTTCAAGATTAAAAAAGTAAGAAATAGTTTATAAATAACTGTAGAACTGACCAATTTGCTCAAGTCTCTGAAGCTGCAGTTAAACATTGCTCTATGCTGTCCAAAAGAATGGCTTGCTGTACTGCACTGTACCTATGGGTGCTACAAGGCTTTCAGTCAAGACAATGGCAGGATTAGGATTATCCAAAAGGCACAGGAAAGAAATCTGTTGGTTCGCTTGGACAGATCATATTCCTGTGCACTGAAAGTAAACAGCTTTTAATACAGTACCACGCTTACAAATGTACCAACTTAGCTTTCAAGCCCAGTAAGAAGCTCTGCTGCAGAGTCTGGTACCCAGAGCCAGAAAACCAAGTCCTGACAATCCAGTTACTTCTGTGCACGCAGACAAATCCTCTTACTGGCATGTGCATTGGTGCACAATTTCCAGAACGCAAATACAAAACGTGTATTAGCACAGGAAGCCAAAATTCACTTTAAAGTTCTGAATTTGAATGTCTGCTGCAGATTGTAACTCAAGCACACTCTTCAACACAGTTAGGCAAACTCTGCTTTGGGCACTTTGAAAAAACCCATTTTCTAAGACTGCTTTGGTGACATGGAATTGTATGACATATTTCAATATGGTGTTCTAACATGAACAAAATTAAGGCATACAGAGAAGAAGGCACTAGCTAAAAAAACCCTAAACTTTACATTTCATTTTACTGAAAGGACTCTTTAGCTACCAATTGAATTGGAAATCAATTTAGAAGTTTTAAGACTATATTTAAACTGTCAAGAAAAGAAGACTGTAGATTTAACTAGACAATTATTAGATCCATACCTTTTTGGGTTCTTCCATGGATATTTCTATCACCCAAATAAAAAAATAAACAACTTTCTCTAATACAGCACAATTGAAACCTCCAGTCATGCTCTAACAGGGCTGTTAGTTACACCATTAAAACCATACCACAGAAGTAGCTTTTGTCACTTAATATATGCAACAGACAGAATACTAAAAATCATTAGATAATTAAGACTTTTGAAAATACACATACTCACCTTGAATTTCAACCCTCATTTTCTCAGAGTACAGCTTCATCATAGCATTTACAGAAAAGCAAACCAACCCTGCAGGAGTATTGCTTTCACTGGGATTTTTTAATAATTGGATTCAACAATTAAGACCAATTTGTGATTCTAAAATGCTGGTGGCTTTTTAAGTAAGATACAAGAAGTTGTGAGCAGGGATCTTGTCTCTGCAATCCTCAAATTCCATGCACCCTCACAAATTCTAGACGAAGGGATCATTCACCATCACACCAGGAGTCCCTGTAAGTGTTTAACAAACCGTGTGTACAGCTCATTTTACTACATTACCCCACTAGGGCTAAGTAATAGCCAACCGTTTGGTAAAAGTCTGATTTAGTTTCATAATTATTTCTGGCTCAAAATATTTGTGTTAATAGCTAATAATAATTTACTCTAAGTTATTTAAATCAGTAGAGAAACTTTCCTTAGGGTGAAAAAAATCTAGCTCAAGCATAACCTTGGTTAAATCTGTAAAATCTTACTAGAATTGCTCAAACTGGAAAATGTCAGCTTCATTTAAGAAGCACAGTCTTTACACTGGCAGCTTTCTGACATGCCAAAGACATGATGAAAAATGTATTCTGAAAGTTGCTTTTTTCCTGGCTCCAAAACACTGACCATTGTCATGACTGAATGCCATTTTTTTGAGAAAAGGCACAAAAGCAGCAAACTTGATTGTTCAGTAATTAAAAATCACAAGGAAGTGATATTGCAATATACATGATCCAGCACTGTCTCACAGAAAGGTCACATTATAAGAAAACTAGATTCTGAAAATTTTCAAGCTTCAGAGAGTGCAGTTTCTCTTTAGAATAGTATATTTAAATGTTATGAGTGCTACAGATAAACCTGGCTCCCTTTAATGTCCTTTTTTGGTAATATAAAATTTCCTTACCTTTGCAGGCAACACTGACCACTACTGATTTTTATATACATTTTCACCTTGGTTTTGGTACCTTCTTAGCCTGTAATTTAATCATTTCAATTACATGATCTTGAAAATTACCTACATAAACTATTAGGTTCTACATTAAACTTCCCATCCCTGTTGTCACTATATTTTGCTTATAAAGCAAAGGTCCCTTACAGCAGAGTACATACCAATTCTTCTTAAAGGCTGCTTCATAGTTTTTATCTAGTGACAGAGAAACAAAAAAAAGTCAGTACAAGCTGCCTTTCCCTTCAGCCTTTTACACTTTTCCTGGTCTGACTAGTTCTTCCCATGCTCAGGAAACCTTGCACAGTTGTGTGCCCTGACCAAGAAAATAATAAGTTGGGTAAAATATCCACATAAGCTGAAGAAGTCACCACTCTCAGTCTCTGGAGAGATGGCTACAAAATCACTACAGGTAAAGTGATTAGGATAGATCCATACTCCTGCTTATGCTCTGGTAAAATATATGGAATTCAGCAGAATAAATTCAGAAATCTTCTGTGTGAGTGACTGTGGGAATGGGTAAGCTTATTGTTCTGTCTCCATGCATTTTGTAAACCTGATATTCCTCTAAAGATGCAGAAGAGGTAGAGCCTTGTCAGACTAGACAAGGGTCACAGTACCAGCCTGCTCTGCCTTTAAAAAACAACAAAAGCAAGCAATGAATCATCCAAAACAGTAAACATAATTTCAGTTCTGTTGTCCAATAGTTTATTTCCAAATGCCCCTTTAAATTATTTATGTTCTGTTATTCTACAAAAATATGAGAGTCTGACTTTTCTGTTGTGAAAAGTCAGTTATTCACTACACCTGATCAGTACCTGGGCTTCTCAACTGAGAAGCAATATTTTAGATTTTCATTTCTTTTATTATGCTCTTTCAGAAATAGAAAAAGTAATTAACGTACACTTTATGACAGTTGGAAATATGAAAAACACCCATCTGGATTATCAGGCTGGAATAATCACAATCATGTTATTTAACTGCTGGCTCTCTCTGCACTTTTGGCCTGATCTTTTTACAATTTTCTGTGCTGTGCCTCCTTCTTCATAGGATTCATCAGTGCAACCTTATTAAAAATATAACGAGTCTTAGCTTTCTCAGTGACTCATTCTTGATATTAAGAGATGTTTGACTTTATTTCAGTAATTTTCAATACGTCCTAGGTGACTGACCTGCATTACTAAATCAATTTTTTTTAGTGCAGTATGGGAAGAATTTGATATTATTCAGGCACTTGATGTTGACATACATTCCATCCTAGCGCCTCTCAACAGCTTTGAAAACATTTCTTATAGCTCATTCTGATTCCAGTAACTCATATACTGCACAAGGATTAGTCAGTCCCTTTCCTGTGCAGCCATTCATGGGACTGTGGAGAACTGACCCTCAACAACAGCATTTTTTATTAGCTAAGATAACTGTCCCCCTCGAAGCTCATGCAACAGAGGTTCTCTTTGGCAGATAGAGCAGGAGGCGTTCTCCTAACTATTTACATCCCACAGCTGACCCTTGTCTAGCATGGAAAATGTCCCCTTTGCAGTATAGTAGTTTCTAGGAGTCTGGGCCCATAATCTGTTTACCTGTAATTATTTTCCCGTTAAGATAATACAATAATTCTACACCAAAACCTCTAAATAGTACATCAGTTTTGAGCTCGTTATTGTTATTTTCTTTTGGTCACATAGAAGTACCAGCTAGACATGCTGTTGTACAAAGAGTTCCAAGTTCTTCCAGCTTCATCAATTAACTCTCAAAATCGCATGTTCCTGCTTTAACTGTAAATTCCAGAAACTGATTTAATGCTAAAATATAATAAGAACTTAGAACTCTCTGTTGCAAGTACCTACAATATAGATAAGAGTCACACAGAAGTAACCTTCTTGTCCTTTAGATGCATGTCTATTTTTCCCTGCACCCTGAGTCAGTCAGCGGTGTCAGAAAAAGTCACACAGTTCCTGACTGTCTAAGCATTTGTAATTTTTTTTCCTCTTTAAATAAGGAACAAATATGTACTAAAGTGCTTTATCTACATCAACCACATCAGTACATTATAGAAACAAAAAGTTCTAGTCCTGGTGGGAGAGGGGGAGAGAAGATTCTCATTTTAGATACAAAATTTAGATTGTTTACAATCCAAGTGAAACAAAGATTCAAGAGAATATTCTCTCTTGTCTTTTTTCTCCATTTTCTTTGTAAAAAATAAAAAATAAAAGTGCAGTCAAATAGAAAATAAATGCAGTAGATGCAAGCTGAGTTGAGGCAGGTGTTAGTGATAGTGTGCAAACGTGTGTCTTAGCAGTTCATCTGCAAACGGTCGCAGCTTGGCCTCGATAAAAATCCGTTTCAAGAAATCCCGAGCGTGGTCGGAGACGTGAGGAGGGAGCTGGGGGTTGGTTGGCTGAGTGGCAATTTTAAAGATGGCAGCCATGGCTTCGAACTCTGCCCATGGGGGCTTCTCAGTGAGCATTTCTACCACTGTGCAACCTACACTCCTGAAACAGAGGCAGAAGTGAAAAAGCAGGTTACAACACAGTCATGCCATTCCAGGAAAACAAGAAATAGCAGAGAGGGACTAAAATATCACAAATAAGCAGTGTCCACTTAACACTACAGAGTAACTTCAGCATGAAACAGGCATTGGGAAAAAATGGCATGTACTGCTATACCTTTATCTCAAAGTTACACAAATCACTACCTATGTCTCCACTTTATTACTTCCCTGGGCTAAAAGCTACTACATCTCAGTGAAGGGACAATTACATATTTATCAAGGCAATACCAGCTGTGGCAGAGCACTGCCAGCATCCAGTGCTCAGCAGGCTGACAAAGGCCACACACTCAGCACTACACTTGGAAGCTTTCCTACTCCTTGAGGCCAAGCAGAATTGCAAAGCATCAGGAATGCTCAGTGCATGCCATGTGTGTTGCCAGCTCATTAGAAATGTACAAGTTATCACCAGTAAATAGTGTGCAAACGTAATATGGCAGCTGAAAAACAAACTGTATCTTCTCTTTTAGTTAAGGATGCTTAGAATATACTTAGATTGACAAACAAATTTTTAAGTTCCTAAATAACCTTTGTATACAAAACTCATGTTTAAAGAATTTAGGAAAGCAGAAGGGCATACATATAGCCAGAGAAACTTTGTTCCAGAAGTTCTGGAAGATCAGCATCTTCCAATAACAAGTGAATGATATTGAAAAATGGATTTTTGGCTGGAATAATTTCTCAATTCTTAGAAAGTTTGAATGTTTTCCAAGATGCTTGCTAGGTGTTTTGTTGTTAAACAGAGGTACATTGCTTTACACAAAAAGGATTTATTGACTGACAGCAGTCCAACTTCAGTATTTTTTCTTGAGTTTCCACCATATAAGACATAATAACTTTGGTACCAATACTTCAAATTTGAACTAGTCAGCTGCTTGATATTATACGGTTGATCTATTATTCATGTATATCAGAGTAATTACTAAGTAATCTGAAGTAGCCTAAATTAATTTCCCTGAGGTTAAAAGTACTGCCATTGGTTGGATATAATGCAGTTCTTTTCCTGTTTCTACTCCTGCCTGCCCATTACTGCATATTCACAGATCAGCTGCAGTGCAAGGGGTCTCATTGCCACAGTCACCGATCCACTAGGCTGGAGTCATGTTAGACTCTGGCATATACAATGTTTCACTTTGCTTCATTTTTGAAAATTACCTTGTCCTCTTAGCTCCTAGGTATTCAATAACAACTTCAACCAAATTATTTTTTGATATACCCTTTTAAATCTTGCAAATTCCCTCTTAAGTGTTCAACTTTTAGAGGAGTAGCATTTTATTTTCCACCTTGCATCACAAAGGGATTTCAGTGTTGAAGCTTCATTACAAGACATTGACTGAACTGGTGTTTCAAAGCTTCATACATTCCTTTCAGCCAGTACCTCTCCAGAATTAAACAGTTTGGTAATCCTACCTTCATGCAAGGTCAGTTGAAAGGATTCTCTTATGATATCTAAACTGATGGGCTGAGAAATTGCCACATGAAAAATTAAATTTCAGTGTTAAGACTCTCCAAATATGACTGTCAGGGTTCACATTTGCCACCTTCCTCAGCTTAAATCCCAGGATGAAACACTGCAGCTTCAGATAACAAACACCTACTCTCTGTCGAAAATGAAATGACACTTTTCAGTAGAGAAGGGTATTTTAACATACCAGATGTCTGCTTTTCTGCCATACCCTTCTCCACTAATAACTTCGGGGCTCATCCAGTAGGGAGTTCCTGTGACAGACTTCATTCCCGTACCAGACAGACAGATCGTCTGCAGCCGTTTGCTGGCACCGAAGTCACCAAGCTTCACATTGCCTGCTGAATCCCGCAGAATATTTGCTCCTGGAAGGGGGGAACACAGCATTACCTCCATGAAAGACTCAAAGTTTTGGGGTAGGAAACAGTAACAGAAGTTTGGATTCAATGATACAATTCAACATCAACCTAGGATTTCAACCCAGAGAATTTACTTTCTCTGCTCATTCCTACTACTCTATTTTGGAGTTCAGAAAATAATGAATTGCACACTGGCTTGCATCCTAGGCCTTTTCCAGGAAGGGGTAGTCCCTTTGTAAAGCCCTCCTGACAAAATAAGGAATGTGTGATACATTGGAAATTAAAAACGTGGGAAAGGAGTTTCCACATAACTGAAAATGCCTCCATACTATTTTAAAGCAAAACCTCAAAATGTGCAAGAGATTTATTCAAAACAGTTATCTGCACAAGATGTACAAATTGACTGTGATATCTCAAGCTGCTCAGGAACAAAATACTGTTGATACAAAGCAACAGAAAAATGGCGAATATATTAGGGAATAGAATAGCATTGTGTTGGTGAATATATTAGGGAATAGAATAGCATTGTGTTCAACACACCTATTCTGCACATCACTATCTTCCTACATATTCACACCTTGCTTATGCAACACTTGAAAGTCACCTACACCTCTCTGCAAAAAGTAAATGTTTCACCAGGCTTCCTAGCAGTAAAACGGAAGAAGTCTGATCAGGCAAGTCAGCTCTGTTGGTCACTTCCTGTACCAGTGAAGTGCTGGGTAATTTCTATATAGCTGATAAAACAAAACTGTAAATTTAAACTTTGGAGTCATGACGCATTTCCTCTGCACATTCTATTTCTAATGACATCATCCTCCAATATATTTAAAACTACTAGTAGTAAAATAAAATCAAAGGAATTTATCCTGATTGTTTTAAAGATGAAGACTCAAAAAACATTGCCAGAACTCTGCTAGAACATCCCAAAGTTGCTTATTTTTCCCTCCCCAGGTTACAACAGTGACAGGAGTAAAAGATGGAAAGCAATCACATTGATTTTAAGTCAGGATTTTGGTATTTGAAACTTAATGTCATTTTAGTGCTTCACGTAAGATTGGAAATGGATCAGTAATAAAGAGCACTGAACTGTACACAGAACTATCATTACCTTTAATATCTCGATGGACAATCATATTACTGTGCAAATAGTGAACTCCTTCCAAAATCTGCCGTGTGTATTTACGGGTCACGTTCTCTGTGAGTGCTCCATACGATTTCAATTGGTCTTTGATGGAACCCTATGGCACAGAAGTATAAAGCACTAACACTTCTAAAATTCAACTAAAATTCAATTAAATTTATGCCTGAAATGCAGATATTTAAAATTACTATTCTTCTTGATTTAACTTTAAAACTCACAAGCAGCTGAACAGTTCTAGCCCAATGTACAGAAAGCAAACAGCACCCTCAAATTTTTTGATGGGTAAGTGGTGATACTCAGGATGGACATAACACATGCCCCTTGTGTTAGCTTATACTCAGAAAAAAACATAGTTAAGAAAAAAATCACCACGTGCTAGAGGATAGTGGTTTAAGTAAAAAATAAGAGGTTAGCAAGTCTTAGCTTAAAATAAGATTAAATCAAAACTTCTTGGGTTTTTTGCAACTATTTTTATATAACCGGTTTTTGTTACACAGAGTTACAAACTGCTAAGATGACTTTTGTCACACTGCCCTCCAAATGATAGAAAAATTCAAGAAGTCCCACAAAACAAGACCCAGAACTCAAAGAAAAAAAAGAAGAAACAAACCAAAAACTGACCACCACCAAGGAAGCAATGTCCAGACACTGCTTTTCCCCTCTGGAGTCTCACAGTAAGTAGACTGCTTTAACTATTCACAAATACAGCGCCTCTGTTTCTATAGGAGCACATTTTATTTAGCTCTGCTGACCCCACTTGGTGAGAAAATGAAAATCTACAGTTTTCTGACCTTATAATATTTCCTAACAAAGAAGAACAGCAGTTCATAGGTGCCATACAAGAAACAAGCACCAAGATTATTTTCTGTATGTACTTATTCCCACCCCCATCTCAGCTACTTTTTGTTTTCCAGAAACAATTGAAGCGTGGCAAAACAAAACAATAAAATTCAGTGAGATTTAAGAGTTTACTAATGAAAACATTGTCTTTTCAAAGACATTGCCAGGCGCCACTTATGTCAAAACCAAACACAAGGAGCTTTTGTACAGACCACTGTAATTCTGAAAACCCAAGCAAGCAATGGAGAAGCCAGGAGGCTGCAAGCACTTGTCAGTACCCATCTTTGCTGTTTTTAATTTGGACAGCTATAAATATCTGTGTGCACTTATGCAAAGCTGAATGCTTGGGTGCTCGTCACACTGCACACAAGCAATGGCTGAAGTGGATGAGCTCTCTTGCTTACCCCAGGCATGTACTCCATGAATATTGAGAGTGTCCTTTCAGGTGGATCTCTCAAGAAGCCATAATACTGAACGATTCTTTCATGCAACAGATTTTTCAGCAACTGAATCTCACACTCAAGTGCATTTACTTCCTGAAAGGACAAAACAGGAAAGGATTACCATGCTTGATGTAGTAAAACTAAGATTTTGGATTTGAATTTTTACAAGCAGAGCAGTGTGTACATATTGAAGTGTTATGCAAACTAAGTAACAAAATACTCCTAAAGCTAATGTAAAGTCTCTGCATTTTATAACAAGAGAATATCAATGCTAAATTGAGGTAATTAAAAACAAAATTAAAAACAAAATTTGTCTTTTCTATACATTATCTTTGGAATGATTTTTCTGTTTTTTTATTGGTTCTCTTCTCTTGAAGTTATGTTTATTTCAGAGTACATTGCATACCAATATGTGCATGAGGTCAGTAATCATTATGCAACATGTCATAAGCCTCCAGTTGGGTAAAAAAAACCTAACAAAACACAGAAACCCCCCCAACATTTTAATCTTTGTGGTGGAATAAGTAGCATTAATTCTTAACTTTTCCAGGATGATAAACTATACTTTAAAAATGCCTTTGAATACCAGTTGATACTGTAATAATAAAATACAACAAAAGAAAACACTAACAGCTGGTGGTTTCTCTGGGGCCATCCAAAATACAACAAATTTTGCAAACAGGAAGTAAGATATTTTGAAATGGACTGTACAATTAGATTCTGGAAAAATACCAACCCATGAATTCAAACTCGACTAGATTTCCAAATTTCACCTAGAAGTTTTTCATCAAAATCTGAATTTTTATCTGTCATAGGCTATTATGGATACCCTCACACTTCTGAGACTAGAAATAAAATAGATTTTTTTAACACACAGAGGCACAGTACTACAAAATGCTATGATAAGTGAGCACAAAACTGTTGCTTCAGGAGATATACTGCCATATTTTAACATTTCCAAAACATAATGAATTGTCCTGTTACACATTTTAAAGAAGCAACAACAACAACTACACTAGGAATCTACAGCACAAATTATTCTTTACTTTTTTTTTGATACTACATCACAAATAGCAGCAACTATAACTGGCAGTCAGTCAATTCTGCAATCATGTTTACACCTATTGTTTCCCTAGTCTTGCTCCCCACAGTGCAGAATGCAGTCATAATATAGGGAAAGTAATAATTCTCTTCCCATCCCATAAAAAGCAGCAAGTATTGTTTGGGAAAACAAGAAATAATGGATTGGTGCTACTTTTAAATTGTTTATCTCCTTCAACATCCAGTATTTAAAGATGGACAAGTTGAATTTTAGAGAGAGAATAAATTAGCAAGGAAACTTGTGCTCTTCAGGGAGAAACACAGTGTGTAACAGCAGCTAGTCTTGATGCACAAAGTTTAAAAGAAACAAAACAAACAACCCCCTCCCCCAACATAAAAATATCTCCAAAAAAAGATGAAAAAAATAGGTAAGAATTGCAAACTGTCTTCATAGGCAAAATCAATTTGTTTTCAAGAATTTGTTTTCAGGAACACTTATTATTTTCTGCTTATAAATGTAACTTCTTCCAATTACAGTTAGTATAACTAATTATCTATTTCAGAGCACACTTCGTAATAGACTGTTTAATTTTAGAGACTGAGACTGCACCAAATCAAATTATGGTTTTTCACAGCGTAAGGATCTGTCTGAAAATTTTAAAATGTGATGTAATATTAAATCAGGTAAGCAGACTAATTATCTATGGTACTAACAAAAGAGAATTCCTTAAAAGGACATGGCTTCCTAACACAACATGGTTTAAAACATGTTCACCACATTTTCATCCTGCTCCAGGAAAGGCATGTGAGTCTGGTCTAGAACACACCATTTCAGCAGAAGCCTTTTCCAAGGTCTCTCTTTGGTATGACTTACCTTGCTGGTTTCTGGACTATCAGGATCAAACTGAACTTGTTTAACAGCCAGTTCTCTTCCAGTATCAGCATCGTAACACAGGTATACTCTGCCAAATGCACCTTGACCCAGCAGTTTACCAAGTCTCCAGTTAGTTGGAGCTCGTGGTGCTGAAAATACAAGTATGTTTTGGTTTGCAAATGAGCTTGTTATTCAGCTGATCGAGAAAAACTGGAATACACAGAAAATAATTTTTTAAAAGGCTACTTTTTCAACAACAGAGACAGTGCATCTTAAACCTCATCATATAAATTACAAAGATCAATAAAACTCCCTGTAAGATGGAAAACATGAGCTATTTAAATTTATTCACAAAATAAGTTGTGGTAGAACTAGACATACTTAAAACAACTAGTAATAGCTAATCTGAAAAACAGAAAAAGCATGTTAAACAAACAACTTTCTTTTAAAAAAATCGAGGCATAATTACAAGTACGAGCTATTGAAGTCATCATAATGTCTATTTGCTCCTGAAATTCTACCACAGGTATGAAGCAGTACCACTAAAAATGTATCATTTAAATGAAAACATGACCAATATCTGCGAAAATAAACAGTAACTCCAAACTACAAAACCCTTCTCAGGCCCTAAAGAGTCTGAGAAACCACTTTTACAATGTTTTGTTATCACAGATGTAAATTCCAATTGAAAGTCTACATGAAGGTTGGCAAGGTAAGCAATGAAAATACTGATGAGCATAGTCTTGACCTTTGCCTGTTAGATAAAAATATTTAATGGCATGTCTTTGGATGACATGCTAGGTCTTGACATGATGCACTTGAAAAATAAGTTTTACAGTGGGGTTGACAAAATGCCAGAACTTACAGCGGCTGGGTGGGCTGATGTCCATGACTGACAAGGTGGGATTGTCTATGTCACTGCCCCTCCTCCTCATCCGGTTATCTTCGTATTCTGGCGTAAAGACGCTGCTGCCACTGCTGGTGCTCAGCGAGTGGTCAGTGGGACTGAAGCTAACCGGTGATCGGAAGCTGTTCCCCTGAGTCCTTCTGGCTCTTGGAAAAGTTTTACGACCTTCAATGATATACACAGAACACAAACGTTACAGTACAAAAAGATGCTGCAATGCAATGTGTGCATGCAAATACTTTGTCAATTCTACATCATCTCCTTCGAATCTGCCACAACGGAGGATAGACACAATCATCATGAAATTCACTGGTTTAACTTACCACCTAGAAGAAACAAACATTGATCACAGATGTATATAAGGACTAGACAGAATCAAAAACTTGTGTTTAAGAGATGAAAATTGGGACCAGATTCTGGACCTGTTCTGTGACCATATAATCAACGTGCATGAAAAACCTGGAAAACTGTAAGAGGAGAAAAGAAAACACCCTGCCTCTGCTTTTACTGCTCTATTAATGTGCAAATACCAAATTTCTGATATTTAGGAGAACAAAATACACATTTACAATTGCAGAGTGCTCAATCAGCTTCTTCCTTCTGTAAACTAGAAAGAATTGAATGCAGAGACTGACACATGCAATCAACAGGAAGACCACAAAAGTATTTTAGAAATCGAAACACAAGCAATACAAAATTTGGAGATGGCTACGGCATCAGAATGAAAAACCAGAGCACCGATCTTCAACATGTTAATTACAACCAGATGACTAATACAATTTATGTTAATCTATTTAGATAACATAACTACTTTTAGGAGAGCATTTCTTGATTTAGTTTCATCTTGCAGAACTCAGCAATAACTGAAGGAGTCGCTGATTCCTCTGATTAGGTACTGCACTGGAGGAGGAGCTCCCAGAGGACTAAAGAAAGCAGATAAAATATCTTGGAAATAGTAGACTCAGACTTATATACTAGTCTGGAAAATTTAAATTCCAAGAAAGATATGCAAACAAGTTATTAAGCAGTTTTATTTACCATTGAGAAGATAAAAACATGATAAACCAGTTATAATTGGTTTGTCAAATGTAGCTAATCCAATTTTCTCATTTCAACAGGACATTCTCACAAGTCAACTCATGAAATGTTGCAGACGAGCTTACTATGCAGATTATACCCAAGACAGATTCAGAGCAGTTATCAGTGATTTCTCATCAAAGGGGAAGATAATTTAAGTGGACATCCCGAGCAGTTTATCTTCAGTCCACTTCCATACACTATTTTAATTCACGATGTACGTATGATGGAACTTAATGCACTGAAATATTGCAGATGACATCATGTTAAGTGTGGCTGAAAGTCTATTCAAAGATAAAAATCAAAATTCACAGTGGTATTGGAAGTAAGGTATGATTCAAAAATCAACAAGATGAAATTCAGTAAGGAAGTACAATATACATACTTAAAGAGAAATCTAATGCAGAATCTACAAAGTGAAAAGCGATTGATTGGCCTGAATCGATGAAGAAAATTATACATGAAATGTAACCAAAGACTGAAGAGCAGTCAGCATGGTGACCAGAGAATAGGGTCATTCTGTAATATATTAGAGTGACTGCCACATAGCAAGATCTGCTTGTATCCTGTATTATACATGAAGTGGCCATGAGAAAAGCCTCAGCTCGGGCAGAAGAAAACCAAGATGAAAAAACAGATATGTGTGTGATGTAGTGATATATAAGGGCAATGACCTGTGTTAAAGCAGAGTAACTAGTTACTATTTTCATTTGCAGGAAAAATGTTTTGGGAGACAGAGAAAGCTAAGTTATAAGATAAACTATCTTGGAAGTTGGTAACAAAGAGAGTAGGTCTTCTGTTGAAGTCAATTTAGAGTTTACTTGAAAGTCAGTGTGACAGATATTTGCCTCTTTAAATCTTGCCTTAGAGCAAGAGACTGACTTTGCAATGCCTCAGTTTGATATTTCTGTAATTTCTGTAACATAATTCCATTTATTGCTGTGCTCATTCCACACTGCAAGTGAGGCCATCTGGTCTTGGGAGACATTTCTTCTTAACACTTCTCAACTAGCGCCTGACACACCCTGAAGTACGAACTCCTTCAGCTGCTTCCTTTAGAAATTTAACACGTTAAATTTTTATCAATGGTATTACTGTCCAAATCAGTTTTGTGGACACATTAACAGGTGCTGCCTTGCATTCCAACAACTTATTTATATCACCACTCTTTAATTTTATTTACTCTTTTAATCTAAGAAACTGTTAACAGGAACTCCATTGTACCCGGGATTTCTTAAAGCTAAACAAGACATTACAAACTGACATACCTACTTTAGCTAGAAAAGGGTCACAAAGGTCAAAAATTTATACTGTATGATTTGTGTGTGGCCAAAGATAGCAAACATTTCTGCATCGGTGCATATGAGTCAGGAATTCTGTAATCCATAACTTAACCAGAGGTAAAACTGCTCAGAAGTTCTATCAATCATTAGAAGCTTAGCAAGTGAATTTGGAAAAAGAATTTAAGCTTTCAATTTCTTCAATATTTTCATTTAATTTCATTAAGATCTTACAATTTTATTCACATTTTCAGATGAGAAAAACAGCTTAATAAAATTGTTGCAGTGTTCATACTTACCATCATTGTAGTCTTGTTGATGATATGAAATATGGTATCTTCTGGGATAAGTTCCCCCCTTTCCAAATTTCTCAAATATTGGGATATCATACTCTACTAGAAAACAAAAGGATTCATTTCAAAATTTAAAATGTGAAAAAAGCATGTTAAATTAATCACTTTGGCAATACAAACTTAAAATGGGGGAACATATCAGAGGATATGAAGGGTTGAAGCATCAAAGCAAAAGATTTATAGAACAAAATCATAACTTACAAGAACTAAAAGGACTTCAGTCAAAAGTCCCAAAGGATCAAGAATTCAACAGCTCAAGTGGTTTGTAACCTCCTGCTTAAAAGAATCTTGGAGGACTGCAGTATGCCTGATTACACCAGTTTTAAAAATATTTTCTAGAGGAGAAACTATTCCAAAGGATATAATTTAAAGTTATATAAATATTAAAAACTGGAAGAAGTTAACACAGCTTGAATTACTAAAAGACATCCAACAGATCCTTTTTTAAAAGTTATTGAGGGGGAAAAGTATAAGATAAGGGAAAAATAGTTGGTTAGAAGATAATTACATAAGAAGGAAGGAAACAGTCAACAGTCCACAGGAATCTGGGCTAAAACTCATGCAGTTTAATTATCCACGAATTCTCTGTACAGAACAGGGAACAGTGAGACGACAAAATCACTTTGAGAAATAAATCCAAAAGAATAATTAGAGATGGTCCTTAAGAGGCTACGTGATTGGATAGTAAAGTTGCAGATGAAATTCAGTATAGGCTTCTGTAAAGGTTTGTGACAGAGACTTTCAAAAACGCAGCAGCTGAACTCTTTGTATTAGCTGAGAAAAAATTAAATTAAATGCCGTAAGATACACTGAGCAAAGTTTTGGTCTAATCCATTTCAAAGAATTTAGTAAAACTGGAAAATATTCAGAAGTACAGAGATGATCAAAGATACAAAATTGCTTCTCCATAAGGAATGTAGGCCTCTATATACTAGAAAAGCAACAGCTCAAAGAGAGCAAAGGGGTCCATAAAAAAACCAAACCAAACAAATCCACAGGAAAAACAGTAACAGAGAAGAAAAAAAAAAAGTCTTAAAGTCACAAAGCACATACTTCTTCATAAAACACAATAAATTGCACAACTTTCTGTTGCAACCTACAGCTGATGCTGAGAAAGTTTATACAAGTTGGAATAGGGACAAGAAAGTGTTGGAAGGAAAAAAAAATCTATCAAATCAGAGAAAAGCATCTTGCATTTACAGAACCTTTGAGCAATACATGACTAGGAATATATTCCGAGAGAGGAACACCACACACCCCTTTGTAGAAGCCCAGTACTGGCTGTGGCAAGAGGAAAGACTAGGCCAGATGAACATCTTTTCTGCTGCCGTTACACATGAAATCATGATAATAAATACTGAATATGGAATTAATGACTGCTGTCCATTACACTGTTAACATACCAGAATATGCCATGGGAAAAAAAACCAACAAACTCCCTTAAAAAATATTGCAAGATGATTTTATTAGAAACTAACTGTAATGAACACTAACAAATTAGATTAGGATTATATAAAAGGCAAAGTAATTTCCAATATTTCCAACTCTTTTGGTACTTATCTCTACCACCTAAATGCTTCTTACACACAGTTTTTGCTTTATTTTTATTTAAAAGTGGTGCAATCTAATCACTCTAGAATTCTAAAAAGAAAAAACTCGCCATCACACACTTATCTGAATAAAGCTTCAAAATAAAAAAAGAAAGAAGCCTCAAAATATGTAATAGACTGAAGAAACACAAAACCTTTTTGATTTACTGGAAATTAATTACGGTTCAACAGCAAAGTTTTGTAGTGAGACATGACTGTGAGAAGACATTTCAGAACACTTTTAAGGTTACCCACTGCACTTCGTAGCCTGAACTCTGCACAGCAATTTGGACTCATGCCAGAGTACGGTATGAAAAAACATTACTGGTGATGATTAATTTATAGGCACAGCACACAGTTCTCCATCCTTCCACTTTGCAGTGCTTCCAATCACAGAAATCATAAGCACTTCAAAGAGATTCTTATTTCACAGAGAAGAAAACAAAGGCTCTCCACGCACTGGTTTTGGCTGGAATAGAGTTAATTTTCTTCATAATGGCTCTTACGGTGCTACATTTTGGATCTGTGGCCAGAACATTGTTGATAACATATTTTAGTTATTGCTGAAGCACATTTACACAGAATCAAGGAGCTTTATTGCTTCACATACTGCCCTGCTAGCTGATAGAGTGGGCTGGGAGGCACAAGAAGTCGGGAAGGAAAACACCTGGGACAAGTGGCCCCAACTGACTCAAGGGATATCCCATACTATCTGAGGTCTTGCTCTGAAACAAAAGTAGGGAGAAAGACGGAGGAAGGGAGTACATTCATAGCAATGGCACTGGTCTTCCCAGGTCACCACTAGGAATGATGAAACCCTGCTTTGCTGGAAATGGCCAAACACCTGCCTGCTGATGGAAGTGGTGAATGAATTCATTGTTTTGTTTCACTTGTGTGTGCAGCTTTTCCTGTTCTATTAAATTACCTTTATTTTAACTCATTTTCTTACTTTTCACCTTGGATTCTCTCCCCAGTCTCACACAGGAGAGTGAGTAGCTGTGTAGGGCTTAGCTGCCTACTGGGGTTAAACCACACCACCTCCAAATTAAATGAATTAACCACAGTTATACACCAACTTAAAGAGATATTACAGTCCAATTCAACTAAGTGTTGCATGCCCCTATGCACTGTAACATTTGTTCTTTTTACAGAGGCAGACAGTTATACTACGCCTATTAGGAGTAGTGTCACACACAATCTGGAATAATCATGAAATTTTGTGTATTTACATGGTATCTTTCACTGT
Organism: Acridotheres tristis; assembly: GCA_037013685.1. NCBI lineage: Eukaryota > Metazoa > Chordata > Aves > Passeriformes > Sturnidae > Acridotheres > Acridotheres tristis. Next base: position 23,666,217 of record CM072894.1, on the reverse strand, counting down.
ATGCATTTGGCATTTCTTTGCTTTCTTCTACCATATTGCTTGTGTAATACAATACTTCTCCAATGTGAACAACCCTTCTAAGTCCTATTATTTGCAAGAGGAGCAACTCTGGAAAGCTAGTGTATCTCCAGTGATTTTTGCCTACCTGAGAATTCCTGATGATTATCTGGATAGCTCTGTGCTCTTGGCATCCGAGACTTGGGATAGTTGTCCCTGGAATTGTAAAAACACACAGAATCTAAAAAACTACTGTTAATCTAGACTTAAGCTTACTGTCCTCTTACTGATGAAAAGCCACTGCTATACAGGTTGCTGCACTGGTTTACAAATGTGAAACTCAATTCTGAAACTCAACTCTAGTAGGCAACTGTAACAACTGAGTATCAGTAACAATGGAAAAGCTTGCTTATTGAGCTTAATGTAGGTAAGAAAGCAACAGACTCTGTTAATGAGCAATGATATTAGTAAAAACATGAATTATCACATGTACAGCCACAAAGGAACACTGTTACGTTTCACACCTTTATGGCTAAACACAACGGTTTACAGACTGGCAAAATCAGTTATACAGACTACAAAAACTCTTGAGGAAATTTAACCAAAGAAATGTAGAACCTTTTAATGAGGAAAAACATTTCCACTTCTCTCTATGAAAGTCATAGGATTAAGAGAGTGATTTTATTGAGTTATAGAATGATGAAGAATTTTTTGGTTCTTACATGATCACATTGTTTCTTACCTACAGTTGGTATGTAACTCCCAGCCACCAAAAGGAATGGATGGGATTGCCAGTCAGAGCAATCGATAACAGTTTATTTCCATAAACATACCAAAACAGTGTCCTCCTTTTTCTGGTAAGAATTTCTCTAATGGGTAACAGAAGCTAAATGGAGACACAAAACCTACATCTTTGTAGGAAATATTTAAATGGAAAAAAAAAAAAAGGAAAACAAACTAAGTAGAGGTGACAAATTAAGTAAATAAAAACAACCAAAAGAAGTTTTGATAAAGAAATATGAGTTGCATTAAAATTTGGTTTGTTTCCACTTCTACTCACACTCAGACCCCACAAAAACCCTAAACTTGGCAATTAGGTAAAATTTCTCTTCTATGTAGCCACATTAAACACTGTGTATGTATAACCTACTAAAACCACAAAATACTTTTCACACCTATTGTCTTCTTGCTTGTGAAATGCAAACTTATTAAACTCAAAACTGTATTTGTTAGACCAAATCTATGTGTCCTCAAACCACATATTCTCAAATGAAATAGTACTACTGAATAATATAGCTCTGATTAATTGCCACAGGCAGTGACCTCTAGCTCTTCTCCTCTCTACCAAATAAATAAAATATTTTATTATCAGTTTTATTTGCTTCGCAGTTGGAAAAAAAAACAAAGAGAAAATCTGCACATTAAATCCAAGGTTATTTGCCTGACCACCATAAACTAAACAGGAATATGTTCTGCTTGACTTGGCTGGTGGACAGTGACCCCTCAAAACACAGGAGTCTCCTCAGAGGTCAATCCAAAAAGACCTCCCACAGCATAAACTGCCTCTTGCTGACTGGTGGGCTTTAACAAAGAAAAATAAGTTGAAAGTTTGCAACAGGAACAAGGGGAGAGGAACAGACAGTAATTGCAAAGGAAAGGATGGGATTGCCTGTTGAAGCCTGTAAATGATTCTACCCTCCTTCTTGAATTGCTTTGGCAAAGGAAAGCCTACTTCATATGGCAGTGCCTAAGAACTTAAATTTACTGGAGTGGCCCACTGCCAGGGAATATACACCACACATATGAAAGATCTAACAACATTTAGTAAAAACCTGCAATACATTTTTGTAGGACCTTAAATCTAAATTTTTGTGGTTTAAATATGAATTCTTAAATAAAAAGTGCTACAGTATTTTCCATGTATTAATAAGCAATTAAGTTTCAATAAGCTTTTATAAACATTCTATAACTTACAAAGAATTTCTGGAAGAAGTACTGTTACTCGAGAGGAGTTGTATTTTACAACTGAAACATTATGCAATCTAATAAAGATAATTACTTAATATAAATAATTTTTTACCCATCTAACGGGCTGTCAAGCGAGGGACAACTTCCTGAGCCAGAGTTTTCAGGACTGCTCAAAGACAATGGATCCAGCATCTAATAAATAACAAACAGAGGAAGATCAAAAAGTTCAAGGGTTGGTTTTTTTTCAATTTTTTTTCTAAATAGTTTAGGGTTTTGCTATAAAACAGCTTATAAGAAACAAATCCAAATCAGATAAGAACTGGTGAAAACAGAGTGGGAAAACAGCTCTTCTGCTGCCTTAAAGTAAGCTCCTTACAAAAATGAAGTTTGTTTTGGTATATCACATAACATCTACTATTTTATATGAATTGGATACCAGTCTTTTATTGTAAATTAAGCAGTTATCCTTCCAATTTCTATGGGATTTCTATTTCTGTGCTGCATCTTAAAGGTTCTAGGCACCTACTTTGCCATATACCAATCAAGGACTTATTAAAGAAATAGTGGACAGAAAGTGCATTTGCCCTCTGCAAACTCAAACACTTAAATGAACATTGTATTAGGGAGGACAACATTTACCACAGGTTCAGCATTTTTATTTCTCTTGTCTCATGCTGAACCATACTGATTACCTCTCTAACCCCATGCACTATGGCCCAGCTGGCAATCCACGGGCTTTACCCAACCCCTCATCTCTTACAGAAAATGTGGGGTCTGCTGTCAGAGTGTAAATAGCTGTGCTCAGGCAGATCAACAGCAGAGCAGAGCAAAACCCTCTGCTCTCAAATTCCCTTCTTGTCTTTGTTGGGCGGGCTGTGACAGATAAAGGCAGCATGGCCAACACTTGCCAAGGTGATGTGGCAGTGTAGGGGGGGGGAGCAAACAGGATTTGTGAGCCCACCACCCCAAACTGTCCCTTGAGGCTGCTTAGCCTGAACTAACCTGGCTTCTTATGAAAGTAAAATTCATTAATTTAAACCTACTGACAGCTCACACAGCAATGCATATACCACAGGTTATATATTTTTGGAATACTTAGGAGTGAATGGACATCCCAGGCTTCAGGAATCATCCGTCTGTCTGACCAGTAAGTGACCAGAATTACTTTGCCCAGGCCAAAAGTAACTATTTCACTGGAATAAATCCAGACCTGGGCTGGATCTGACCACATGGCTATGATAATGAGTAGCCCTGGTCTGAAAAGTAGGAGATTCAGTCTCTATTCTCAGCTCAGTCATTAAAATTGTGCAATAAATTGCACTATCCCTTTGCCTTTATTTTATCATCTGTCTCTCATTTAGTCAGCTCATAAAAACCGTTGCCTCTTGCCATTTGTAAATACACTGCCAATGTCAACAACTTGAACTGATTTGTGTATGCAGCATTATTTTTCTTTCCTCCCTGAAACATCTTCCTCCATTGCCAATTCTGTGAGCAGTTATTCCTCCTCCTTTCCTGCTGTTTTGAAGGGCAATTTTTATATTCAGAAAGCTGGATTTTTATTTTTGCTAAGTGTGCTGATATCCTACACAAATGCAGGTGAGTAAGAAGAAAAAGAAACAACATACATTTGTGATCTTTACACACCAAAAAAGTGAATTTGGGAAGTCTTTCAGAGATTATTTATGCCAGGCCTACTGCCATCCCCTTGCCTCTACCCCAACACAGTATCTACTACACAGAATCACAGAATATTCTGAGTTGGAAAGAACCCACAAGGATCATTCAGTCCAGCCCTTAAATATCAACTGAGTCCAAATAATTCTGACAGATCCAGACTCTTTCTTAAAACTTCCTTTCAATTACCTGGAAAAGTTGTAAACCTGGTCTTACTTTCATATCATTCTCAGTAAAATAAAGGGGCTTGTACTTTCTAATGTAGACATCTCTGCTGCTACTTGTATCTATCACTATTTCACTCAAATATTGTGGTAATTAAGAATATTATCTATCTCCTTGTAACAGCATATTTTAAAAAATTGAAGAGACAGAGGAAAAAAAGCCAACCAGGTTCTGCAAGACTTAACAGCACAATTATTTCAACCTTATGCCACCAATTAAGTTTTTTAGTTATCATCAATTTTTTTGCTGTTCTTTCTAATAATTCCAGATCTGCTCTTGAACAGCAGTATTTCATAAATAAACTTAACAAAAACTTTAATTTCAATAATCACAGGCATACCTGATCCATACTTTCTGGAATGAATTCACCCTCACTGTTGATACTGGTGAAGGACCCATTTCGAGCCACCTGATGCAGCTCATCTGGAATGTATCCTGGGGGAGGTGAACTCCTATCACGAGTATTAGAGCCTTTTGAAAGAAAAGGACCAGTCAGAGTCTCTCCACTAACCCAGAATTCAAGGGCTTTATTCAAATACTTCACAGGCACTGAGCCTGCCTGGATCACCTCTTGCATTAGGAACCCCCCAAATGCCTGTGCAATACAAGACTTAAGTATAGCATTTAAAATCTGCAATCCAGAAATTACAAAAAAATCAGGGCAGAGTCTCCTCAATGACATTAAAGGCAATTTTCATTTTACAGGAACAGGAATATAATTTGCCCACACATCTAGCAGAGTAAATCCCTTCTTTTGAACAAAATCAAAACCCAAACCCTTCTACCCATGTCAACTAATCCTTTCCAACTCTTGAGAATTTAAGTTTTTCTATGTTGAATAATAAGTCTGTAAGAACATAAATACATATATTCATAATAAATGCATAATAATTTAATTAAATTATCTGGGAAATTATTAATTATGCTCTCTAGTTTCATAATTAAGTTTGGAAGTTAACATCATCCAACTTAAAAGCATGAATAAGCAAAAAAGTTACATCAATCCCAACATCAGTATCTTAAACAGATGCTCACACAGTAAAAAAATATGGGGGGTCCTAAACTGAGCAAGGAAACACATTGCCATATAAGCAGATTTTTCAGCAGCTCATTCCTGTATCAGAAAATAAAGGGAAGTTCTAACATCAGGTTTTCAGGTTACCTTGAAATAACTCCACCTACACTTATTTACTTGTGGGGCTTTTTTGACAATTTTTGTATTATATATATTTAAAACACTTCAGTCTTAATATTAAAAATCCACTCCCCCAAATGCAAATTCTACAGTAGTCACTGAGGAGCAGAAGAGACAGCGTATGTTGAGAGCAAAATTTTCATGAAGAGAATACTGCAAAAGACATTTTTACAATTAAAGCTACTGAAATGTGCAGCTTACCTATTACAGACAGCCGCCTTTTTCTGTCTGTCACACCAAACACTGTATTATCTAAATCTTCCAGTGAGGGCAAGGGTTCCACATTATTTACACTGGGTGACTGAAAATACATAAGTATTACAACCTGCAGTTATTACTTTACATTTCTGACAATGATAATACTTTGTAAACTTTAAAGGCTTTGTGCAGTACCTTCCGTTTTTTAAGCAGTCAAAAAAGCAGCTTGCCAATTTACATCACAATTCATCTATTTTAGTAGCTCATTCATAGTCTTTAAAATTCATTTTCAATATGCACCAGTATACAAATGCTGAGTATCAATGCCATGATTTGTTAGATAATACCAAAATATCTCAGCATTTAGTCTATAGACCACTAGTCTTTGCTACAACAAATACTGAACTTCCCACATATGATTAAAGAACAGTTTCAAATAATTACCATTACTTAAATTATGTATGCTTTTTTTATATCATTCTACTAAGGCTCACTTTTCTACCACTGTAGGATAGGCAAACAAAAAGACAGGAACAGGATCTAGGAAAGAGTTTAAATTGAGTCAGTATAAAAGGCTAATGGATGCTTAAAGTGAAATGAAGAAGCAATCAGTATTATATTCAATTGGGAAAACATCATCTTCAAGAAGAGATACAAATTATACTTCATTATGAAAACTGAGGGAAAAGACATTTAGCATGTCTACTCATACCTGTGTATTTCCATGTATTACAAGAAGTATCTTGAGACTCTTCATATGTACACTACGGTCAAGTAGTTCAACAGCTTTGTCCAGGTCATCTTGTGTGGTTAATGGAATTACAAGCTACAAAAAAGGAAAAAGGGGCAGGGGAAAAAAAGTCTTATACAGGACACAGGAAAGAAATGAGGAATTCAAGTGCAGAGAAACAAACAGAATCTTTCCTTTCATAGCAAAGAACTTGAAAATAAACCTTATTAAATGATCCCTTAAGTTAGTATTAAAAAGTCTGGAGCTCAACCTTAACTGTTCCTTCAGATTCCTCTACTAAATGGAACAGGTCTTCACAAGAAGCAACCATTTTGCATATATAGAACTTGAATATCTGAAAGTTTCAGCAAAATGGGTACAATTGGGTACAATTGCCTAAATTAACACAAGTCTGTAAGATAAACATAAATCCTATTTCATAGAATATAAAGCAGATTTTTATATCCCAAATATTACAAACATACTTGTTTAAAGTTGCATCATTAACAGAATTTCTCCGCTGAAAAGCAGCATTTGTTAAGGAAGATGCGATCCATGTGCAACAAGTCTAGCCCTCACTAGAACCTTACTTGGATCTAACTAACTCGAAAATAACTTGGCATACATATATCTTAAGAACAGAAAACTATGCCATTAACGTGCAGTTGAGATCTGAATTCTATAACAACTAAAACTCATGTTTCAAGAGTGTAAATTACAGCTTCTGCTTCTAACAAAGGAAAAACAGAATATAGATTTTTAAATCTATTCTATTTGTAAATAGTCTCAGTCAATGATGCTTAAATACAACACCAGTCAAAATACAGTACTTTTATACAAAAAGAGATGGGATTGAGGAGGAAGATCTTGATAAAATGAAGAGTATGCTTATTAGTTAAATTGCATTTTTAATGCTAGTGACACGTTATTACCATGACATTGCAGAAAGGTGATGGGATGATTTGCCAACTAGTACAGAAAGTAAAAAGAGAAAATTTACTCAAATGCCTAAAAATCTACCAGTGGAAGGAGCTGAGGCTAAAGCCTCAGCTTTACGAAGGGCCATTTCACCTGACCTTTCTAACCTCCAAAAGCCTTCTGTTGGAATTCTTCATTTTGAGGATCAGTTTCACAGAAGTGCCTGGTAATGCAATGAGTAACCAACAAACAGCAATCACTGGCATTTTCTTCTGCGAAGATGCAGAGTAGATACAATAGTTATGTTGTGTTTAACCAAGCAGATGAATAAGCCTTCATGCACTTTGCTGACTCAAGGCAAAAGCCAGATGTAACCCCTAAGAATGGATCCTGCATCTGTAAATATGTTTGCTATTAATAATTCCATCCCTACTTCTAAAGGAAAGCCAGAAGTAATATTGATCAGGTATAAATGGCTTGACAGTGCTGGCCCTGTTACCAAGAAGTCTTTGGGAATGAGACACTTTAGAAGAGCAACAGTTAAGCCTAGCTCTCCAATCTACACGTTATCTAAATGCAGCATTTGAGCAATTACCTAACAAGATTAATCCTTAAAGAAAATTATCTACAAGAAAAGATAAATGCTATTTCAAATTTACCAACATGACAGAGCTCAAAGAGGTAAAGAATTTCCCAAGGTCACACAACAAGACTGTGGTAGATCAGGAAGACAATTTATACACACCTCAAAAAGTTGGAGGCATCATTATGATACAACACTACTCATGAAGCATTTTATGCATTTCCTGCCTATCCTAATTCGGACAAGACTTACACTTTTGAGAAAACACACACACACATATTAGAAATCTGGGGTTTTGTCGCAGAGAAAGTTTGGTCACAGAAGTGGTTCCCAATCCTTACAAGAGCAAATTTCAGCCTTAAAATTATCAATGTCCAAGACAGGAACTTAAGAGGACACAGAATATTACCTCATTATTGCTGTAATGTAAATCCATAGTCTGTCCAAAAGCAACTTTAGCTTTAGCTGCAAGATCTTCAAGTTTAACAGGCCTTGGTAATTGCAGGATCCTGAAACACAATTTAAGTTATTAAGAACTTCTGTTCATTACTTATGAAAATCTGGCAACTCATTACTTAAGAACTACCTCAAAACTAAATTTATTACTAAAAAGGCCAGAAGAGGCTATATTTTATTCCCTGTCCTCCATATTTTGAGACTTTCAAAAAAAGAAAGAAAAGCAGTGAAAAAACTAAAAGGGATAATCAGATACAGAATTAGATTTCATTGTAACTATTTTACTTGCTTAATGCTTTGCAAGCCTTCATTTCAGAAGAAAATTCTTAAAAACGTCTACATTTTTCCGCTTTAGAAAACTAAGACAATGGACAAGCACAAGCATCAGAAAGGAATTACTCCTGTAGTCCCCATTTTTTTGGAAATCCGAAAGACTATCTTACCTGAGGAAGGTAACTAAATGTCACCATCTTTACCATAATGAACTACACACTCAAACTGCCCAGTCCATCACTAACTGTGCTTCAAGTGTGCTCCTGTAAGAATGGTGCAGTTGTAGGTCAACAACTTAGATTTTCTTTTAACTCTATGTCCCATCAAACCAATTAGCCCAAACTGCCTATAACTAACCTTTTACTATAGAAAACCATTTTAATTTTTGAGATACAATACCATTAAACAAAAAAAGAGCTTTTAACAGTGACTAAGCTATTAAGGTACATTCAATTCACATTCAACAAAGAAAGAGCACTCAAATTCTGTGAAGTAGAAAAGTCAGCAAAGGTACCTGTCCCCTTTCATCACTAGTTCAGTTAGTAGTATAGTGGTTTGGGGGACAATTTCTCTCACTGAAATGAAGCTAGACCACTGCCAATTAAAAATAATTTTAAAAATAAAATCTATTTAAAAATACCCTAAAAAACCAACAAACACCAATTCTCACTGTAGTTAACAATTTGGGCAGCAAGCCTGCAACTCTACCCCTTATACTACAGGCTCCTTGGAACAAAGTGCCACATTCACCACTGAAAGTAAGTCTGGAATCACTTCTCTTTTTCACTTCCCTTTTTGAAAACTAGTGAGAAAGCAATTGCATAATTATTTTTTCCTGCATGATTTCTTTACTAGATCATTAGAGCTACATGCTCAGGCAAACAGAAGTATTATAACTCATGCTGAGCAATAAGCCTAGGCTGCCCAGTACCCCTGGGCAAGCAGGCTGAAGTCACTTGGGACAGTCCATAACAGAGCCAGGCCCATGAGCATAAAAAGTTGAGAAAGGTATCTTTCCACGCACTTACTTTAGGCTTGTATTAATATTGAACTGGTTAACTCAGTCCACTTTGAAAGCGAAATATCATCAACTGCAAGATGCACAGTCTGTGCAGACTGGCAGCAGGTAAACAGTTCTTTCTTAAATTCACGCCTCCTCTCATTTCACAAGAAATTGTTCGGTAGATGAGACCTCAATTCTCAAAATCTTCCAGAAGATTTATTCCCTCCAAATTTCTTAGAGAACTCAGCCGTTACTGATGCATTTTTACATGTTCAGAGAAGTGATAGGAAGAACCGAAGAATTCTGCTACTTAGGGAACACTGGTTTTTACTGCTCCATGTGAAGAGAGGTAACAGACTATAATCAGCATGGATACACACTCAACTGTTGCACATCACACTAAGGGCTGCCCAGAACTAGTATAGGTTTAATTGAAGCTGATTTTCCTCAAAGAATTTACTATTTCTCTTGAGAAATAGCATGCCCAGGATATTACTTCCTTTTTTGGTAAGTATTTTCAAAGATCTTGTTCTATAATAATTTCTCTGTAGGTAGAATGAAATTTGATACTTTCAGAAAGAGACAGGCAAAATGAATTGTCAACAAAACAGTTCTGCATGGAATTACACATCAAATTCTGTAAAAGCTTTTGAGCAGCCACCAGAGAAGAGATTATATAGAGACAGATGTTTGTATACTTTAAGCAGGTGCATCACTCACCTTTCATAAACAAAAAGCAAATAAATTTTAACTGATTAAATTAAAACAATTTGAGTCTAATAAATTTTCCTCTTACATTTGTCAGACTGGCACCCCTGAAGTACAATCCAATCTCTTCCTCTGGGTATTACAGTAACAATAAATTATCACACATTTATTATATGCACAATGAAGGGCAAAAATTTATTTTCTGGTCTATTCAAACTTGAGATCTATTTTAATGACTTAAGTAACTATTCAAGGCTACAAACAGCTATCTGAAGGGTAACTAAATGAAGGATACCACACTGGACACAGTTACAGTACGATATTTAGGTGTTTATGCATACTTAGAACCCACAGTTTAAACAGTTAATTCTCTTTAAATTGTGTTCATATAAAAATTAAATTTAAGCTCAAAAAGACCCCAAAAACTTAGAGATTTGAAACACTTCAAACCATTAATTTGAAACTTTATGACAGGAGCACAACAAAACTCTATAAATAAAAAGACAAGACTATTTCCTTACCTTTTTTCACCTCGATGTTCAAATTTGACTCTAACATCATTCTGTAAGAAAAGAGATAAAAAGAGATAAAGGAACCACTATTAGTTTGTTATTGCCTCTTTTGATGAAACCCATGAATTCCCATTCAATACTCCTACACTAGAACGAAATTCCATATTAATTTTCTGTCCTTTCCAATATATCAAGTATTTTAACAAGCTACCTCTCTTGAGTTACATGATAGAGGCTTCGAGTTAAAAAATAGAAAGTGTTAAAAATTACTTGAAGCATTAAAATACAAAAACTTACTATGATGTTCAATGAATGCTTCCGTAAAAAAACATATTATTTTCTCTCAATATACATTAATATTATAACAGATTTGACTTCAAATTTAATGTGGAACTGGTTACCTAAGAATTCTCTATCGTGAATAGGCAGATAGATTTACCAATAACATGTTTGTAAGTACACTTTGCAGCTGAGTGTTCCATGCCTAAGAAACATATCATGTTTCATAAGCATCACCATAGAAACCCAGGCATGTAATTAAGCCAGCAGTCACACAATACATTTCCCCATCTGTATATATTTGGAGTTACATGGAAATAACACTGCTTTTCAATCATAATTTTAAGAATCAAATTGTATTAGCAACTATTGCAGGAAAAACAATAATGCACTCAACCACAAAGTTTATCCAAGTAACAGTGTTTCATCTTCCAAAAAAACTGATTTTCCAATGATTACTTTGAAAATCCACAAATTGAAACAGTGACAAACATAATTTCTTCTACCTTTCTAAACATGGATTATACTCAAGTAATTTTGGATTATATGTGCATGTTACCACAATGTCTAAAGTCACAGCTCAGATGTGAGTTGCATGACAGTAACAAAGCACTGTGCTTCACACTGAACTCTCACAACTTTTAAAGCACAGAATGAAAATTATGTAGACATTCAGTTTTGACAGTTTAAGAGCCAAATACATCCAAATATTTCGATTTTTAAAAGGTTAAAATAAGCACAAACTGAAATTTATTGAACTGTAAATTAAGGATCAAATCAAATAAACATACAGTTAACTCAATTTGGGTAGAATTCTACATCCTCTCCTAATCTCTCCATATAGTAGTTCAAACCCATCAACTAAGATTCACTACTTTTCTGTTTGTGACCAGTACCTACAGGAAAAAAAAAAAAGGCAACAGAAAGAACTCTTCTTTCCAGCACATGAACAAGAAATTGGGGTCAAAGATGCAGTGAAAGAGTTTAAGCATATTTCTGCTGCTGTACTGACATTCTTTGGTATGAAATAGGTGACAACTGGGTAATCTACTAAACCTATAAAATTATTCCTTGGTATTTTAAAATAGTATAGTTCCAATATAATAATAACAACAAATATAAAATCACTTAACATATGGTGCAAATACCTATATATTCTTCAGGGTTTTTATACACTATGATCTGCTCTGAATTGCCACCATTTCATTTTGCTGCTAATATAAGAATATGAACAAAGAAAATGGCAGCACACGTGGGAGACTAATAGCTCATTCTGGTATGCTTACTGGTCTGGCAAGAAAAATAATTACAGAAGTCACAGCAGGATATGCCACATTCAGTACATTAGTGAGGATATTGAAGATTACCTGCTTTTTAGGTGAAGATGACTTTGGTTTTCCTGTTTCTTGCTGGGGCAATACAGGACGACTGGCCTTATGAAGCACAGCCAAATCCTGCATGATTGAATTCAAAGCTTGCTGTTCATCTGCTCAGAGAAAAAGACCAGACAAGTGTAAAAGACAGTTACTTTTGAAGGGCATTACTGTCTCATTTCACAATTACGCAGGCATTAGTCTAATCTAAGAGTCTGCATTACACTTCAATACATAATTGCCAAATTAAAAAAAAATCTTTGCCACATTGTAAACATTTTTATTTTATTTATCATTAACAGTGCTTAAGGAAATAAACAGCTTAATCAGTAACCCCAATTCACTAACAGGTTTAAAAAACCTGAAGCCATAACAAAGATTAAACTTTACACAACTGCAGGCTGCATTAATAAGAGAAAGGGGATGCAGGGGAAAGCCTTGTCTACTTCGATTCAGACGACATCCATAGATGAAATGTTCACTAGAGATCGTACTTCCTGCTCCTTTCCATAAAATAAAGAACAAAGAGCAAGTTGTTTTGAACTATTTCTCCTCTGTCCTGAACAGGTATGATCATGTCCATGAGAGGCATACATAAACTCCCACATGAACACCTCAACTGCCTGAGCATCTGCTGATAGCCCATGGAGCACGTAGAAGTCCAAAACAAAAACCCCTCCACAACAAAAAAAAACCAACAAACAAAAAATAAAACACCACAGAACTTTTCCGGGACTGAAAACAGAGAGGACTTTAAGGCTTAAAGGAAGAATTCACAAGGAGAATCAGAAGCATTCAACCCAGGGGACAATTTAGGGGCAGGAATGCTACATAACTTAGGCTTCGAGTTGATAAAAATTCCTAAATCCTGGCAATCTGCTTCAGCTGTGATGTCCTTATATCATGATAGACAAGATTTGCTCCTTTAGACAGGAAGCACTTAGGAGCTCAAAAGCCTGTACATCCACCACTAAGAGTAATTTATTTCTATTTTATTAATTCCTTGCCACAGCAATAGCACTGCACTCAGCAGTATCTAGAACACTGGATAACAAAATTTATTTCCAGAGGTGGTGACTGTGTGCCTTCATGCTCCTTCACAATGGATATGCTTGTTGAAGATTTCATTGCTAAATATCTCTCAAACATAGACCTGAGAAAAGCTCAGCATTAAAAGTCACAAGCAAGCATCCCATGTATTCAGCAATAATGAGAATTTCTTCACATTCTACTTAAATATAACCAAATATATTTATCATATAAGGAAATTGTGGTATTTAAGTGTTCTAATTTAACAGATTCTTTATAGAACAGAAAGCTGGTCTGAAAATGAGTAACTTTGATCATCATTTATAATTCTACTAAGATATTCAAATCTACAAAATCAAGTTTTACCAGCAATATTTATTAGCAAAACTAAAGGTGTTCTTGCAGCTCAAATATTAATTTCTCACACTAAAACACACGTCAAAATTTGCCACAATTAAAATAGTTGAACTGTTTTATTGTGTTATGGCCTTTTCTAGTGCTCAGCAAAGCAAAAAATAAAGCAATGCTTTAGCAGTTGGTTGGAGTTTCCAGTGGCTACTAGATTGCATAATTTATACAAAAGAAACCAAAGTACTGCAGCAAAGCATCTAAAGTTACTAAATATCCAATATGACTCAACAATCATTTCTCTCACACAAAATGTTGGAGAATATTAGAAACCTGCAGGGTGCTGTATTCCTAGATTGAGCAACTTGATTATTAAGCATAAGGTTAGAAAAAATTGGCAAAATATTAAAAGATAAACAAAAGCAATACAAAAATGTGTGTGGTGTGGTTGGCTGGTTTGCTGGGATTTTTCGGAGAGGGGGCACTGAGAAATGATTCCAGTAACATGGTCAACTCACAAACAACATAAAACTTGAAAAATTGACATACAATTTAAAGTAATGCAAATGTGCCACAGAATAGAACAAGTCCAACCATCTGCAAAGAAGTGGCTTTGCACTGTAATGACACAAGCCAATAAGATAAAACTCTTATATGTAGATTTTGTGGTTTAATTCTAACACCCGTTATCATTTAGAACACAGTATTGCTCAGTACCCTAATACCATGAATCTCAATTTCCTAAACTTGAATCTGTAAGTTACCACATAATGAGGGAAAAGTACTATGTTATAAGGAAGGAAAAAAACCCACAAACCCCAAAAAACCCCAAAAGGAATATTTTCAATACTAGAAATACACGAGGCTGCTGAACACTGCCTTTCATATATAGATGTTACATTGTGTTAAACAGTCACAGCACTTTTCTGAGGAATTATAGTAAATTTTTATATAAGTTACACAGAAGACTTACCCATTATGGCAGTGAGTCTGAAAACTCAAACTTCAGGGAAATGGTTGCTTCATTAGCATTATTTTATGTCCTAAAACACAAAAGCCAAAACCACCACAATTACTCAAGTTGTCAAAGCCATATAAAAGTTAACTTTTCATTGTTTATGGGAAGCTTTTATAAGATTCTACATAGCAAACACACATACCAACTACAAATAAGCTTGCATAAGACACACATACGATGTATGGAGAAAACAGATGTTGTCTCCAAAGTCTCACCAGACTCTGAATAACATATATAATCTCTGAAGACACCAAGCCTGAACTGAATATTCTTCTAGACTAAATCTGATTTTAATCTCTACCTACACCCCCAAATGATGATTAGTAGTTTAACAGCAACACTCTACTACATGGGCTAACCACAATTCCAGATTATTAAGAACCAATTATTTTCTACAGGTCCCTGTATCTGGTGTTCACAAATCCTGCATTCAGAACTACATACATATAGTTCATATCTATAAACACATACAAAACTCACAGCACAAATCAAGAGTCATCAATACCTACTGATTACATAAACTAGAAAACTTCTGCCTTTTAACATATATATAAGATGAGTCACCTACTACCATCTATTAAAAGCTCCATAATATCCAAGAAGAGCTTTGGCTTCTAAGGAAGACCCAGAGCTCCCACTACATAATCAGAAACCAGTTCAGCAAAAGAACACCCAAAAAAGCACATGAGAACTAAAAGAAGCTGAAAATATAATTGATGTGTATTCTGAGTTCCATACTCCCAAGTCAATAGTACCTGAAACAGCTTCCAAGTGTTGGGGGAAAGAAACTCCCATCAAATGCTTTGTAAAAGTACTAAAACCTGTAAGAGTGTGAAGAGTAAACGTGGCCCACAACCTCAAGGCACAACTCCAATTATTACTACTAATGGCGTCTTCAGTCGCCTGATGCCACCACAGCAGGAGACAGAAAAATCTTTCAAAAAATCCTCACCCAAAACAAAACAAAAAAAAAAGGTTCTGCTGCTCTGTAACAGAAGAGGAAACTCATGAAGACAAAAAAGCAGGGGATTTGTACTAATCCTCAGAGAGGAAAACGGGCTGAATTTTAACTTATTTGACGAATCATAGTGGCCAATATCGGTCAAAGTAAGGACTGTATCTTAGAACCTTGCTCCCATACAGGATGCCAGGAGATCTGATTTACTCACTGAATTGGGATTACCTTTATGGCCTTCAATATCAGAACTAACATTTCTTCCCCATGAGCAATTATTTGCATCTTTTGCATCCCTGAGAATCCAAAAAAGGAGAACATATATTAAATTATTTCCTATGCTATGTTTTTTGTATCAGCAGTTGTCTTGGGGAATCTTCCAAATAATTATTCGTTAAAGTGCTTATAAAGCATCTTTTTAATCTGTATTTTATCCAACTGTCTTAAAATGAGAGCTAATGTCATTTTCATAAAATGTCTGTTTTAATTAGCTGTCTTAATACATTAAACATAAAAATATATTCTATGACTTTGGATGAAGTACTTCTGTCATATTTCTTTGTAAGCATTTTAAAGAAATACAATAGTTCTGTGAGGCATTTTAAATCTTCTACCACACTTGAAGAAAACAAAACCAACTTAGATCTCCAAACAAAAACACCCCAGATGTTCTTCCTCAACCTAGCTGAAAAAACCCCAAACTTGGAAGCTGAAGATATTTGAGCTTAAGGGCTCACATAGGGCTGAAAAGAAAAACATCTCCTCCAAGTTCCCCTAGCTACAACTCATTCTTGAGTATGAATCTGTGACATGTCCAACCAGAACATAAGCTAATAAGTGAGTATCCATTTATTTTCCCGTCCATTTCCTTCTTATTCTTTAAAAGAAAAACACCTCAACTTAAGAAAATTAAATTTGTCGAATAACGTTTTTCTTCTTTTATCTTCCCTTTTAACCAAAATTCTCTGTTCAAATATGAAGTATAATCAGTCACCTTAACAACCTTTGTGTTAGCATTTAACACTACTTTAAAAATAAGATAATAATAAAATTTCTATTAAAAATGACTCACACCTAATTTTATTAAGACATTCATGAATTCACCTTGTGAAAAAAAATACTTCTGTTTTTAACTGATCAGTTTCACAATGGGTTATAACAACAGGGTGGTTGCGGAGAGTAAAACTGAGATAACAAAAATCAGCATTTTTCAAACAAGTATATATAAATTCAGTAGAATGCTAAAAAAAGCATACCCTAATCCCTGGTTGCAAAGTACCATTAGTATAGCGCACATACACAACAGCAGATTACAATCCAAGACAAAAAAAAGGAAGCAAAACAAAAAATTGAAACTCTGAGAAAGACTAGGGAGAAGCAAAGGCTGCGAACACAAAGAGCAGATGCAAAGGTAGAATAAAATTATGTCAAGGTCTTGCAGAGAGACACAAGTAGCCTGAATTTGAATGTAATTAAAGAAGGGATGACAGAGTGAATTTCAAAAAGGTGTTTGCTACGCACTTATCTCATCATCAAAGAGGTATATCCTAGCAACAGCATTTTGGATATAAGGGTGGAGAGATGCTGATTTATATTCATGATTCACTTCCCACCAGCCACCTTCCAGAGTCTGGAAGTCTTTCAGAATCTCTGAAAGCTAAAAACAATTTCTAAAAATCATCTGGATATTTTCTTTCTTTGGTGGCTTTGTCAAGGCAAATGAAACAAAGCCTGAGGACAAGTAAGCCATGCAGAGACCTAGCTGTTTCGGACACCCTTGAGCTAATTGCCCATTCTCACACACTTCTATAATAACCACAACACCCTGCCTCTCAGTTATTAAATCAAGAATAAAAAAAACCCAGTGAAGCAAGCAATCCAGCTTAGCCTGATTTAGTAAGGAATTCAGGCTTACACCCTTTACCTAAATAGAAAGGTGCTTTTCACTTTCAGAGTCTAAACCTGTTGCAATAGTAGAGCAAGAATCTAAGGATATCAATTCCCTCCACTAAATTTTCACTAAAACAAATGAGTGCAAGGATAAATGGTTTCCAACCCTCACATCAAAGCAAAATAGCATAATGTGAACTCAAAATAAGAAAGATGCACTGCATTTATTTCAGTCACAGGTAAAGATTAAATCAGACTTACACTGTATTAGACATGAGCAAGTTAAACCAAGGCAACATGAAAACAGTATCTGCATTGCTATTCAGAGACATACTCATCTAAAATAGATGAAGCAAAAAGAGCCAAGTAAAAATGAAGAGTGAGCATTCACAGCTGATTTTTCAGACTGTAGAATGGACAATCAGTATATAAAGTAAGACTAGAAAATTTTATTTCATAGCAAGAAGAATGAGCCAGATAAAATGGTTTTACTCTAAAAGTGTTATTCTTAAACAATCAAATACTTGGTCTCACACTACCAACCTCCTATAAATCACAGCAAGCAAGGCTAACAAAATCTCAAATGATCACCTAGTCAAATACACCTACTCAACCTTTAACCAAAATAATGTGCAGCACCACTTGTTAAGATTTCGACTTAAAAAAATAAACACAGTATCTGTGAACAAGACAAAGAGTAATACCTAAATCTGAACTTCTGCAGCATTTTTCATAACTCAAAGCAACTGTTGGCACAAATTACAATAATGACACTACATAGTGCGACAAGCATAGAAGTCAGTATTGTTACAAGACATTAGAAGTCACCAAAAAGAAGGTAACTCCATAGAAATGAACATAAAGAAGAGGATTGTATATGGACATACACAGAAATGAACACTGGACAAAAAGCCATCCTTTTCAAAGAATATGAAAGCAGCAGCAGTAGCACAAAATCAGGAGTGACAGAAAAAAGTAGAATCGAAGAATGGTAATGAGAAAAAGCCTATCAGTAACACATCAGAAATGAGATCAGCTTTAGAAAAACTTGGATCTTTAACATATTGTAATAATACATAAAAAAGGTATTCACAGGGAAAGAAGAAAAGGGAAAAAAAGACTAAAGTAATCCCAATCAAAAGCCAATGATACACTGCTAAATTAAGGTAACATTTGGAAAACAAAAAATAAAATAGGACTCAGTGGGTCAAATTTGGAGCATTACGAATTATGTTTAACTGGATGAATTAAATAAAAGAAATATTATTCCTGTCACAGTACTATGAGATCTTTTAAAATATACTGCAAGGGAATGAATGGATAAATGCTTCTTAGGAAACATCTGTTGAAATGTTTGATTCCAGCCTTTTTGCACACCTTGAGGAATCTTTAGGTCTGAAAGCCACCAAGGAGGAATCCTGTCTATCAACAGCACATCGGTAAGGGCATGAGCCACAGAGCAATAATATTCCCCTCAGTTCCTTCTCGCTCATGTGCCCTCCTCTATTCTGAAGCATGTTCTTTCCCCCTTAATTTATCCCAATTGTGAGGTTAACTGCACTGGACAGGACACACTGAGAGTGTCCACCTGGCTGTGCCAGCTGTTCTGTGCTAGGAGAGACTGGCAAAACAGCAGAACCAACCAAGCCGTGCCAGCTGACACCTCAGAGCAAGGACGACAGTCTAGAGCAGCATCTCTCACAGCCAGGGAAGTAATTCAGGAATGATTGAGTCCTGTCCTGGGCTTGAGTAGCATGAGACAGGAACAGTATTCCCCTCTATTTTTACCTTATAGAATCACAGAATCATTAATAGGTTGAAAAAGACCTCCAAGAGCATCAAATCCACCACATCCAAAATGCAGCAAATCTACCAAGAGCATAAACACCATCACATCAACTAAATCAGAGAACTAAGTGCCACATCCAGCCATTTCTTGGACACTTGCAGGGATGGTGACTCTCTCACTTCCCTGAGCAGCCCACTCCAGCACTTGACAACCCTTTTGGTGAAAAACTTATTTTTGATGTCCAACCTGAATCTCCCTGGGGAACAGCCTGAGGCCGTTTCCTCTTGTCCTACTGCTATTTGCCTGGGAGAAGAGGCCAATTCTCACCTTACTACACACAGGACCTCACTACAGGTTTTCCATCCTTACCACCATTCAACAATTCTATCCCAAACAACTGAGCTAAACCTTTCTACCACTAGAATGACTGTTTGACAGGAGAAACAAACACACCAAATACATTTAAAAAAAAAAGAACATTTCTGGCGTATTTCCTCCAAAATTACTTGGATTTATTTTTAAAAGTATTTCAAGTCTTGTTCTGATTTTACGTAGCTTAGTTGATACACATCCAAACTTTGCCCTGACTTTTCTCACTCTCTTTTAATTAAACCAGTCAACACCCTAAGCTATTTTAATCTCTTGTACAGAGACCAAACAACCTTAAACAGGTACCATGAGCCAGCAATAGCTATAAGCATGACAGGCTTCATAAAATAATAGCAATCAACTCACTCAAAATTAACACTTAAAAATTATTAATAAAAATATATTAAGGAGTAAAAAAACCCTCAGATGGGTTTACTGCATTTACATAGTGAAATAGCAAGAGGTGATAAAAAAAGAGAAATAAATAGCCAGCATCCATTTTTTGTTCCAGTTTTGAGAAAGAAATCAAGAGGCTGTGTCCAAACCACCACATAGTGTTACTGAAATAGAAATTTCATTACCAACAAGAACGAAGAGATAAAATGCAGTATGTAATATGCTTCAAATCAAACATTTAAAATTCATGATCCAGAGATTTTTGAGTCTAAGACTCTGCACAAAAGCAGTGGTTTTCTTTTCTGGATCATTTTTGCACACACCTGGAAAACAGAAGATTCTAGTGGATTGTAAATATTGTATAAATAACTGAGTATGATAAAGCAAAGCGTCCAAAAATCTCCAACCGCTCTTATTATAGCAATCAATAATAAAATACTGCAATACTTAGCTTGGTTTCTACCATAGTAATAAATGCAAAACACAGCAAATGCCCAATTTCAAGGTTTATTATTATTGCCAAGAAAAATACATCTTAACTAACTGCAGCAATCACTGTACTTAGGCTTTTTCAACATATTTGGCTAAATATCTTATGGTATTCTAGCTATTTGCATTAAAATCTCAATTAACTAACATGAAACCCAGCTGATGGACTAAAATAAAAGAAATCCATATTCCTACTTCGCAGAAAACACCAATGAACATGATTCCTACTGCAGGCCTCTGGAGACCAACAACGATCAGGCACGCACAATGAGATAGACAAGTTATGGCTTAAGGAAATTACCTGAATCAGGTCTGAAAACATGCAGTCCAGCAAAATGTATTTAAATACCATTAAGTGTTTTAAATGCATATAATAATTTATTGTGGTTACTCTCCATTTATTATTAATTCAAAACAACACTAAACACTTTAAAAATGAGATTAACTGCATTTATGGTACTAAAACTGACAGGACTGCTTTTTGAACTTCTATACTCCCTGCAACCAGGAGGGCACCACCCACAATTAGAAGCTATATTTCATGCAAGTCTAAGTACTGTGGTTTATTACATTTACTCAGTAATGTTTTTTCACTGAATGCATTTTGACATAAACACAATCATTTAGGAAATTGGAAAAAAAGTTGCAGCCACAAGATTGGACAAGCAAGAAAGAATTGAGAAGAATTATCTTCTCACAATGTGTAATTATCTAACACAGGTGCAATACACATTAAAGAGGCATAGTGAAATCCTTGCGTGTATAAAAATGCAGTGTATGCAGAAGCCATCTTGCTTCTGTACACAACCTACAGGCACAGTGCTCCGTGCAGACTGCAGACGGCAACTGTGGGATGGCTGAAGCATCAGAATCTTTGTGGCTGGTACACAGGCATCAGGTATCTCTACAATGGGCAGACTTGAGATTTCTTACACTGACAACTTAAAATCTTCCGGGCAAGCAAAAAAAAAAGTGAATTTATGTCTCACTGAGCCCACAGGAGCAGGCAGACTTACATCATCTATACAGCTACAGACGTGATTTGGTATTTGTTTATTTTACGAAAAGAATGGTTACTAGGTGCATTCCTTCCAGAGTGCAATTTAATACACAAATAAAAAAGTAACAAAAATCCCCAAACCAATAAAACAGACCAGACTTGCATAAAAAACAGTATCTATAGATGGTGCCCGCCCAGTTCCAGGAAGAATAAAACCTCAAAAATCAGTGCTGTCAGATCTAGCACCTTAATGCAGCTCTCACTCAAGTTACCTTGGGAACCAGATTTCAGAATTAACTGAAGGATCCAATATGCCCAGTGACAAAAGCAAAATTCCATTCAGATTAAATCTTTAGTTCCTGCTGTTCTATAAATCCTAATTTGACAGAGTCAAGTAAAGCTTGATGAACTATGATCTTGACTTGAAAAACGTACACCGTGCTGGGAAGTTTGAGAATGTAAGGATGGAGTTTTTAAAGACTGTTCTCATAAAAACGCAAAGCAGTTCAAGATGAGTTTATAGCAAAATTAGGCTTTTGAGATAAATATCTTAACACTTACAGCAATATTCACAAAGAGTAACCATAGTCTACGAAAGCTAATCTCTCTACACTTCCTTTACAGTTGACAAGGAGTGATAAGCATATTTAGAGAGTTTCAAGACACTTAAATGCAAGTTTCCTGCTTTGAATGAACCTCTTCTTTCTAAGCAGTATTGAGCCTTTATTAGCTAACCCTTCATAGGCCCACTCCATTTCAAGTACACCAAAAAGATAAGATTGTAATTGGCCTCAAACAGAAAAATATCTACTTTCCTCAAGAAGATCTCTTTCCTCACCTAATTCAAGTTTTACAGAACTTCTCTATTTCCTGTATTTGTCATTGCCTCGGCAGCAGCCAAAGCACTTGACAACTCACTCCTCAACCTAACTGAAAAATTACTTTGCTGATACATCAAGCAAATCTTTCTTGAAAGTCATGATGCTTTCTTAAGATCTGTTTACGATTTTTAAACTTAAAAATTTTAAATTCAGGAAAGGTCACAGCAGCTGAAACTTGCAGACAGGCACCACAGCAACACCTTGCAAAATATATTAGTGCTGCCAATTTTGCAACAGAACATACAGGCTTCAAATTGACTGTTTGTCCTTCTCTCTTAGCCAGGACTAGATTTTCTCACAAAAATTTCTCAAAAAGTAACAGGCACAGCTCACTAGGCTACTCATAACTGCATCACTGCCTCCAGAGCACTCTGGCATCTTGGAAATTCATCACCACCATCATGGTGGAAAGTCTCAGAGCATCACAACATGAACATTCCTTACCATTAACTGGGCTATATGCTAAACAAATTGCTTAGTGCTATTCACACCATAAAAATGTTCCAGGCTAACTCAATATATTAAGATATCACTGGAGTGTCAACAAACACACACAGTAGAACACTTTCGTGATGTTTGTAACTTTATCCTAATTTACTATCCCACATGAACTGAGTAGCTGCTAAGAAGGTGTCTCAAAATAGGTGTATGGAATTTTTAGACTCTAGAAACCCATGAAACATGCACTACAATGAATGTCACATAGTGAGATCTAGGTGCTTCTGTGTCTCCTTCCAAAAATCTCAAGTGGTGTTCTTGGCTCAGCACTTGCTACTATTTTGAGCCCTTGTGCCGAAGCTGTCATGAGTGGCACCAATGTTAGTTTTACTCCAAATTTAAGACTAACAAGTCAAAATACTTCTGAAGAAGGGCTAAAGGTGTTAAAATGAAAACCATTCCCCACTACACATGTGACTGCTTGTGCTCTATCCAAGGTCCTACAGGAAGATAACTGTTTGGAGACAGTTTTGTCCAACAGACAGTTCACAGCATAAACCCTAAAAGAATACAGTTTAGCTCTCCATCCTTGTGACAGTATTCAAGATCACCAGTTCAGACAAAGAACTAATTGTACACAGTACAAACTTAATCCTACCAGTACTACCAGTACTGATGATTCCTGCAAACTTCAGTACTCTAAGAATGGAAGACCATGCTACAGCCAGCAACAAATAAATGGATTTTAAGAGTAACTACTCACTAAAAGAGTAAACCTAACACAAACGACTTCTATCAACAAAATTCTATGAGCAAAAATAAAGTACATTTGAAAAAATGCAGTCTTCCAGCAGTTACTGAGTATTGCAAACAACTGGAGCATTTCAATTAATGTACAAGAGTGATTACATACAAATCATCAGTCACACACGGCTTTTGAGGACATACACAAGAAAGCACCTCCTTAAACTCCAGTAACTAGTTCTATCCTTTCCACTTAACCTTTCGGTTTTGTGACTGTGATGAGCTGAAATACAAGCATTTTGAGAAATATGCCCGAGGAATAAACCCACTCTCCACTTCTACACCTAGTTTTAATATCTAACTTCAGGTACTGAAACTGCAAAACTTTGTTTTTCTTCAGTATAACAGTCATATTTGACGAAATCTTCCACTCAGAGCAAAACTCAACTATTTTGAATTTGCAGCAGTTGTGAGTTTTTGGCTGCAAATCACATAACCATTTTAAATCAAGTACCAAAAAAATAAGAATACATATGATTAATATGATCCACCTGGCATTTTGCTGTGATGCCAGTAAGAAGAGAATCAAAGTCTCCAAGGACATTTTTGTATTTTCACCATGAAGACAGCTCAGTCTCAATTAGTCTCCATCTTCCAAATTTTTCAAGACATAAAGGAGAAATTGTCCTCAGTGAACAGTCCTTGTTATATATTATCTTAGTCATTCCTCAAAGCACAGTTGATCCTAAAATCACAATTCTTCCTGCTCAAGGAAGTGATACATTGAGGAAATCCAGAGTACAGTAATACAACTATGATTTTTCTCATCTTCTGCTGCCTTGCTATAATGTTTTCCTAATGATGCACCAGCACCTGGAGCTTCTGCCTAAAATACATTTCCTGGCTCACACTCAATTCTTCCTCATTAAGTTTCCCACGTGCTCTTCTCATCGTAATTCAAATTAGCTTTGTGCATTCAGACAATTCCTTCATTTTTTCTATCCCCAAAACAAATATAAAAAAAGAAATCTCATAATACGCTAACATGGAATATTTAAATACATAAGACATTCATGAGCCATACAGATTTCCAACACAGCATAGAAAAAACACCCCTGAATCCATCTCCAATTCAAGAACAAAACATGCAACAACAAATAGCAATGAATTGAATCAGGGAGCCCCAGGTATTGAGAGACTCAGACCTCTCACACTTGGAACTCTGCAGAGAGCTCAAAAATACCAGGAAGAAGACAGGTAAGAGTGTAATTAATATACACTAATGGAAACTGAGAAGACCGTGTGTACATGCACAGGTAACACATAGTATGCAAAATCCAAATATTCTTTTACATGATTTTGCAGTGTTTTTGTAGCAAGCCTCACTGTGCAGGTGTAAATGGACAAATTTGTACGTTTTTACCCACATGCAGTAGGCACTGTGTTTTAAACTGGATGACTCACAGAGGCTAAAATACTAAGACACTGCTTAGTTATCAAGCGCATAAACTCTTTGTCACTTACACTTTGGTAATAATCTTTAATTCCCTGTGACTCAAAAAAAAAAAAAATCATAATTCAACCCGAATCCTCATAATAAAATTGAAACCAAAATGTAAAAATAGAAACCTAGGTTTTTCAAAACACTCCAGATTTAAATGCAGAGACACAAAGACAACATATTGTCATAAGGTTTCCTTCTTGCACCTGCACTAGCACAGCCCTTAGCAGTGGGTACCAAATTACGAGGACATCTATGATACTTCATTACTATACTTTTCCCTCAAGTGATAAAAATGTAAGAACCCTCATAAATACAGCTAATAAAAAACTAACTACAGACTCAGAAGTTCCAGAGAAAGGATTACTATGTCTGTGCCCACTTCTAACCACCAACTTTAAGACAACTGCTCCACTGCTAAGGTTGCATTTATGTCAAGAGAGTAGTCCTGCCTGTCTACAGTAACTGCTGCTGTCCAGCTGAACCTTGATGACAAGCAGGAGATCTGGAGCCAACAGATGATCCAGCTGAAGATTTTACATTTTAATTAATAATCAGCTTATCTAACTTGTCTCACATCTCTACGGTATTAATGCCAACACAAAGAAAGGAGCAAAAACTTGTGCTGGAATCAACCCTCTCAGGCACTGCACACATCTGGATCTTTTAAAGAAGATGATATGCATAATGCTGGGCTTTCAGGAAATTACACAATACTAAGTGTGACATATAACAAATGAACTACAAATAATTAACATATCCATAATTGTGATGGAGCAGGGAAGAGCAGATATGGCTCTCCAAAAAGCGATCCTCACTTTCAAATCCTGGTGCACTCTGTGTATGTGTACAAAGAACTGATCTCACTCAGTATCTTGGTCTACTTGGATTTATGGTGCTGGAGAAGTCTCACCAAAGACCTTCTTGCAGTCACAGGATAAAAAGGAAGATCTACCCTCGCATGAATAAATTGGTTAAAATATAGAACACAGGACACACATAGTTGTTTTCACAAGTGAGGAGGACACCAGTGGGCCTCCACAACAGTGTGTGTTGTTCACTATATCATAAATTATCCAAGAAACAGGAGCTTTCTGAAACCCCTATTATTTGGGAGAATGAGGACTGACTAGAGTACAGGTGGTGGTCAATCAAAGTCACAGAATGAGTTCTACAAGGGAAAAGAAACAGGCAAGTTAGGACTCTGGTTTCAATAACATTTGGGTGTGGGGAGAAAGTGATAAAGGGCTACAAAATTGTACAAGGAACAGGAAAATGTATTGTTATAATACACAGAGAATGTCCACTCTCCTCCGAAAGAAAGGTGACATCAAAGGAATTCATTACAAATGTCTAAAAAGTTAAAAAAAAAAAGAGTAATTTTTACTAGAACCACTAACATACCTATAGAATTTCTTACTAAAGGATATTTGGATGCCAGATTTAGAATCAACCTTACTAAAAATAAGTATAGATTGAAAGAATATTCAATCTAAGAATGCTTACACTGTTCTCACTCTTCCATAAGCATTCATTCATGGCCATCATTGAGGGAAGAATACTGAATTATCTTTCATTTGATTCTATCACAGATTAAGATTTTACCTAAAACTTGCCAGACAGTTCACCAATAACAAATAAATTTTCTTTTCAAAGTTCTCAGTATTCATGACAGTGTCAGTATCACAGACACAGAAACATAACAGATATTCCATGAAGGAACTTGCTGCATCAAGGCATTTATTAAGTCAGTCATTAAGAATTCATTACATTATCCACCTCATCCTTGCCTGAAGTTACTGTGCTCACTGCTACCAGCAGTGCAAAAAATGCTTTTCTAAACTCAACTTTACACCAAGACAGTTATTATCAAGACATTATGGGAAAAATCCACCTAATTCAATGGGGGTTTGCTACTCAAATTGATTTTTATTTATAAAACAAAGTCTTATACTGGAGTTACAAAAATTGTGGCACTGCTAAAAAACACACATAGTATGACAAACCAACAGTTAAATACAAGTTGAATTTGACTAGTTTTCAGTCACTGCATTAATAAAATATTTAGGGTGACAAATCTCATGCACTTCATTAGAATGTTGTACTTTTTCAGATTTTCTTTAGAAGTTTAATTTCTGCTTGTGTCAGTATTTTAGCTCTCTCTTTTTTATTATTATTATAAATTCAAGCAGCTTGATCCAGACTTTTCCAGTTTTCAAAAGTTTGTTCAAAAATAAGACTATAGTTACTTCTGGTAACATGGCATTTAAACTGCTAGCATTTACAGATCTCTTGTCTAAATTATTTTTAAGTAATTTTAAGGACAGGTGAGATGTAATCAACACTGACTGCTTGAATACTTATTCCTGCAGGAACCGAAAAAAAGTCTTCATTAGTAATTATTGATGTCTGTTTAAATTTTTGTGAAGAACACACTGCTGAAAGAATTGCAAAGTTTGTCCCATCTGTGATCTAGTCTCAAAAATTATGGATAAAATAATTTACATAATTCTGATAAAATGGAGTAAAACCAGGGAACATGCTGAACACATCTGTTCCATAGCTGACTCTGCATTTCTTCCAATAAAGCATGGCTATAAGATTAAAATTTCTTCTGCTACGTCACTGGACCATTTGACATCTCAAAATGGCAAAAGGCTTGTTCAGGTACAGTTACACTGACAGACATTACCTCAGCAATACAATTTACTTCAAAAAACAGCACATGTATAATATAGACCAGTAAGGACACACTTCTGCCAACAGAAGCTACATCTAACCCTAGGAGAACTTGTCCTCAATCAAATTTCCTGTTGTAGAGCAGGCTTATGTTCAAAAGCCACAGGGATTGCACGTGCTGGGAAAGAGATGTGGAAGAGCAGCAAGTGCATACTCTGCTAAGTCTAAAAGGGCTTAATAGAAGAAAACTAAACCAAAATAAAGATTTAATTCAATACAGTATAAGGTTATATTCCTTGGAAAGATAACTCCAATTCACATACATGAAGAAAGAGGTGGCTGATACAACAACACTAGTATGAGCTCCTGTGTTAGCAAATGCAGGAGCCAGGAACCTGATGCTGCTGGCAAGAAAAGAAAAAAGGCCCAACAACAAAACAAAACCCAGCCATACCTGCATGCACACACCCTAGAATAACATTTTAATAAGGCCGTCATGTTACTTCTGCTACTTGCAGAGTAACTTAATTACTCGGTTGCCCAAAAACTGTCTGTAGAACTCTGAAAAAGATACAGACAAATCAGTGCACTGTGAGACTGAACAACTGAAATCCTGTTTGCACAGTTTAGTAAAGAGAAGTCTTAAAATAAAAGAAGACAGACGAAGAGTCTTCATGTATGCAAACACTTGGTGAAAAGAGCACAGAAACCATTATCCTGCATGAGTAATGAGTTGGATGAGAATTAACTAGCACCAAGACAGAGTTAAATGTTAAGAAAAGCCTCATAACAACAATAATAGTCATGTACCAGTTATAAATAGGCCAGTGAAGAGGTGTGGTATTCCCCTCTTCTGAGTTTTTTAAGATCAGACAAGTGTCTGTCACACATGATTTCAGCATATTTCCTTCTACCTCTAGTGAGGGCTGACCTCATGAAATCCCTTCCCTTCTTATGCATGTCATTTTTTCCTTCATCCAAATGAGAAATTTTCATTGGTGTTATCACCAATGAAACCTGAGCCTCAAAAGTACAGTCTTTCAAATAGAAACACCTGAAACATATGAATTTTATTACATTGTTGTCAGATTGTTTGTGTACTTGGCACATATCCTTTCAGGAAAGCAAAAAACCAGCATCTTTTACTGCTGCAGACAATACACAAAAATGGACATATGATGATTGGAAATACAGAAAGAGAAGCAAGTGAGAAAGATATTGTGAAGGATTCAAAGAAAAAAAAGGCTGAAAACAAAGTTACAGCAAAGAAAAAATACTTCAGCCTAAAGAAAACTATTTTCCTCTCACATGAAAAACTAACTTAAAGTCTGCTGGTATATCTTTAAAATATGCAATAATTTGAGATACAGAAGTACACATAATTAAGACTTCACAAAGACACGTCTCCACAGGCCTTCCTGCATTACCAATTCCCAACTGCCAGTTTTTAAAGGACAATGCAGATACTTCTGCTTTGGCCTTGCTCAACTAAGTCCAACTTAAATAACCTCATCAAGCTGGGCCCTAAACTATGCCACATGTGTATTTATGGGTCAAGTATTTCTAAAGCAGTGGTTCCCACTTCCATGGGAAATCCCTGCAGTGTCACAGTACAGAACTCAATCTTTCCTTTTCTCATTGTCACCAATCTTCCTGCTGCTTCCAAAAGATTACATTTAAGATTAATATATTAAAACATCCCAGTAAACCCTGCAAATAAGCAAGGTTAGTCTAAGAAAATGGGTTTACATAGAGTCATAAACTTCATTTGTCATATTATTAAATCAAGATGTCATGCAAACATACAGAAATAAGAAGTGAATCACAAATAACACACTGAATTCTGAACATGTTCCCATGTTCCCAATGTTATTCTGCAAGCTGTGTGCAATTATAGCATACATGATCTATTTTGACCTTAGCACAACAAAATACCAAAATATTAAAATAGCAAAAGAAGTATTTCTTCCTAAAGAGATTTTTCTTTCTTCTCACAGAAAAATCAGTGTGTTTAATAGAATTCACAGTTTTTTGTTGTTGTTGTTTCATTTGTTCATTTTTGTTTAACACTGTATCAGTTCTACTTCAGAATTTTAAAAGCTTACATTTAGAAATAAAATCTCAGGACAGCAAATTTAATAGTTTGCCTAATTAGATAAACATAGAGTCACTAGGAAATATACATATTTATGTTAGCTTGCCATGGACATGAAAACACATGACATTTTCTACAAATGTATTTAAGATGTACTTAACTACACCAATCAGTCAAATTTTCATCATTCATTTATTCTTCTCCAGAAAGTCTAAACAAAGGATGATGTTAGTAGTACGAAATATCTAAGAAGATATTACTAGATCATATGTTCATTACTCCAAACTAAATGGGTACCTCTCCATAGATCACAGCACCATTGGCTGTGTGTTGTGGAAGAGAGGGAACAAATGAAGAAAATCAATCTATTATCACACTCAGGTTGCGTTTTATAAGAAAACATTACTTTTAAGTTTAGAGGATGCCCAGTTAGAGAGCCACTGAACAGCTTCTCACAAAAACAGACTATTCATTACTTTTGACTTAGTTTACTGAGGTAAAAAGTCATTCCATAGTTAACACAAAAGAAGAAACGACAGAACTTTAGATTGCCAAGATTTCAAAGCTTTTTTCTCCATAGTTCTCCACAAACACTTATTATTAATGACAAGGTTTTAAAAACCAGTAATTCTGATTTCCACCTAAATACGAACAACTTCTTCTAGAAAATGATCAGGAAAAAATGTGAAGTAAAAACTGCAACTGTGGACTAAAGTTACAGCTTGACCAACATGCTCGCTTTCTCCAGAGAAAACTTTATAATAAAACAATCTCTCCTGCATTTAACATCACTAGGCTTTAAAATTCACAAGCCTGTGCACTGACTAGCTTTCCCAACATTCATAGCAAAGAACAACTGACACATTTATGACAAAAATTGAAAGGTTATTCATTTTTACAATAAATTAGTTTTATCAATGTAAAGCAAAGACAAAGCAAAAAAAGCTTGCCTACTGATATTAAACAATAACACAATGCTCATTTCACCACATTAATAAATTCTGTCATAGCTCTTTACCTAATAAATGTACTATAAAACTCCTAAGATTATCAAGCTATCTTGAAAAAAAAAGAAGTTCCTGTGACAGTTCAGAAATCTCAGCAAGCCAAGGCAAGCAATGCAAAAACTTCTGTTTTCTTCACCTTAGTCTTCTATTAGTGCCAGGTAAACCACCTGTTCAAACACCAACACAGAGTTCATCAAAGCAAACTCTACACAGATTTTTCTTCTCAAGCAATGAGTCAATCTGACAAATGTTACCTTCCTATTCTGCTTTATCAATATACACTAAAACCTTGGGAGGAAAAAAATCAAATTAATTAAATACAGCTTTGCTACCTGAATCAAATCTGGGTTCAATACATATCGGTGGCAGTCATGATCGAACATATAATGTAAAGGAAACAGGAGTTATAGCATGTTCTGATTTTTAAATAGATTTCTGAGGAAATCACAAAGTCACTGTAAAGAAAGGTATAGATGAAAGCATGAAAAAATAGCAACTAAAAGGAACTATTCTAAGGTTTTTCAGTGTGGCATAAACACTAGCTCATCAATGTCCCTTCCATACAAAATATCCACAGAGAATTCCACAGGAAAGAGCACTTTCTAGGGTATTTCGTTAGTGCTTTGCCACGAGAGAGCCTAATATGTTGTGCAAGACAAGCCTGTAGCCATTCCCTCCGCTAATACGTCTCTGCCATATACACAGCAATACAATTCCGAAGGCCTCCAACGCTCTGCAACGTGCTGCATTGTTTAAAGAAAAGAAACGTTGTAGTTGAGAGACATTTTCTGCCCGGACTAGAAATTCCCCTTATTTCAAGGCAGGCTTCTATTATCTTTTACCACCCTCTTAGAAGATACTGAACGATACAATACAGCTTAGAAGCGCTCAGCTAATTTAGCGCTTTGATCTTCAGTAAAACCACAGCCAAAAACTAAAAGCAGATTTATGAAGCAAGAGAAACCAATAGGGGAAAACAAAAAAAAAAAGGCAAAAAGCCCCCCCAGCCTCGTGGGTGCTGCAATGCACTTCAAAAGCAACACAGGAATAAATAATCCAACATTCACTTTTTCCCCTGACAAAAACATCTCGCAGAATCTGACCTACATACCCAATTCACGGCACTACCACTGCAGAGCAATTCAAAGACGAGAAACCACAGCATCAGCAAGCAATCACAAGAAGGTTTAGGATGACATAGAAATACTCGTCAGGCACGTAAAACACTTAAGATACTGCAGCGGTAACGTAAGTAAGCAACATCAGCGCGTGTCTCCCGGCACCGCAAACAACTACACCGCCGCGCAGCTCCACCTGCACCGGGCCGGGCTCCTGCTGCCCCCGGCCCAGGCACCTCCGGGACGCCGGGGCTGCCCCAGGGCCCGCCGAGGCGCCCGGGCAAACCCGCCCCGGGGTCCCCCCGCCCGCCCTCTCCCCGCGCACCGACCTATGTCACGGCGGAGGCCGGGCGGCCGCCGGGGACCCCCCGCGCTTCCCGGCGGCGGCGGGCGCAGCCCCGGCTGGGCGGGCGGCGCGGAGGGAGCGGCCAGGATTCCGGAGCGGAGCCCACCCCCCCGGGGGAGGGGGGGAAGGGGCCCGGGGCCTGCCCGCGCCGGGGCACGGCGGGGACGGTGACAGGCGGCGCCGAGCCCGGCGCGGAAGGAACGACACGACTCGGCAGGCGGAGGGGAGCGGGCAGGTGCCTCGGGGCGCTGCGGCCGCGGCGGGGCCGGGCCGGGCCGGGGGTCCCGTCGGGCGTGAAGCGCCGCGGCTGCCGCTGCTGCCGCCCGCGAGCTCCGCCCCGCGCGCGCCGGGCCCCGTGACGAGGAGGGAGCGCGAGGCGTCACCGCGCGGCGGCGTCACGGCGAGGAGGCGGCTCGCGCCCGGGGGCCGGGGGGCGCGTGCGCGCCGGGCCCAGGCCCGGGGTTCGAGTCCCGCCCGGGACCTTTGGCGGCACCCTCGGGCCGAGGGCGCTGGGGCTGTGTGGCTCCTGCCGCTGCCTCAGCGCCGTCTGGAGCGGCTGCCGGTCCCGGACAGGCGAGCGTAAGAGAAGCCCGGCCTAATTCCGTTCCGCGGCTGTGGGATAGGCGCCGTGCGAGGGCAGGATGGGAAGGCGTACCGCGGTACGAGCATTGCCATTGCTCACTGCAATGAAAACAAATCCTCCGCCTCTGCCAGGCCCCGGCAGCGGCCCAGCGCAGCACACGCTGCCTTGACTTGCCTCTTACAGGGCTATGCACGCTTTTAGGACAATTTTTAGTCGCCCATTTCTCCCGGCACCGACTGACGCTCTCTGCAGGAGCCACCTGCTTCCCGCAGGAAGTTAATGCATGCAAGGAAGGAGGCTACCCTCAATTAATCAGCGAGGAAGCAGTCCCTGATACGTAGCAGGACAGCTATTACAGCTACCCGTGCAGTCTTAAGTAGCCGATGACGGTAAATAATAGCATGACACTGTAATTAGTTTTGTACAGATTTAACAGTAACTTTACAGGCATGAATCATGGTGTGTGAGATGCACAATGACCTGTGCATGTTTAGCGGATGCCCTTTGAGACACTGCCAGGCCCTGTGTGTTCACACAGAGCTGTACAGAGACAGCAGTGACCTGTGCTGCAGCACCTGACTCCACAGCTCAGTAATCCCCGCTGAGCTGCTGCTCACATGCTGCTTTCTGGGCATGTGGTAAGAAGTATTTAACGTGTAAGACATCAAGAGGTTTGCAAATCCTGGACAACCCCTCAAAATCTACCCGAAACAAGGGCTGGGGAGTTACTTTGGTCACCTTTAACACTGTGAAATAATACTTGAACAGAAGTTTAAGATTTATGTGTCAATTTCCAGTGGGAACCACATATGAAACTAAGTAATTGCCCATCAAGGTCCATAACCCGATTATTTTGAGATTTTCAACCAAAATAGGCAACAGAATACTATAAAAGCAAATACGATCATATTTTTTAAAAGGCACTGAAGAAGACAGTGCTGAAGTGCTAAAGACCAACTGCTGAAGCACATCCAAGAAAGGCACAAGGCATTGAATCACTGATTCCAGAGCCATCATGCAGGAGACATAGTCATCTCAAAGCTAAGACACTTGGCTCCAGACTTGGGAAAATTGTCAGTGGTGTTCCGAGACACTTGTCATGACAAGACATAAAAGACATTAAAGAATCTTTAATTAGGAAGTTAAAAAGGTGACCGTTTCTGCCAAACAGAGAAACAGACAAGAAAATGCTGATGTGTGATGCTCCTGCCCCATCAAGCAAAATCAATGAGCCACAGCTCCTTATGCAACTTTGAAAACACATTCAGTGTTTCCCTAGCCTTAATGTTCTGTTTCATAGCCATTTGCCAGCTTTAGCATCTTGTAACTGGATTTACCTGATGGAGGAAGGGTTAGTGAGTAGTAGATTTTGAAGTCAAAGTTCTTTTAGTACAGAAGAAGCCAGCAAGGATTGTGGAAAGTCATCCCACATTCATCTGCCCATGTGATGCTTTGTATTGCTGCACAAAGCCTGCCCAGCACAGAGCACCATCTTGAGAGTGCCTTGCAGAGGTGATATACATCCAGACACACATCAGTGCTATCATGCCATAATCCTGAAATCAGAGCATCTTCACTAGCAGGAATAGGATGAACAGCAAAATATTGACTTTGAGATAAAAACTACCTATCAACACCAAGGACCAGCACTTAGGACACTGGCTCACACTGCGTTCTGCCCAAAGCCAGGGGCATGGTTCTGGGATCATGTGTCATGCTACCAAAGCAAAGTAAATCTTACAGGAACAGTGCAATTGCTTATATGGAAACTAACAGTGAAAAAATAGCTGATAGGAGTTGAAAAGAACTATATCAGTTATTTATCCATTCAGTTCAAACCCTGTACAGGTAACAGAAGAAGGTGTGGGGGTGGAAATTATATAGCAAGCACATCTCAGGATAGTGTAGTCAAGCAATTGACTGAAACCTGGCAGAATGGCTCTCCCTGAATACCAGAATCAATACCTCATTGCAATGAGAGGTTCTCACCTCCTACATGTATTGCTTGAGGCTAATAAGTGCCTGTATTAGTTAACACTAGAACCACAGCTTCTAAACACTTTAAAAAGGAACAAACCAGCCCCTTTGCAGAGGCATGCCATCATTCTCCTTTTTCTCCCAAGTTTCTTTGCCTCCCCACCACTCCTTCCTATAGATGGCACCGTATTACCACGTTTTGAATGATATCCAGAAAAGGGTATTAGTGATTAATTTAATGTATATTTAATCAAATGAGGGGCTAACTGACAAAGGAACAAGCTGCTGGTGACAGAGCAGATAACAGAAGTCAAAATGGCTTCTTCTGGGAACTGCAGTAGGATAAAGCTTATGATGCCCGGATGTTATAACATGATCCAGTCTTTGCTCACCAGCAGGAGGGCCAACAGCATTTATAAACTTAGATCCAGCTCACATGCATTGAGCAAACAGCAGTAGTATTTCAAACCTTTGCTAGTCGTATCTGCTATGCTCCTCTGCCTTCCCGTGACAGAAGGGAACAAGTGCCTGCATCTCAGTACTTCCACCCAATACAAATGCACCATCACTGTAAGGCTGATGTGAAAAGAAAGGAAGAGCAAGTATCTTGGGGAGGACAGTCCTAAACCACTGCTGGAAGATTGATAAAAATGTAATACACACTAAATGATCTTGGGCAGTAGTACTGATAGGTTTGTCTGCTCCAGCCCCATCACTGAAGTTTATGAAGCAACTCATATACCTTTAGGATTGAGTCATATTCAGTAACCCAGAATACAGACATTGTTGACTTTACTAATAAGATAATTCTCCTAACATCTGCAGCACTCAGCCATTTAACACGGGGCTGCTATTTGAGATGGCAAGGGGAAACTGGGAGATGCCGATTAGAAATATATGAAATTACACTACCTTGCAAAGAGCACACTTTCTTAAAGATTATAGGGGATATTCTGTGTGACTGTTCAGAAAACTAAACACAGCCAGAAATGCTTGTTACAAGCAAAGGTTGCCTCGTATTTTTTCATTTACATCTTAAAGCAGACAAGGGACCTTACTGCAGAATGACACTGCACAGACTATTCTCCCTTCAGCAAACATGACAAGTGTTAATCTTTGAAGAATGAAGATATTTACAACACAGACTTCATTTTACACTAAGTAAACACACAGAATAATCAGACTTCACTTTATGCCAAATAAATACCCTGAATGAACAATACTCTGCTTAACACAAAGAGTATCTGTAAAACGTAAGGCAAGTGCAGTTGACAGAAACTGACAGAAGTTCCCCTTCATTGAATTACGCTGCTGTCACAAATGTAAAGTTCTATGACACATATTCAGATATAACACCAGGCAGTGGAGTAAAGCAGTAGTTGGTAAGCACCTATTCATCCATCAAATGAATATCTGATACGAGATAGGCAGAACAGGCACAGGCTTAGGCAGAGGTAAATACTAAAGCAACCAAAAAGAGATTTCTAACAGAACGGTAAACGTAACTGTCAGTCTAACATTCTTCTCTTTGCTTATTACAATTCTAAGGTGCAGCAAATGTTTCAATTTCAGTGTTTGGTCAGTAAATCTCCTTGATTCTTCCTGAGGTTCCTTAACCCTTTTCTCACAGTTGCTTTCACTTCCCTTGTAAAATAAATCAAATAAAATAAAGCCCTGTTCTCTCAACTCCAGATACCCCAATCTTAAGGTCAAAGATGTTTTTGCTACCACACCCATTTCTTTTAACCTCTCAATGCCCTTTGATCAAGGGCTGTTGGCATAGGAAGAGCTTTGCTACAGTTGATATTATCTGCAGCAC